>OY728119.1:1472649265-1473251749 GCA_963277665.1 Viscum album | reverse complement strand
TGGGAACCCACCTACGGGTTGATTTTTTTATGATGGGACGACCAGTTTAGAGTTGAGGGCATACATTCTAGCTTGTAGGGATGGCGTATTTTCCACCAAGATAAACATAGAAATCATATGTGATGCCAATTCTCCCTATAGATTTACTCATCAATTTAAATTCTTGTAACAAAATATTGTATCCCCCCTTATGAATGTCTGATTAGAGAAACATCTGATGGTTGCCTGACAAGTATGGTTGCTGATGTCTGCGGATAAGAGTAGAGAAATATTTAATTTACCCACCACTGATGTAGTAAAAAGATTGATTATATGGTATGTTGAAAACTAGATTGTTTCTTACCTTGAAGGGGTATTAAACCATACTATCCCTCGAGTGGGGGTAAAGAGATGTAGTAGGAGGGAACCACTTCATTTGGAAGGTAGATCTTCATCATTAGGGGATGAATCATTAGATTTAGAGGGTGGAGGTGACGAGGCTCCCAATTCACCCAAGAGACCTCGGGCCAAATATAATCCACCTTCCAGAGTAAAGATAGACACTTCATCAATACCTACTAAAGTTGTACCGAGGTGATATAGTCACCATCATTCTGATGAGTGACGGGCCCCATTCTATCATCCCCCATATTCAATTTCAGGAGTTAATAATAAATATATATCTAGGGCTACAAGATCATCTTCACATCCCTCTGACATAAACTCTGAATATATATGACTAGAGGCTATTCAAACATGTTAAAGATTATACTATGATGTGAAACCATATTGGTGGATCTACATGAAGGGCTGCATATTCTGAGATTAGGAGATCTACGGGAATATTCTGATATTCAAATTAAGGACAATCCTAATAATGTGAGGACTTAAATCTGAGAGCTGGAAATTCTCATATATGAAAATGATGAATCAATTCCTACCATGAAGCAGGTGAAGTAAATGATAGATCCTTGTACCACTGAAGGGATCGGTCCTTCATTAGATGAATAATAACATGATTTTTTGGATCCCGAAGATGTAAATTTTCTATTTCTCACATTCTCTTCTGCATTGCAATTTGAATTTAGTCAAAGAATTTTTTACATAGTGGAAATATCATCCGAAAATGTAGATGGTAAAAAAACAAATGATGATCCTTTTCCATGGTATATCCTTAGAGGCACTAATCCTGGAGCTACCATATCACCTTATGAATTGAGAGAAATATCTCCAGGACAACAGGCCATGGAGGATGAAATGAAAAGGGTATTGTCGTATCCAATAGCTGTCTTTTGAGATAATGATGCAATTCCTCCTATGAAGGTGAAAAAAAAATAATCAAAGAAAGAAATTCATAGATAACCTCTTTCTCGGTATTTGTAATCCATCCTGATAATAATGAAATTTAGAATTATTCATGAAAAAGTGTTTAAAATTCATGAAATTATAGGGGATTATTCTGTTTCTTCTTTGAAAGAAAATACTGATAAGCCTCAAGGAACTATGGAGGGTTCTTCTAAATAGGCACCAATTATTTCTAATCCAGTGGTTCTTGAAGAGGAATTAAGGCCAAATTAACAAACGTCTAATCCCAACACAGCTCCCGTTCTAGCAATCAGAGGAGAGGAGTATTCTAGTAAATCAACAATGCTTTATATGACATCAAATGTAATAAAAACTAATTTCCATCATGTGATACATTAGGTTCATCACATGCACAAAAATATCCAGAAACAACTTATGTTAACCACAGAACTATTCCTAAGGAAGATATTTGGGGTCAAAGGTTTTTTGAGGAAGGTTGCGAGGAAAAAACGCTGAGTGCTTCCATAGGCGAGACTAACCTTGGATCTGGGATATCATTGGATGATATGATGAGCCTTGGAATTTATTTTGATTAAGTATTAGAACATGTTAACATAACAAATGATTTAAAATATTTTGATGTTCCATGTATATAATCGACTAGACGTGATTTCTCATTATTCATCCTATTAATATTCTTATGATTAAATTTACATCCATGTTTTGTTGAAAAAATATAGATCCATCTAAGGAATCTGATACTGTAATGATACTTGAAGGAAGTAATAATATTAATGTCCATCCCATCATTTATGAGAAATTAGATCATGTGAATGTTGAGATAGATAATCATCTTGAGATTCATTCTAGGGATCCTGATCCAATTAAATATAGAACTCCCCACCCAGAGACATAAAAAAAACTATTGAGATTGAGAATATTGGGGAGGATTCTCTCAAGCCATTGACCTACTGTTAGGTAATAGATACTAATATTGTGATTGTAGTATCTTTTTTTATCCCATGAATCTAACCAAACCATAATTTTTTATTTACCATATTGGCCTATCAACATCAAGGGATAGGTTCGGAGGTGAAGCCTCTACATCAGCCCAGACAGTACTAGAAGGTGAAGCAACCATTGTTTAGGAAGAAGCAGAACATGTCACTTCTTTTAAGTGCATTAATTTCTGAATACATCCCTCCTTATGATGGTGACTCTGAATTAGACCCATAAGTGCAAAAGGATATTCATCTTGCACGTCGTAAGGCATGGAAGAATATATGGAAGATAATATCTAAGATTCCCCCCCTGAGGAACCACCTTCAAGAATTACACGAGCCTCATCTCAGTTTATCACGATGGGATTTAGCAGTGTTGAATACCATGAAATTCATACCACAATGAAATATATTATTCGAATGAGGGATCAAGATAAAAAGAATCAGAATGACTTGATAAAAGCTAGAATGTTGATCAAAACCAATGAATTCCATGTGGTGATGTCCTGAGATGAGACTAATTATACTAAAAAGTTGAAGGAACTAAAGAAGAAGATCAAAGAAAAGACTATTTAGTAGATGCATCTTCTAAAAGAATTAGATATCATTAAGGGGAGATTTAACAACTTCATATATCATTTGGAGAAGTCCATAAGGATGACAAAAAAGCCATTGCAGATGCTAAAGAATCACTTCATCATGCTGAATAGAGCAGAGGTGGTCAACTAAATGAGCTTCAACGGGTAGCTTATAAGGCACAAGAGGCTATTAACAAAATGAGGAATTATTTAGAAAACCTTTTGTGATTTCTGATAAGAGAGATACTCCAATTAGTGGATGCTCATCTGTGAAAGGTTTTTCATAAATCAATAGCATTTTATCTTAAATCATCTATGTTTTCATTCTCGATAGCTTATTTTGTTTTACCTAAGCCATTGGGCCCAATAAGCATAGTTTTATTTTTTCTATAGTTATATGGAAAACCACAAAAACATTGTATTTCTGAATTTTTATTTCTCAATATTACCTAAATGATACAATATGTAAGTTTAGTGATATTGGACTTGATTTTTTTAGAGTGGTCTTTGTAGGTTCTCAGTCTAGTGAGTACCACGTCTCTTGTTGTTGGAATTTTAGAGTCATACATGTTTGACTATAAAGGGCTAATGTTTATGGTCGAATATCTTTGACCGAAAATTTTGAAATTATATCCCAAAAAATACTCAATGGCTTATAATTTCATTAATATTCTCTAAATATTTCCATGGGGAATATTGAGCCATAATTTTTATGGTAAACAAATTTAAAACTTGCATTAGCATAAGGGGAGTCTCCTCCAAGAACAAATTTACCATTTTTTAGAAAACTCGTTATGAGATTTGTGTTATGTAGGGACAACTAGGGTGTATGTTTCATAGCCAAATAGTAAAATCTTTTTATTGGAATGCCTATTTTGAAGGAATATTTTATTCAAGATCACCTAAGGCAGATATTGCATAGTCAAGCCAATGGGATCATAGAAATTTAACATTTTACTATAGATAGACAAGGAAAATTAATATTTCTGTGACTCAAGACCATAATGGGTGGTTTTTCCAAAGAAAGGAATTTTGAGAATAAAGTGTTATCTATGCCGACATATGTCATGAAGAAGAAAATCAGTTCTACAAAAATTTGGTGTATAAGAAATTGAAAAAATTTGTTAGAAAATAGAATTTATGATATCATATTGTGTAGTTTTATTTCATGCAATGAGGAAATTATATTGTACAGTTTTATGTCATGCAGTGAGGACATTGTATTATACAGTTTTATGTCATGCAGTGAGGACATTGTACTATGCTGTTTTAAGTCATGCAATGAAGACATTGTGTGGCTTTAATTTAAGGTGTTTATCTCTGACCAAAGGTATGAGACTCTCCCAATTTCTTGATAATTTGTTTGGAAACATAGTACCATATTCAGGTACGGAAGGGAAAATTGTAAACTATGATTTGGAAAATTCTATATTTGGAGAACGATATGAGAAAAGGGATAAGAGCATTGGGGGATGTCTTTTTCAAGAATAAAGTTTCCCTTATTTGACAAACCTGTTATGGGGGTTGTATTATGCAGGGCTAACTAGGACATATGCTGCAAAGCCAAATAGTGGAATATTTTGACTGAAAAGCCTATTATGTAGGCAATGTTTATGCAAGGACACCTACGGTAATGTACTGCATAGTCATGAAAAAGATATTTCTGATGCTTGACATTCTATTTCTAAAAGATGATGAAATTTTATAAAGATTTATATTTTCCAAGGTATAGTGTTTGGTTTATGAATAAAAGAACCTGAATATGGGGACAGTATTTCCTATCATGATTTCCAATGAATCAGAGGAACTGTATTTCGATAACGTTCTGACCCAAACTTATAGAGTATGACATTTGTAGTTTTAGCTCATACAACTAGGACTATAAATGGAAATATTATATGATACGTGGTTAATTGATCCATGGTTATTTCATGTTACTTTGAAATCATGGAGAAAGAGATGTGTAAACAATAGTCTTGATGACTTTCAGATTAAGAGAAAGATAATGGGACAAATATACATGAATGGATATTTTAAAAATACAGATTATTTTATATTTTCATCAAAGTTAGAATGGGGAAAAGACACTATAACTAAGAATGAAATTACCATCACTTTCTAAATCCGTTATGGGGTCTATATTATACAAGTCCTACTGGGAAATATGTTGCATCGCCAAATAATGGAATCTTTTAACTGACAGGCCTATTATGTGGGAAAATTTTATGCAAGGCCACCTAAGAGAACATACTTCGTAGTCAAGTAAAATAGTTCTTAGATATTTTAATATCGATCACCAGATACCGTAATAATTATTATGAAGATCTGAAAATATTCAAGATTAAGAGTGTGAAATATTGAAGGGGGTTATGCTTAATGCACATGAGAAATAATTGGATCAATATTGGAAATGAGTTGGAATTTAATTACTTTAATCCAATGCATATGTAAAAATAGATACTTTATTAATTTCCTTTGAATTAATATTAAGTTATGTCTTTTAGAGTCATGCAGCAGGGACATTGTACAGGACAGTTTTAAGTCATGTACTGAAGACCATTATACTGTGTAGTTTTATATCATGTAGTGAGGAAATTGTACTACATAGTTTTAATTCATATAGTGAGGACATTGATAATCCCATAAGAAATTATGACACCTTGTTTATACAGAGAAGCCTTTTACCCAATTCATATGCCCACCTGAGCTATGCTCTGTGTGAGAAACAAGGAGCAGTATGCGTTTCTTCTGTAACAAAAAAGGTGAAACAAGTGAAGCATAAGGGTATAAAATTTCCATGATGTTTAAAATAATTCAATACGAAAGAAGATGAAACAATATGAAAAGAAATACATATTTTAACTGGACTAAGAGATAAAACCCTAGTGTGACTACATGTCTTTCTAGGGGTAAGAATCAAGTCATACGTAGTTATTTATTTTATGTTTCTGGGGCCCGCAAGGAAACCTGATGGGCCGGGGATTTTATAATTTTCATCAAAAAAAAGACGGTACTTGTCATCACCAACAATCCGAGCCCTGTAGAGGTCCGAGGATCTCGCGTAGATTATTAAGAGCAAAAAAATAAAATGAAAATGTTACCATTTTAAATCTGAAGGTGCGGTCGACTGCCGCTAGCCGATGGCGATCGTCGCTTGAAGGATCCAAATTAGGTTCCCTGTAGATCGTCCACACGCACTCCAAAATCTGCGGGAATGCCAATCGTCAATTTCTGGGTGCTAGCGCAGCGATTCAATGATATCTTCAACGTCCCGATGATCACTACATCCTTGATCTTGTGATGCGTGAGGAAGAAATTGATCGGAGCTTTTGGATCATCAGTTTCTCTCTCTAGGAAGCGGGAGGAGAGAGTGGCTCTCAATTTTTCATTCTATAAATGAATGAATAGTGATATGCACACCAAAGAGAGAGAGCCTCCTCTTTTATTTATAGAGACTTTGATAAATACCCAGTAGGGTTCCCCGACCCCCGTTAATATCAACGTTCACTAAATAAATAA
Source organism: Viscum album (assembly GCA_963277665.1). Lineage (NCBI taxonomy): Eukaryota > Viridiplantae > Streptophyta > Magnoliopsida > Santalales > Viscaceae > Viscum > Viscum album. The sequence continues at coordinate 1,473,245,367 of OY728119.1, read as the reverse complement.
CTATGGCGACTTAAAACTATGTCAATATTATTTATTATTTTATCACATACATGTAATATATATATATATATATATATAATATATTACGTGATAAAACCATTCCATTAAACTCAACTCACTATCCCGCTTAATATTAAACGAACATTGAATATGAAAATAATATTTGTTCGATTAATATTTTCTCGTATTTACTATACTTGTAAATACATTAAATAAACTCAATCCAAAATATTTGTAACTTGAATATTAATTAATTTATTTAATTCTTATGGTGATCAACAACTTGGACAACGCTCAGCCCCCGTGGCGAAGCCCACTATGTCCAAATACTTATTCATGTGAATAGGGCAGATTCTTGAATACGCTATTGTGTGTGACCCTTTAGGCCCTTATCTCAATAGTAGTGAATAAAATCCACATACCAAGAGTGGGGTCTAGCAACCCATCATGGCCCCTAAAGAGATAAGGATATTCATTTCAACGACTACCAACCTAGGAACACTGACTGTGTAATATAGTCACTTTGTCATTAAATATATCATAAAGCAGGACGCACTCTTGTGTCATCGTCTTTATCTTGCTTTATTATTTTTTGATCTATCCAGATGGATTTTCCTTCTAACTACTTTGGCCAAATACTTATGAAGGTGGAACCATCCTAATGAACCAGGCCTGAGATATACATCTTCCAAAACTTGGAAGAGAAAAATCCTTTCTTGACCATTCAACCAACGTCATACCACTAATGACGCACCCAACACAAACTACCTCGCCATGACATTATTGCCATGGTTTTCACCTTGCATTAAAGTACATAATTAAATGATATACATTGGTAATGGTCTCACTTCAGGAGACCAATACATATGTTCGTAGATAGGAACAACCGATGACACCTAAAACATGTGGTGTTCGTATTGGCGAGTATGTCCTCATGATCTCACTACTAGAGATCACCAAGTGCTAACATCATGAGAATAAGTCTCAATGCTTTTGATCCCCCAACACGATATAGTCAAAAAACTTATGTGTCCAGTCAGTAAGATTTTCGTAGACAATAGAACATCTATTTAAGATCAATGTCATTGTATCTTGAGGTACTCATTATAGCCTAAGATCTGCTACATCCTCTTGACACGACACTAACCTTTGGACATTACCATTATTATAGTGGATGCAGAATGGTCTACACTATAATAGTATGATATCATCATTCATATCTAACTATACACATGATATAGTAATCAAATGTACTACATAGTTGGGTCTAGGGAACCCACTATTTCAACACTCCCACTTTTACTAGAGAGAACTTGCTAACTAAACTTGATATCTACTCACATGATAAATACCATGCTTCTGCTGAGTAATGGATTTAACTATTGGGCCTGTCATGTTTTCACCGTGTGGCATATCTTCTATATGTGACCTCATCGACTTGAGTAAAACTTCTCATGATAAGTTATCTTCAAGTATATTACTTTTTTCCATTATCATAACTTGACAACTTGGATAGTATTAATATCATAATTCTCATTATGATAATACTTTTCTGAATAGGTGTGAATCCAAGAACTGGAACAAATAATTGTGATTTATAACTACTTCTTAACTGCCTTAGAAGCTTCAACGTACTCGGTATTTATAGGTATGTCCACAACTTGCTTTTATGAGCTTGACTCATGCATCTCCTTTTCCTAACTATGATATTAGATCAAAGTTGATCTAAGGACTACTAGAATTTGTCCCACCAAAACTAGTATAACTTCCTCTCCACATTCCAGGTACATATCATTTGTACTTTCCTAAGTACATGATTATAGTTCTGACTGCATCACTTACAGTTCACCTGGAAATAATTGATATATGCCGATAAAAAAATATCTCTTGGCAGTATCAATTATTTTACATAATATGGCATATGTGATTGATCCATCGCTAAATCATATGGCATCAATTCACAACTTTTATTATCTTCCTATGTTCTGAACATATTAACTTGAAGAGATTAAGCCATGTGACATTGGAAACAATCCTGAACTTGAATTGTTTCAACTTGTATTTTTCAATACAATGTCACTCTATGTATGATTGTCTAGGACCAAGAAACCATCAGATCTACCTCAGTGGATCCTATTCCCTAGAACTTAGGTTGCTACTTGAAGTCAATCACTGTAGAATTTCTTTTAACCTGGTCTTATCTAACTGTAAGATCAAAATCTGTTTTCCATATGTTTCCGAACATATATCATTTGGAAAACATTGGTGCTCCCACTAACCTTTGGTAGACACAAGGAAAAGATTCATTTATAAGGAACGTTTTAATATCTTGTTGCTTAATTTAATCCAAAATTGGATTTCAGTAAACTTTAACCCTTATTGGCATCATTTGATGTCATCATCTCTTTCTGGTTGTGTCGTATAGACGCCTTCCACAAAAGATGATCCTGACATCAAATGACTAATAAAAAGATCTTATAAGTTCAGTTATGAAAAGTAAAATTCTAATAGATTTAGTCGTACCAACTTGGAATAACCAATCGATCCTTATTTGTACCATACTTGTACCATCCATGAATCATTTCATTTTAATACCCACTGTAGTATTCAATTTATAAGCCCCTTCGCAATTTGATACATGGAATCCATTATTGAATTTTAGTTGATCTTTTCAATCTTAGCTCGTTGCCATATACTCCTTACTTGTAGGATTTGTTATTCTCAATGAATAATATATCACCGACCGCAGTGAATATAAAACCATCACCATGGTTTCATTCTTCCTACGCAGTATGTGTCTCTGGAACATTCCTATTCCACATGTACTTGTAGAACTTGTTCCCTATGCCAACCAATTGTGCATCTCGAGCATTGAATAAGTCCAAGTCAATTCAGCTCCCACTATCTCTAATAGAGATGTGTACCCTTGTATAGATGTGGTCTAATACTTGAATACATCTTTTCTATCATTGGGAATCAGGTAATATCATAAGCAACTGTTAGGATAATTAACTTATATGCACAATGTGTTTAACTTGATGCATGTTTGTTTAAATCCTAACAAACGCTTTGCATCAAAACACGTCCTATGACATAATGTATTTTCTATCATACTATGACTCGTATGATATCCATTTTTCATTTTAGATGGAATATTGGTTATGGGTTTAAGCCATTATTTGCCAAGAACATCATGAAATATATTGGAAGTTTCTGCAGGTTGTAACATTGATAGAACTTACATCATAACTTTGATGTATAACATATCCGTTTAGGAATTTCTCCACGCTACATTTTTGTTGACCAATGTTAATATGTAAGACTTTATCATCGATCCTCCTTATGAACTTCAACACGGTGATGTATATAGGGTAACATGCATTTAGGAATTAGTCCATGCTACATTATTTTGATCGATGATTGCTTGGTCAAGATATTCTTCGGCCTGACAATCAGAAGAAACTCATATCTTCTGACCAAACTTATACATCATTGGTACATTCCTTAATGACATAAAGTAATATTATGAAGTATCTTTACCTCTAGCGTACTTTGGAATAGTTCACACTCTCTTGTTGAACTAACCTCAGAAGATTTGTGGCGTATCTTAATTTCTAAAGGTTTCTTTGTCTAAACTAAGGTTGTCAATAATACCATAGGTGTTTAGTTGTGCCAAACCTAAATACAATACTGGTTATATAGTTTACGTCTGCTTTTAGTTTTACTTGACAAATAATCACATTGCCAAAACTGGGTAGGTCTTACATTTTATATTCCTCATGTATTTCCATTAATTCAAATAGCAGTGAACTATTTGTTGAGTATGTTACCACAAAAAACATTCATTCCAAAACATGGAATAATGTCTCATCATTTCAGAATGGGAACATGAGATAATTTTTTTTGTTATACTCCGCAAATTTTTCAATTTGAATCAATCACTTGGCAATTAGATGTTATGTGTTTCTCCGCACTGACTTAGGAATCACCCTTTCTCAGCTTCTTGAAAATGACACTTTAATTCTAGTAATTTTTCTTGACATACTTGGTTATTGTATTTCAATTCATATATGTGAAAATAATATTGTATTTTAATACCCAAGAAGTATTTGAGAAAACAATACCTTTATTTGATGAATATAAACTAAACGCGAAGCAGGTACTTGCTTCTTGTATTTCAGTTTTTAAACTTCAATAAATATAATTCATTATGTAATGAAAATAATCTATTATTAAATAACCATCCACATTACTTCTAAGGGCATGATGAAGGTGCCTTTGGAATAAATTTCTATTGGCCATTATGATTTTTCATTCAATGTATTCTCCATAAGAATAAAAGGTGGCGTTATCTCAAATATTCTTATAACATGGTGAATGTTACCTTAACGGTAATGATGCACTTACTCTATATGGTTCGTTTGTACCCTTAAATGAAACTAGAGTAATTGGTTTTAAAAGGTATAAGAAATGGGATGGCATGAAATATTTTTAACTACCTTTCACTTTACACAAACCGAGTGTGGCCATCACATTCAAATCTTACTTCACTTTCTCCTCAAAAGGATCTTGGAGATGAGACTTCATGTGATCATCATCCATGTCTTGATGTAGTGACCAAAACTAACATCAAAATTTTATGATAGCATTATGACAGAACCATCATATGCTTTATTCATTAGTCTCTTGAAAGAAAATTTACACCCTCGCTTCCTGAGATGGACTAACAGGTTCGGACACAAGCACCTTGAATTTCCATTGTAGTGGTAATGTGTGCAAGCGCCTATACTACATTTAGGAAATTCATGCTTAGTTTAGACAGTAACTTTGTCTATTATTTATCGTTGTTTTATTGTGGTATTGCTTTCCATTATCTACAAATATACTTTAGCAGATTTTACTTTTATGTGATTACCTATTATGACATTACTGATTGTTTAATCATTAAATGTCTCCCACTAATTTTTTGAATTCTAGGAACCCTCTGTACTAGAATCAGAATACTCTTGAGTATTCTAGTGTTAATAATCCCCGAACCTCCCTCATAGTCTACAATATAGGGCTATGCCACTAATAGAAGGGTCCAAACTAGGCTTTTGACTAGCCAATGACATTAGCTCGCGGTTCCTTGATCTATTGAGTGAAGTCCCAGCTTTAAAAATCATTTACCAATTTTCTCAACACTTGACTCTAAAATTAAAACAAACTAGCTAAGGCTATATCTTTTCTGAAATTTTAGTTATGTCAACCCACCACACAAATAATAACTCCCCTGTAGTAAGGGGAACCCTCAGCTAAGGCATAAACCGGCACCTCGAACACCCGATTTTGATCAAAATTGAATGATGAAAGGCTGTTTGTGACTTAATATTTTCATTTAAGGTTTTATTGGCTTCTCTCTCGACGAATGTAATCCATTTCTATTAATCTTGTTCATCTACGTTGTTGCGCTCACAACTGAACATCAATAGAAATCAAACGTCTCTTCTTTATTCATTTTATTATTTGTCATTTTATATATTTTCCCATTGTTCTAAAATGCATAAAATAATAAATAAATGCATAAAGGAAAAACTACTACCCGACTGGTATTGAGCATCTAAACGTCCTAAGGGGAATCACACTTGTGTCGAAACTTGACACTAGATGCATCTCAACCCATGTTGTATGTCTTCTCCACATTTGGAGCATCGCCTCATCTTAGTAGAGTCCACGTCACGTCTTAGAGTACTGCCTCCTCTTGGCGTGGTCCATGTGTCGTCTTTCATTGTCTTGATCAACGTGCTCTGCCTCGTCTTGGCGGGTTCGATGTCACTCATCATCTTCGTCTGAAGTACAAAGATACTGGCACACAGGTGAGGGGAACATGGGAATAAATTTACATCCGATAAATTGGGCACGCATGCCCTTATACATTTTAACCAAAATGAATATGATGCGCAGATCGTCATTTAATTAATTTACAAGCATCACACACATTTAAAATAATTAAGTATATAAATAATTTAAAAGCAGACATACAGGGGTAGTGCTCAAGACCAGTAGTAGGGTACAATATATTGCACAATAAAAATTAAAATGCATAAATAAGTATGATGGATATATAATTAAATTAAATGAATTACTAAATTCAAATAATTTAATTAATTAAGGGTCCTTTAATTAATTTAATTTTCATAAATAAAATTAAATTAATTAATTAATTTCATATCTAAATTAAATTAATTTTACTCAGGTATTAAAAATTATTTTTTTAACCTTAATTAATATAATTTAATTAATCTGATCCATTGCGGGTTGCGCCTAACCTGCGCAAACCCGTAATGTGTCAGGAAAAGCCTGTGCTTGGCTTCTTTGGGCCAAGCAGATGCGCCCACACTTAAACTTCACTGGGAAAATATGCTCAGTCCCGTTTTAAGTCATTTCTAGTCTGGACAGAAGGATACCTCGCATGTTTAACGCCCATGGAGGGCGGATTGCTGGGATCTAGCCGGGTGATCCATACGGGGTGCTAGGGGCGGCCTCCCCGGAGGGGGGCAGCAGTGCCCGGATTGGCTAGCGGCATTGGGGCTGGCCGAAGCTAGAGGAAGTCCTCAGTGAGAGGTGGAGGCTTAGGCGCCTGGTGCGCTGTCTCCGGCGACATCCCTGTGCACCGGGGTGACATCATAGCGGCAGGCAGCGAGTGGCAGAGAGAGGGCGTGGTCCGGCGCGGCCTGGTCGGCGGCAGCAATGTGCTGTGGAAGGAGCCAACAGGCCTTGTCCGGTGAGTCATGCATGGAGGAGGTCAGCGATGTGGCTCCGGTGGAGGAGAAGTAGGCCGACAGGGGGCTCAATTGGGGTCTGGTCAGCCAGGAGAAGGGCAAGCGACGGGGTCCGATCAGGGGGCTCAACTGGGCGCGCATGTGGCGCACTAGAGAGGAGGCAGGCGGAGGCAGGTGGTCGGAGGTGTCACTATGCTAGGCGTCGCACCAGGTCGGTGTTTCGGTGGCACTGCGGGAGCAAGTTGTGCCTGCATGGGGGCGGCGGCCCTCTTATGCGGCGTACAGAGGGAGAAGACGTGTTGCGGCAAGGCTGGTCGCGGCTTCCCCTCTTTTTTTTTCTATTTGTTTTTCCACGGGCCGCCCCGTTTTCCCTTTATTTTTTTTTGTTTCATCCACAGGTCCAGCCTATTGTTTTTTTTATTAAAAAGCAGCAAGACAGAAGGGTCTTTCTCCATGCGGAAAGACCCCCTTTGGGGTCTTCCTTTATATTTTTTTTTAACTTTCTAATGTCTATTTTTGACTTTTGATATAATAATAATAATATATTATTTTAATATAATAATTTTATTATTATAATATTATTATTATTATTATATTATTATTATAATTGTAGTTTTATTAGAATAATATAAATTAGAATAATTATTATTATATTAAAATATCAATACCCTTGTTCAAAAACGAAAACACGATCCATTCTGAAAAATTTTGAATGACCATATCATTGTCATTCGAAATTGGACTATATCATGGCTTGAATGGTTATGACTGATTTTAAAACCTCTACTTAATTTCATGAAAATTATTTTTATTTGTCTCAGAAAATCTATGCGACTCCATATGATACCACTGTTATGTTTCCGGGGTCTGCAGCAGAATCCGGTGGGCCGGGGATTTTAAAATTTTATTTGGCGAAATGATGGTACTTGTCGTTGCCGACAATCTGAGCCCCAGAGAGGTCTGACGTTCTCATGTAAATTATTAAGAGCACACAAATTAAAATGAAAACATACCCATTTCAAATCTAAAGGCGTGGTCGACTGCCGCTAGCCTATGGCGATCATCTCATGAAGGATCCAAAGTGAGATCCATCTAGATCGTCCACACGTGCTCCAAAATCCGTGGGAACACCAATCATCGAACTTCGGGTGCTAGATCGGCGATTCAATAATATCTTCGATGTCCCAATGATCACGGAATTGTTGGTCTTGGGATGCATGAAGAAGAAATTGATCTGAGCTCTTGGATCATCAGTTTCTCTCTCTAGGAAGCATGAGGAGAGAGAGGCTTTCAATTTATCATTCCATAAATGAATGAATAGTGATATGAACACCAAAGAGAGAGTGCCTCCTCTCTTATTTATGGAGATGCTGATAAATACCCGGTAGGGTTCCTAGGCCCCCGTTAATATCAATGATCATTAAATATATAACTATGACGACTTAAAACTGTGTCAATATTATTTATTATTTTATCACATACTGGTAATATATATATAATATATTATGTGATAAAACTGAGCCATTTAACTCAACTCACTGTCCCTCTTAATATTAAACAGACCATAAATATTAAAATAATATTCATTGGATTAATATTTTCTAGTATTTACTAAACTCATAAATACATTAAATAAATTCAATCCCAAATATTCTTAACTTGAATATTAATGAATTTATTTAATTCTTTTGGTGATAGACAACTTGGACAATGCTCGAGCCCCGTGGTCGGGCCCACTATGTCCAAATACCTATTCAACTGAATAGGGAAGATTCTTGAATAAGCTATTGTGTGTGACCCTCTAGGCCCTTATCTTAGTAGTAGTGATTAAAAGCCACATACCAAGAGCGGGGTCCAGAAACCCTTCATGGCCCCTAAAGAGATAATGATAGTCATTTCAACAACTAACAACTTATGAACACTGACTGTGTACTATAGTCCCTTTGTCATTAAATATCTCATAAAGTAGGATGCACTCTTTTGTCAACGTCCTTATCATGCTTTATTATTTGTTGATCTGATGGATTTTCATTCCTACTACTGTGACCAAAGACTTTTGAAGGCGGCACCATCTTGATCAACTGGCCTTAATATATACAACTTCCTAAACATAGAAGCAACAAATCCTTTCTTGACCATTCAACCAACGTCATACCACTAATGACGCACCCAACACAAACTACCTCCCCATGACATTACTGCCATGGTTTTCTCCTTGCATTAAAGTACATAATTAAATGATATACATTGGTAATGGTCTCAAGTCAGGATACCAATACACATTTCCGTAGATAGTAACAACCAATGTCACCCAAAACATGTGGTGTTCCTCTTGGCGGGTCTGCCCTCATGATATCACTACTAGAGATCACCAAGTACAAACTTCATGAGAAGAAGTCTCAATGCTTATGATCCCCCGACACCTGATAGTCAGACATCCACTGTGTCTAGTATGAAAGATGTATCCTGACTATAGAACATATATTTAAGATCAATGTCATTGTATCTCGAGGTTCTCATTATAGCATGGGATCTGCTACAACCTCTTGACACGACAATTAACCTTTGGAAATTTCCATTTATTATAGTGGAGGCAGAAGAGTCTGCACTATAATGGTAAGATATCAACATGCATATCTAACTGTACACATGATACAGTAATCAAAAGTACTACATAGTTAAGTCTAGGGAACCCACTATTACAACACTTTAAACATACCCTATCTAGGTTTGATTTTCATATAATGAATAAAAAGGTTTTTTTATCATGGATATGCCCAAGATTGGAGATCTAGGCATCTTTATGTATCTAATATATATGTGAATCAATCCCTACATAGTTCTTCAAAACAATCATTTCCCACACCAATCAAGTTTGACATGGGAGACGGGGGCTTTTAACAAATTCCAGAAGAATTATTAAATTTAATATCCAAGATGGTATTAAAATCAAACCATGTATCTTAAAAGATCATTTTGTATAGATCTAGTTCATATACATGTGAATAAAAGGGAAATAAAATTTTTTCTTTCTTGCGGTTGGGCCCAAGATTGGAGTACTATGCATCTCTATGTATCTCATATGAATGGGAATCAAGCTACACTTTGTTCTTGAAATGAGGTCCCTATGCGGATTTGACTCAGACATTGGGAATAAAGGGACTCATGTAGAACTAAGGATAAATAATGATGTCAATGATTATTGCATATTGAAGCTCCTAATGTCATGTAGGGAAGATGTTATCTGTACTTTTCAATATTGTGTAACATGGAAGAATGACGTCATGCAGTTTAATGTCGTTTGACAAGGAGAAAGATGCTACACATTTTATCATCATGAAGCATTGAAGCTTATGGTTGTTATGCAGTTTAACGTCTTGCGACTAGGACCTTATGTTGTTTAGTTTAGAGTCATGCAGTGAGGAAGAAATGTTCAATTACACTATGTATTTTTTCAAGAATCTCGCATTAGTTTGAGATTTAATAATCTCTCTATCCATTGAGATCAAAGAATAATCTCTATTCGAGTAGACCTTATGTATAGAATAAGGTCCTTCCCATGTGGGATCAAGAATTTGAGGTTTATTTCCTAGTATCATTGGATTCATGAGGACTAATACCAATTATCCTTGAAGAAAGGAACATAGGCAAACTTTCTTGTTAAATAATCAAAATATTATGTTCTAATAGACTTCTAAATGATGAAAAGTATGCAATATTTTTTCGTATAATTGCTCCATCTCATCAAATCATTTCTGGTACATCTCATCTGTAGACAGCTGATCAAAAATTTAAATTTTGAGTGAAGGAAATTAAATTTCAATTGAAAATTCAATTTATGTTCCGTACACTAATGAATAAGGAGTTGTCTTGTTGGTAGTACGAGTAATAGTCCGATAAGACCATAAAGCATTAAAATTTTTTATCAAGACAATATTTCTAATCTTTATTCACCATCTTCTAGAGTATATTTAATAGGGTCTTATTGAAGGCTTCTCATTGGATGCCACATGATAGTGAGATGAATGGTTGGATTTGATATTGTTATCCTCATATAACATCTTTTCCTAAAAAAACAAAAATTCTTCTCATTTTCTATCAATATAGTATGAGAGACACCAAATCGGGTGATGATGTTAGATTTGACAAAACTAGAAATGTTTTTGGATCCAACTTATTTGAGAGGTATTACCTCATACCATTTATAGAATATGTCAGTAGCATTAAGAATATACTTTAATGGCTTAGCTGTAGCTGGAGGATAAGGCCCTACTATATTCATTCCCCATGAGGAAAATGGCTAGGAGTATTTAATAGTATGTAGAAACTCTGGGGGTTGATGAATAATGTTGTCATTCACTTGGAAGGGATGTCATTTCTTAGTGAAATATGTGCAATCCAGAATCATTGAAGGACAAAATTATCCGAGCATTCGTATTTTATCAGAAATACTATGCACATACTGGTGAGTACCCCAAGCTCCTAAATGTACTTATTTCATGACTTCTGATGTTTCTTATCTATAAATACACTTGAATAGGATTACATCAAAGCCTCAATTGTAGAGGATCTTATGATGATCCAAACTATCATAAAGAGTAAAATTGGCCACTCATTGTTAGATCTGTTCTTTTTCAGCTCTATCTAGTGGAAGTACTCTATTTTAAAGTTATTCCATTATGGGTGTTTTCTACCCTGTGGTATCACCATATGGATCATAAATTAGACTAATTTCATTGATTTCATCCATTATCGATTAAAAAAAGGTGAGATCACATGATGATGGGTTATATTGATGATTGTCTCATCCTGATTTGGATCTACCAAGGCCGTAGCTGCATTTACCAATGCATCAGCTTAGGCATTTTGTGGTCTCATGACATAATACAATATTGGATATGATTGAAATTTATCCATTAAAACTATGACATAATCAAAAAATGAGATTAATTCTTCTTTTCTGATGGAATAATCCCCATTGATTTGTTTGATCCCCAAATCTGAATCACCTTTCACTTTCAAGTGATTCACTTGTACCTGAAGTGCCAATTACAAACCTGAAATGAGAGATTGATACTCCATATCATTAGGGGTTCCACCTTCCGAAAATAGGAAGGAATAAGGCAACACATTTTTTTCTAGGGAGATAAGTACAATTCATAACCTAGCTTTGATGAGTTTAGGGTTTTCTATTATGTTCCCCGTTAGACTTTCCGAGGAACCATCAATGTGCATCTCCCATGTTTGGGGATTATATTTAATAGAGAAGACCACTTCATCAGGAACTTCGATATTCAATGATGTATCTTTCGCAAATGGGTGTTCATAAATGAATTCCGCATGTTCTTGTATTTTTATTGCCTTCTGAAGCACAAGACGAATATCAAACTATTGCAAAATAACTTCCCGTCATGCCAAATGACCTGTAAGAATAGGATGACTAAAGATAAATTTGAACAGGTTATTATGAGACACCAATTGGACCTCATAATGTTGTAGGTAGAGCCTCAATTTCTGAGTTGCAATGATTAATGCTAGGTAGCACTTTTCAATACATTGATACAGAGTTTATGCATAAAGCATAGTTTGACTGTGATATTAAAGGTTGGTTTCATTCCCAACATCGTTCTAATGGAAAAATAAGGCACCCAGTGATCGCTCTAAATCTGTCACATAGAGAATAAATTGTCTTCCTTTAATAGGTAGAATTAATACTAGTGGAATCAAGAGATATTTCTTGAGGGTATCAAATGCTTTTTGGATGTCTTCAGTCCATTGATATCTGACTCCTTTCTTCATTAATTTGGTGAAGGGATACACTTTCCTGCCAAATTTCGGATAAAGCGTCGAATATTGGATAAGTGTCCTTAGAGTTTTCATAATTATTTAAAATTTATAGAAGGTAACATGCCAAGGATTTATTTGTTCTTCTTAGGATCAACTTTGATACCATGATGGAGTACAACGATGCTGAGGAACTTTCCTGAGGTTATCCTGAAAGCACATTTCAAGGGTTTCATCTTGAAATTGTGTTGCCAAAGTTTATTTAATATGGTCTTCAGATCAACCAAGTGATCAAAACATAGTTTAAATTTTACTACTAAATCATCTACATAACATTCAATAAATTTACCAAATAAGGGTTTGAAAATATGGTGCCTGGAACATTGATACGTTGCACAAGCATTTTTTAACCCAAAGGGATTTACCCGGTAGAAAAACACACTTTTAGGGGAACTGAAGGCTATAAATTATTCATCCTCTAGGGAAATATAGATTTGATTATACCTATATTATCCATCCATGAAGGATGGATCTTTATAGCCATCTGTTGCATCAATTAAGAGGTCTGTGATCAAAAATGGAACGTTATATTTAGAACAATGCATGTTAAGATTGTTGAAATCAATTAAAAATGTGATTTTACCATCATTTGGTTCACTATGAAATGTTGGCCAGACATTTGGGATATTTATCCTCCTTGTAAAATTTATCATTTATATGATTCTCAACTTCAACATCAATTTTAGAGGCATCAGTTGGTTGTGTTCTTCTTACTGTATACTTGAATCCTCGATGTTCTTCTGGAAAACCCAAATGATGAGTTGCTACATCAGGATTAAGTACTGAAATTTATGTATAATTCTATGAAAAAATATATATATGTTTCTTCAGAAATGAAATATACACCTCTTTATCTTCATAGGTCATGGATTTACTAATTACACTAGATTTTGGATCTTCTTCTGTTCCCATATTTATTTCTCTGAGCTCATCCACAGTGGTAGGGACACCATCCTTAAATTCTGGAGGAGCATCCCTGAGATCTTCTTCTCCTTCTTCATTGGGTTTTACTTATTATATTTCTACATTAATAGTAGATAACAAAGAAAAACATCCTGAGTTAGGGGAAGAATTAGTATTTGAACACCCTAAAGAAGAGTCCATCATTTCTAACCCTATTGATGATGAAGGGTCTTCATAGGGTAATAAATATAAGATAAGGAAATGGAAATCAACATATCCATATTCCTCTAGTATTGAGACAAATTCTTCTAATCTAATTGATGAATAATAGGCTTGGTGAAGTTAAGTTGATGAAATTAAGACATCTCCCTTTAAACCTTCACCACTGCTTGGTGAATCAACAATTTATCCCAGGCAATCAGGCTTGATTGCCGCAATTGACATTATGGAAGTTACTTGCAAATACTAGGATTTAGTTTTACTTACTCAATTTTATTTATAATAAACACATAATCTCTACTAAAATGTATGAATATGTTTTCTGGGATCTTTTCTAGTCCATTCGGGGAATTAATTCTGTTTACCTCCATTTTCATGGACTTTGTTCCCTTAGTGGGATAAAATTCTGTCTCAATGTATTGAGATTCACATGTTTTGAATGGAGCCTTGACACTATACAATTTCCCAATTTGACCATTGAAATAGTATTTGAGGCATTGGTGGTATGATGAAGGTATGGCCACATGTTGATGTAGCCAAGGACTTCCAAGTAGAATGTTGAAGGCTATTTCCTGATGAACAACCATGAAATCTGAATTCGACACAAGATCCCCAAACTGAGATCTGAGTGTAATCTCTCCCAGAGGTTATTTCCAAATATTTTAATATCCATGAAACATTAAATTAAAATAAGATAATTCAGATTCAATGAGGTCCAATTGAGAAAGTGTATGAATAGGAATAAAGTTGACTCCCGAGCCATTATCAATGAAGGCTTGTCGGATGTCTATGTCATTGACCCTGCCAGATAGATACAAAGGCCTGATATGTCTATGTACAACATCATATTCATCTTCATCCATAAAAGGTATAATTGCATGACACTTTGAAAAATCATTCTCTATACGGTAAACCTCCACATTAGTAACTTCGGTTTCAAACTCTTGAGGACTTGACAAATCCTCAAAAAGTACTTCTCCAAGATCTTTTGACAAACTTATGGCATTCAAAATTGAAAACTTGGTCAGTACCTGATCTAGATGTTTCAAAACATCATAATTTGGGTCTAGATGTATATTTTTTCCATCATGGGGATGTGGTTTTATAGGAGCCTTGGATGTTGAAGCTTCTGATGTGGATATACCCTGTGTTGGAGCAAAAGCTGGAAATACTCATAGCTTTGGTATATTAGACTGACTAGATAAATCTATATTCTAATAAGAATATGGTGTGACCATTAATAATTCCTAAAAAATAATCATGTCAGGACTGGACCTATCATTCATGGAAGAATTTACTTGTTCTTGTTGATCCTGCTGAAGGGATCTTCCATGATTTTCAACCGCATATACGGTTCGAGCAGAGGTAGAGTTAAAATACTGGCTTCTAGAATTCCCACTTATTACACTATATCCTAAACCTTGGTCTCTTCTTCTAGTTACCAAATAAGATTTAAATCACTATGGATTATTATAATCAGAATCACCATTGGCGTAATGATCCATTAAGTGTATAACATTGACTGAACAAAAGATCCATTCTCCATTTGATGAATATTCTATTTGATAGGTTGGTTCTTATTATGCTGTTTGATGGGGTGGTGCCAATGATTTTGCAGAAGATGGCATGAATTCTTCCAGAGTCAAAGATAGGTTTGGCCTTGACATGAGCTCATCTTCTTCTAACTACTATATAACCTTCTGATCACATCGCTTCTTTGCAGATTGAACTTTAGGGGACTAATCTTTTAATGAAGATGGATTTTCAATGCAGGAAGTAGTAGAAGACCGAATCGGTTGATTCAACAATGTTTGTAAAATGGCTTGAGTTTGGTTGATTGTTTTCTTGATCATCAATTCATCATAATTATAGGTATTTTAACTTTTGACTTCATGCCATTCACCTTCTTCCTCTGGATCAGTAGCAATAACACTTGCTAATTGGGATGAAGAACTTTTTACTTTTACTTTTATATAGTCTACCATTTTTTGCAGAAGGTCTATGAAAACAGAAAAATCCTAAATTTGATGACCCAACATCTGTTTAAAGGGATAATAGCTTATAAGTTCTTCATATACATCTTTGTTTGGTTTCTTCTGCCTTAGAAACTGAACAAAATTATTTTCCATAGGCGATATGAAGTAATTAGGAAATTTTTCTTTATAGAAAGAATAAACTTTTTATGCTAATTCCTCAAGTGGTTTTTCCCTTTGATCTATTTGATCATCTTGAAAAGGAAGTCATTTCTGCTAACGCTCTGGAGGAAGATCCATTCGATATGATAAATGTTTTGATGTGGAAGTAGGTGGAGGTTCTTACTTATGTGTAACTATAGAAACCTCTGCTTTCCCTGTTCTCCTTCCTAGAGTTGATGGAATTACACGAGTTTTAGGTGTAGTTTCCATAATGGAATCTTTAATCTATTCATAAATTGAAGTAAGGTCTCAAAACCCTCCGATGTATTTCACATGGATCAATGGTGTGCGTAACTCATCAAAAAAAAATTCCATAAAAATTGGAAGCAACTCTTCTTGAGGGAGTACCAAATTTAAGAAATATGTTATTTATTTCCATTGAGAAATGAAATATTATAATCTTTCATTTTCCCTCAGTTTTCAATTTGTGAGATCAAATATTGTTTTCTTCGATAGATTTGAGTTGAATTGAAGATGTAATTTCTAAAAAATACCTTCCCATCCTGTAATTTATTTATATTAGAAACTTTAGTATCATACAAAAGATGGTCTCTGTAATGACCGCCCAAAACACAAAAGCTTTAATGCTTCTTATTGTTGAGAATTCCAAATCATGGGATCCCAACGAGACACAAAATGAGTTAAGTTTTGTTCCAGATCTCGCAAACCATTAAATATTGAGAATGTGGTATTCACAATATTTGGTGGGGGAGAAATCACATCCACCCATTCAGTGTAAGCTTTATTTTTTGGCTGAACTGATGCACGCCATTCTTCCACGGCTTCCAACTGAGTCTCTAATTCCTAAATATTGTTTATAAGCACTTGGGGAATATCTGGATGAGTTGGGACATGTATAGGTACAACATCTGGATCATGAACTTGTTGAATGGATAGAAAACCCACTTTTGGTGGTGCTGGTATTTGTCTTGGATAACTCGTGAGAACATGCCTATAAGGATGGGTTTGATCTTGCCCTGGCTGTGTACCTAATGGGGGGAATTCATTATCCACAAAAATAGTTACAAAAAATCATTAATTATAAGGAGCTCCAAAAGGACGTGCAAGTTGAGGATCGACCAGGGGGTATGTTTAGTAGAAATTCTTCTTTGAAGTAACTCTGCATTGAGACTTTTCAACTCTTTAATTTCCTCTTCTTACTGTGAAAATCTCTATTTAAGTGAAAGATATTGACCTTCTCAAGTGGAAAGGTGAGATACAATCTGAATTTTACCTTTTCCCCTGTTAGATTCCTTTCAGAAGGTTGGGAGTTGGTTATTTCAAGGCATACCAATATTCTGGGTAAGCCTCTGATTTTAGGTATATACACCTTCTTCATTTCTTCAGTGTATACTGAATTATAGATAAGAACTTCAAATTCGGATTCCCCTAAATTGGACTCATTTTTGGAGGATCTTTTGCAATGGTGTTAATGAAATTTCTTGATTCAAAATACATTGATATCATTCTGTCAGTATCTTTGTAATATTGTCTCCCTCTGTATCTTTCATGAGACTCGGTTCTCCTAAATGTTGACCTCCTGGAATTTTTTTGTTAGACAGTTACCCGAAGGGAATCCTTGGATAGTTCAGTTGTATGCTCTTTTTGTGGCATCTTCCCTAATCAGTAGAAAACCAAATTCCATTGAGGAGGTGATTTTAAATGTGAAAAGACCCCAGACCTGCAGGATGGGGCTATTCCTCTTCTTTTTCGTCGTCAAACCTTTGTACATTTTTTAACATATTTAATGGTTGAATTAAACAATCTCCCAACCATATAAGTCAGGGTGTCCCTTGAACTACAATGGATGAGATTCACGCAGCAGCTCTTCTAATTTTACAAATTTTGGTTCAGACATTAGATGGGTGCATTATCTGACAACCACTCAAATCACCTACTTTAGAAGATCGCTGTTCTATTTCAAAAATTTAAATTATCAGATGGATGACATCCTCTAAGTCGAAGGACTGATCGAGTTCTCAGATACTTGATTCAAAAGTAACTCAACAAATTTTTTCATTGAGCCTGACTCTAATTAGAGCTATTTGAGTCCTGTTCTTGAGCATACATTTGATTACATATGAAATCTATGGATTTTACCTAACTATGGGAAATAACATTGCATGAGACCACTTTTGGCAGACTTTTCAGATTCTAGAGTGCAGTGAAATTCAATGCTCTATGTGCACCCCATCCTCTAATCTGAAAACTATATGGGGAATCAAAAATTAACTAGAGTAGCCTATATAAAGCATTGAGGAATTCACACAGAAGGGTTCTCTACTGCTTTTCAACCATTGGATGTTGAGAAACTCATAGTGAATCCAGTTCAATTTGGTTTTGCAACCCTTCAATTACATTTACATGATTTTGATATTCATCTTATGGAAATACTTTGGTTTTCAAATGATAAATATTATTCCATAAGTAGAGGCGGACATCATGAATGAAATCATCTTCCATCAATTCTAGAATGTCATATTGAGAATTTTATAAAGGCTAGAACATGACTGGTATTTATCATTTAGTTAATTGTTTTCCCATGTTCAACATATCTTCATTGCATTTTACTAGAGGTTTCTCCACTTGGTATAATCAATGTGGACGCTCTATATGAGAAGAAAAATGACCTAATGGAGGTTTCGAAAATGAAGGTTCTCTTAAGATGTCTTCTGCTTGAGAAATTATTTCACCTGTTAATGAAAAGGAATAAGACATGATTGGAATTATATTGGTATGTGTCTTGAGATAAGAGGGATTTATCATCACTATATTATCAATTATATAGTATTATTTAAAATGGGAAAAACTACTGGGAAGAAGACTTTTTCAGTGAATTCCATCATGAGGAGGACCACCATGGTGGATTATAGAAAGGGATAAATTATCTTTCTCCTTGGTCTTTTGGCCACAATGAGGGTTTCCGTGGCTCCCATCCGGAGATAGGATCTCTAGATCGACCAAATTTTCTTAAAGTAATCCATCATGATGAAGTGTCCAATGGGGAACTTTATAATTACTTCTACCACTCCCATAATTTAGTAATGAGAGGGTAGGATCTTGAGCTACAAAAGATAAATGTATGATGGATTCAAGAACTCTAGAATTCAGAGGATTCAGATTCCAGCTTAACTCATGATTTTCAAACCATGTTTGTAAATACTTCTTATTGGATATTCTCTTACACTTAGTTGGGGCCACATTCTGGGATATGTGGTTATCAAGGGTATGTGTATGTTCCTTCTTTGGGGTGGTCACCACAATGGACCAATTACCTTATATTAGAAATGGTGTATGTCCCTAATCCTATTTTCCATATGATATTGGGGAGTATTCTCAATGACCCTTATGGACTTTAAAAAAGGTTTGTATCTATTTCAGGATGGCATGCAGATGTGTCATACCTAGTGTGGGGACAGATTTATGTGTATATTCCCCTGGTACTACTAATGTAGTTGTTATAATATTATGGCATCCTTCCAGAATATTGGATGAGATTTCTATCTGCCATTTCACCATTTATAAGGTGTGTTTAGTGACTTCAGTAGATAGAACCGGAATATACATACATTCATTATTGGGAGTAGGTGTATGTGCCTACTCATGTCCTCCTTTTATTTTCAATGGGTGTTGAAAATTCTCATGTATGGGGGAAAAGAGTTGAGTATTCCCCATATTTTTCATCAGAGCTTTCCGACTAACTTCTCCATGTGCTGACAAATGAGATTTTTGGTAGGCTTGATTAACCCTGGACAGTGTATTTTCCTACTGGTTGTTTTCTGTCAAGAAAGGTTGAAGAAATTACTTCAATCCTGACAGACTGGACTACTCGTAGAATTGGTGATTATAATTAGGTATATGTTCTTTTTTCCTAGTTGGACCCACATTGGATTGGTGGGTTTCCTTAAATGCAGTTAGAAGAGCTCACTAACTGGCTGATAATTTTCAAATAGGTGTATGTTCTTATTCATGGTACTCCACCAGGTTTTTTTTGTGGGATTAGTGGGGTTCCTCCATATGCGTTTGTTGGGTAGCAGAATTAGGATGGATGGTTGTATGTGCCCACTCGTTTTTCTCTATTATGTTAAGTTTATGGACTTTTATGTAGGGGGTATAGGTAAGATCCTGCTCCATGTTGACTGGATGTTGTCCTTGACAGTTTGTATTGCAAGCCCGTGTCTAAGAGACCTGGGCCTAACGTCCAAAGTTAACACCCCCATCATATTGGGGGTTCACTATTTTGTGATTCTGCTGGTGGGGATTATTGGTGGGAGTCCCTAGGAAGGACCCCTAAATATTTGAATTATGTCTCTAAGGGACCTCCTGATCTACCTCTCTATGGTATGGGAGGGACTGGTTGTTCTATTCTGGGGATAAGGACCCGAAACGGTTGATGACAATGGTTAGCACCATTTTCTTCTTGATCATCAGTCACTGTTTGCATAACGATCAAGGATTATTATTGACCTGGATATCTAGTTGGGAACCCTCCAAGGCTTGGATTGTACCCTGATAATGGTAGTCCCATACCATCATGTTGGAGACCCATCGTCGAAGATGTCGGGTGGGTGATAACATCCTTCTTGTGGATGAGGTTCCAACCTGAGCAGTGGTTGGGATATTTACATATTTCGTCTTGAAAAAACCCATTTTATACTGAAGGGAGTTCTGATAAAAAAAACATGAAAGCAACCAAAAATTTCATTAAAGAGACATCTTTTTGATGGATACATGCATGATTAATTCCTTTGTCTAGCTTTCCTTTATCAATTGATTGGGGCTAGACAGGTGGGTAACATTATTAACATGGTTAAGGATTCTTGTTGGGTTAACCATTTATGTTTTGTAGTTCTTTGAGACGCTTGTTCTAGTTTTAAGAATCACTTCTTCCAGGAAGTTTCCATTGGATTTATTCACGGAACTAGAAACATGCAACAGTTCTTTATCCAAAAGGGACCTGCTTTCCACATGATAGAGTTCATTATGTTTTGACTTTACGATACATAGGAACTTGCATTGGTCAAGAGTATAGGAGGTCAGACTCATCACACCATTTTGGGGGGAATTATTTTCTACTCTGGGACTCTCTTTATAAATTTAAGATATTTTAAAAAATCCTTATTAATTTACCAAGTATAACATAAGTTTCCCTTGGAATTTAAAATTACTTATTAACATGTGTATAATTTAGAATCAATTTTATATATTTGAGGTTCATCATTAATAGATATATCTGTACATATTCGAGGTTCTCCGTCAATGATATCCTCTCATTTACTATTTAGAGATTCTTTTAATCATTGTTATGATGATACTAGTTTTTAATCCACTCAGTGGGGAACTTTGGAATTTATTGTCATTTAGGGAGATGAAGTGTTGTTTTGATATTGGCATCATACCTATAAAATGGGCTACCTACATATCATTGTGAAAGGAATCACAACCCTCGTAGTTCAGTTCTACTTATTGGGAAACTTCATAACTTTTAAGGTCATGTGATAAGGACTAAAACATACAGTTTAATGTCAATACATAAGTACATCTAAGTGAAATGTGCTTAGTCAACGTTTGGTGTGGGACTTATGATGAAGTAGCCCAAGGATCTTGTAAAGTATACGGGTTTCGAAGTAATATTGGACCCTATTAGGAATATGTCTCAAGGAGAACATGGTTGATTTGAGGTGTTGGGTTTGAACCTCAAGGATTTTTCCAATATATCCCATGTGGGTGGGAATCAAAGCCCACATAGTTCGATAAGTGTCATCGGAGAGTATAGACCTTTGAGAGAAATGAGTTTGGGCATACTTACTAAAAATCATACCTTGATGATATGGTGTGTTTAATTTGGGGATTATTCCTAAGTAGGATGTCCAAATTAAGGTACTTAGGGTTGGATTCCTGAAGAGGTCATCCAATTTGCTCGATCCCTAAGAAGGTTTCCTACTTATCCCAATTATGATAGGAATCCGAGTTTTCATAGATCATTAAGTTGTTGCCAAAATTTTGTAACCATGAATTATCGCTAATCCCACATGATTCATGCTCAGTGTGAGAAAAAAGAGGATTAAAAAGATTCAACAAAGGAACCCTAACTTTTCCTCCTCTACTGGTGGAAGAGGGCGCAATTACGGTGGCTAGGGTTGATGAGGTCGAGGCGACCAGAGAAGAGGGTGAGGCGACGATCCCTCCCTTTTTGCTATTTAAATTGGAAAAGGGTCTAATGAAAGGAAGAAGAGATAAATGTTAGGGGATTACATGAGGATAGTTCCCTAAAATTGATCCTGGTATGGTAGGGATACTTTTCAATTGGTTGAATGGAAAAGAAAGAATGAACCATACCTTCCCTACCAGAGACCTGAGGTTCCATCTCTTTAATAAGGTAGAGGTCGTGACCCAATATGTTATCCTAAAAGCTAAGAAAATTCCAACACTTTTTCTGAGAGAATGTTCCATGTGACTATAGATATTCAATCCCATAGACATTCCATGAATACTAACACCGTAGTCAAAAAAATGTGGGAAGCCTCTAACTACATATATACAAACCCAAATAGGATACACACTAATGTGTATTTCCCAAATGTTTGATAAGTTAGAAGGTTTTGATGTAGGTCTCAATAGAATCACTTTTAAAAAAGGGATCTAGCGTAGAAGAAGCCTTTCCATGAATGGATTTGAAGAGGGCTTGATGTATTGTAGATAGAAGAGAGTAAGTGAATCAAAGAGGGGCGCCCAAGTAGATACTGGCATGTAAGTATGAGCACTCAAGTAGGCTTGGGAGACTAGACATTCACTTAAGTGACGAACAACCTATATGTTAATACTTGGGAGAGACTTGGCTCAAGCCTTCAGGAGTATTCAATGGTGTTCCAATAAGTGGGGAAATCAAGTTCCTATGAAAGGAATAGGTGGTGTTCAAGTGTTTCTGATTTAAGAAGGTTGGTCACTTCAGGTGTGCAAGTGTTATGGATTTCAAACACTAAAAGGACTGATGTCCTATAATCCTCATTCAATTCCTCTGCTTTAGGTGTTATAAAACTACCTTGAATGTTTTGGAGGACTCGGGTGAAGCTCTAGGGAGAACAGAGTACAAATTGGGATTTAAGAAAATGCATCCCTACAAATGAAGGCCCCAAGGGTGTATTTATAGGAAAAAATAGGGCCCTAAGAAAAATGAAATTGGACATTCAAGTAGGCTACGTGAAAAATGGGGGTGCATAAGTAGGCTACGTGATATTTGGGGGTGCACAAGTAGACTGCGCGCCAATGAACCCTTGGCCTGTCTTGGGCGACTCAAAGCTCGTGCCTTAAAAAAATTTGATTTTCATCATGTGTTTTCCCTTTTTTTAAGGCATTTACATTTATCATTTTTCGTTAGACTATATGATGAAACAGAGTGTCAAAAATCCTTTTTTTATTTTTATTATCTTTTTTTGAAGAACCCTAGAACACCCTGAGATGGGTGGGGTGAATAAGGTTGTCTAATATTTCTTTTAAACTGAAGGATCTTGTACCAATGTTGGTAGGAACCTATTAAACCTGTCTGATGAGAATGTTCTAAAAACAAATATTCACATGAAAAGTAAAGACAAAAAAACATTACTTGGTTCACCATGATGGGATACATTCAAGAATCATATGCTGAAAGGCTTTTACTCATACCAAATTACACTAATATTCACTAGTTTTGGAGTATAAAAGTTTACCAATGTCACTTTGTTCCAGGAACAGTACCTTTACAAGGTTTCAGGGAAAACACACTACATCCCTCGGATCACATCCGCCAACTCCCCATTTCTCACTTAATTGGGAAAGAATAAAAGTAAATTTATCAACTTGTATGTCCCTTCAATGGATTTCCATTAAATCATGAATCTGAAATTATAGATTGATGATCTTTTGATGTTTAGTTTTTACCCACAGATGAAGTTCACTTTTCCATATACAAATAGTTTGAGAACTGCTCCACCAGGAAGTGATCTTATTCATATGCGTACCATACTTCTTCCTCCATGTACTGACCTATTATGCATACTTACCTACTACGAGCACTACCCCATGCTGCATACTTTGAATTATTCCTTCACGAACTATGCTTCTCCATGTACTACGAAGGCTTACATCACAAATTATTTCCACTCGATGGACTATCTCCACTTCCCCACTGTATATTGCAAGAAATACATGGAATGAGTTCTTCCACCACATACTGGCTCTCCTATACAAACATGTATTCCCACAAACTATCCTTCTACCTCCACGTACTATCTTCTATGAACTATTCTAGAATTTACTAAATTAGTTTTAGAATTTTTAATTAAAGTCTTTGTGGGGATTTCATCATTTTAATTACATTCGAATTTCACCGAATTAATTTCATATTTTTAATCTTAGAGCCACACACTAATGACGTGATTAATTCTTCTAATATATACAAATAGATCAATACAATCTACTAAATGGAGATTTACTAAATCTTCATTGCAGAAACTCCTACACTTCTTACCACACATCTCTGGCGAACCATTTTCTTTACATGGTCCATGTATCACCATTCTACCTATGCAGTGACACACATCACCACATCATTTACACAAATGAAACCCTTTTTTGTTTCTCAAAAATCCACCTTAATTTCCTGATTGAAACACCATCCCATGAACCATCGTACCTTCCATGTACAGCAGGCCTTCTTGCGATCCAAAAGTCTTCACTAAGAACCTCTTTCTCTCCGAGAACCATTCCTCATATGAGGTCCGAATGTTGTTCCAACTTCATGGTTTGCAGTTCGCCATTTCACATAAAAAAATTTGTGATCATAAAACTGTTCATGGAACATGGTTCATGGTCCACAATTACATTTTCAAAACTCTTCCTTTTCCAACCAAACAAACTCCGGATTTTGAGGCCCAAAAATTTAGTCAATAGTGGAAAACTATGCCAACTTGAATACTGCTTGCAAACACATTTGTATGGATACATTACTTGGAAACTCCTTGTTTATCCCAATGTGGATTCACAAAAAAAACAAACCATACTCCATTAGTAGTAAATAACATCCTTGGTTCCAACATTTCTTCATTTTCTTTTTCATTTTTCTTTATTATCCTCATTGTTGGATTCTCACATATGCCCCTATGGGAATTCACTTTATGTGACAGAGAGAAAAAAAAGGGAGGGTGAGATATATTGGGGAGAATAATGTAGGTGCATCCATAGATCTAGGGAGGAGATGGATCATCGCATGATAGTGGTGGAATGAATATATTGGTAAAGCTTTGATGGTCTCCCCAAAAGGTAGTCAATTTTTATCTTTTTTCAATTAATCATTCTATATTTATATGTTTGAATTTATAAGTACCAATTATGACTAATAATGAAAAACATGGGGTTTTTCTATTGTTAAATGATAAAAATAAGAGTTTTATACCAATTTTAAGGGCTCTTGTTCAGGAAATCTAGATCACACAACACATGGTTCTATGAAAACAATTCATGTAATCTTTCTTTTTATGGAAATTACTTTTGAGAATTACACATTTTTTAGTGGGAGCATACACCATGTATTGGTTCTTGTCCATGTAGTTGAGTACATGGATAGATAGGATATGTATGAAAACATGGCCATGTAGAGTATACGACCATACCTCATGTGGGTTACACGTCATGTAGAAGTACATGACTAGGTTGAGACACATGGGCAAGCCATGTGAGTTACGTGGTATGGTACCCCAAGTAGGGTACACACAATTTTCGTTATTAAAACTCAATGTAAATAGGGTTTTCATTCCATATTTGGATTAATTACGTGAACAAGTTGGGCTTCACAGCTATACAATATGTACTCAGTTATACATGTCATGTACTTCTCCCTTGAATCCCCTTTAAGGGGTTTCATGTTTTGATTGCCCATAGTTGGAATTGGATGTAAGATTATTAAATTTTGATTGTTTTTTGACATATATAATGATGGTTTAAGCCTTGGGGCGTGTATAGACGTTTCAATTATGTTTTTGGTCGATATACTCAATAAAAAGGTTTTTTCCTCAAGTAGATGAATTCAACTAACTCCTGTGAGTGAGACATAAAAAGTTATAAGTTGTCGGTTTTGATTAAATGTTTGTAGAATTTGAATGGGTTCTCCAAGGTTCTTCTCTAATTTATTTTACATAGTACTAGATTAGTGCGTCTGGGACATGATTGTATGAGATAAATTGGTAGGGTACATAGACCATCCTATAGTAAGACTTTGATCAATGATGGACCATGAGACACCCCCTTATACCTATATTCAGTAGCTTCCTCCATTTTCTAATGAGGCCACTGGTTTTCAGTGACCATTGAGTGACTGAGGATCCCATGTAGGATTCATATGAATATGTTTTTACTTAGATGATCTAGTGTAGGATGTGTCACGAACCAACCCAGGTCGACTGTGAACCAATCGCCCAAATTGGCCCACGACATGGCCCAAGAGGCGTTCCCGATCCTCCCAGGCTGGCAACAAGCACCAGGGCATCAAAGAGAGCAAGAAGGAACAATTTAGACCAAAGAAAATAAATAAATCATCGGAAAGAAAATATAACAACACAAAGTAAATAAACAACAAGAAAATAAAGAACAACCAACAACAACAACTAACCTGACCACGACCAAAACTCCTCACGACTCTGAGAGTCACTCACCAGTCCACAACCAAATCTTTCGCACAAAGAGAGAGATCATGTCAACCTACAACAGAAACCAAAAACAGAAAAACACTATTGGCGTGATTATTAAAACTCAGTAGGTGGGCCCGACTAATTCTATTCCCAATGCACATACCATTAAGTAAAGAATTTATCAATTCCAGGTTTGAACTAAATTATATAAAGTATTGGTTTCCACACACACACTTTCATTTCTCAAAAAAGTAATAGTCCATTGCACTTTTTAATTTAAGAACAAGTGTAGTGTTTGGAAGAAACAGATGCATTTCATTTTAAAACACTTTTTCAAACAATTTAGAAATCCAAATTTTAATTATTATTCAAAAGGAAAACCCCACACAACACACACTAAGGGAAAGAGAGAAAGTGTCACACAGGGGCCAGCAACTGAACTAGATCATTCAATCATCCTCCACATACAAATAAACACTAAAGAAAACATGGGTCGAACCTAGGAGACCATGAACAATCCAAAACGTACTATACATCTGACTCATCCTGATGGAATTCCCTAACTTGATGATGTCATAACGCCCTAATGCTCAGCATAGCCATACATGGCCTAACCGAGGGGGCCAATCCCCATAGCAGCAATAACTCTGTATTACCCTGCTCTGGGGACACTAGCCGGTGTGTAATCTAAACTAGTGCAGCAATCAATTTCAGAAGATTCACTCACTATGCCAGGTTCCCATGTCAACACATATAATAAAAGTGGGGTGAGTAAAGAATTCCAATCAATCAGTCCTGATACACAATCATCACATAAAACTCACGTAATCAACACACACCAAAGATCACCCCTATATAGGTTTTTCAAAATAATTAATTTTATTAAAGTGTCAAACAGGTCTTCACCAATTTTAAAGGAGAACCTCATTTCTCGAGAAAACCCAAAACACTTGTTCAGAAGAAACCACTTATCATTAAAACTAGAAGTACATTTGAAATTCCGTTAATTATGTCTAAAGGCCAAATGAGCATTATTTCAAAACTGGGTGTCTGTCCATCAAGAAAATGTTTCAAGTGTTCGTTATAAAATAAACGGCTCCTTTCACAGAAAATAATAATTTAAAAATTAATTATTTTCTTTTATTTCTCATTCATTAAAATTAATAAAAAATCAAGAAATTAATAAATTATAAACTTAAAGATGAGTGCAGTGGGGGACCTACCCCGACTCGTAGACCAGTCACGACGACGCGACACGCCTCGCACGAGCGCGCAAGAACACACAAGCTGATGATCGCAGGACCGTGGAAAAGCCTTGTCAACACACTGCACCCACCAATATAACTAAAATACGTGAACACAGACTTAAAACAATCAAAATGAATATACAATGCAAAGGAACCCTCTCGACCAACTTTTGAAACAAAAATCACATCGTTGGTATTATTTAATAAACCATTTTAAAATTTATAAAACAACTCCAAAGAGAAACTGTCAACTTTACACACCCAAAACCTGTTCAAAATCCCACATTATAAATATACACACACTCGTAACACTAAAAATCAGAACACGCACCACTTGCACAGTCAAGATAAAAAATTAAACAACTTAATAAAAATATTCTACATGTCAAAAAAACACATTTTTAAACCAAGCACGGCTCAAAAAATTTCCAAAACATGATTCGCAAATTACAAGCAATTTATAAAAATATTCTAAAAAATTATACAAAAAAACACTCACACAAAATATAAATAATTTCTTTTCGAACCACCTTAGAAATCTATTTTTGAAAAAACACCAATTCACTTTTTAGGTTTAAAATATATTTTCAAAGGCCAAGGGGCACATACCATTAGGCAACTAATGTGAAAAACACATTTAAAGACTTAAACAACCACTTAAAACTTCAAAAATATGTTTTTTAGAACCAAACCATGCCACAATAATCATTAACCATTAAATATAGCCAACTTAGATAATTTGACTAAAACATGGTGTGCACGACATAGAAAAACACAACACACATCAAGTTTCTTTTTTTTAATCCAGCGATCCACAAAAAAATTTCCAAAACACATTTAACAATATTAATATTATTTAATAAACCATTTATAAATTTATAACAACAATTTCAAGGATTAACCCACCCCTTTTCACACACAAAAATCGTTCAAAACCCCCTTTTATGGTCAAACGTACACCCGTAGCGTATCAAGGTAGAAAACACACCATTTTCATGATTAAAATCACAAAAAGAACAATTTAATAAAACTATTAAACAATATATAATTGATTTCCATAAAAACTCACCTAATTTCATAAGATAAAATTATTCTAATGGTATTGAATGTCTAATTAACAAACATGAAAGGTGCAAACGACAAGTAATAGAAGAAATCTAAATTTAAGGAATATGTTTCATGGGTTACTATCTCAATTGACAATGAAATTCTGAAAATTGGTGAAAGTCACTACTTGAAACTCAATCACTCCCAAGGGAGATTAAATCAAACCCTAAACATCAACATCAGACCATCAATTTTATTATTAACCCTAAAAAAATGAAACCCTAACATCAAGGGTTTGGGAAAACCGAAATCTCTAAAACAAGGAGTAATTAACAAAGAAAAAACAACAAAGAGGTAGAATGTCACCAGAAAGGGAAGATGTCGGAGGCCACGGGTTGGTCGGAGAAGCGGTTGGAGGGAGGTCACGCACAGGGGGAACATGACAGAGGGTCGTGTGGGTTGCTGTTGCTCAGCAAGGAGGGCGCGCGGTGGGTGGCTGGTCGGAGCAGGAAGGGGCGGCGTCGGCTTGGGAACCCATCAGAGGAAGAGGTCTGAGGGAGATCCCAACTGGGGTTGAGTAGGGGAAGGGGAGTCTTGGCTCCACTTGTTGCACACAGGGAGGGACCATTGGGGAAGGGGGGTTGCGTTCGGGTGGTGCGGCGATGGGAGGGCGGCCGACCGAGGGAGGCGCGCCGGTGAGGGGAGGGGGGGGAGGGGAAGCTGTGGGCTGCAGCGTACAAGGGGGATAAAGAAAATGCGTGGGATAAGAGAGAAGTAATGAGAAAATAGGAAGATGAAAAAAATAAAGAAATAAAATAAAGGGAAAAAGATAAGGGAAAAAACCTATAAATAAAATATTATTTTCTTAATAATAATAATAAAATGATTTTAACAATAAGAATAAAATGATTTTAATAATAATAATACTAGTAATAAGAATATTATTATTATTAAATCCAATAAAGTTAATAATAATATTATCATTATTATTATTAAATAAAACTTAATTTTTTTATGTTACATTTTTCTTATTTCAATTCCAACTCTTATTTCCATCTGCTTCAATATATTATTTTAACTCCAATGGAGGGCAGCTTGTATAGTTCTAAGGCCATGCTCTGACTGTGCGTCAGACACTACCAAACCAAAATCATGCGCTCTTCAATCAATGCTAAAAAAATTAAACAGGGTCTAACCTGAACCCCTACCCGAGCCGAAACCAAGAAAAAAATTAAAAATAAAACATGGGTGTGACAATTCACCCCACCATAATGCTTTTCGCCCCCGAAAACTCACAACAAGATCTACACCCAATGATAATACTTCTTAAGTGTCACCCACCTCCAAAAGTTTAAACACCTCCAGTTGATCGACCCAAACAGACACCAAAATCCCATGACACACAACTCATCCTTAAACACACAAACACAACAACCACTATCAAACAGAACCCAGACCATCCATTTAAACCAAGAAACAAACAAAATTATACTACTTCTAACACTTATCCCTATAATCTTCATCCAACAAAATTTTTGGGTGTACTCCAATCTCAACATTTACTTGAGAGGACAAACTCATGATTAGGTGGTTCCGCACAATAACACCTACCACCAAACGATACATGAAAAGAAACTCTGATAATGACACGAGGAGTCCCGAACGGACTCCCCACAACAAGAATCGTGCTAACCCTAAATTTATTTCGGTGTAATTCTGTGAGACCCATTATGGGTATCCCCATCATAAGAATTGATTATATTAAATGAACTTAATAACTTTCCACACAGACCAGAAACCCCCACCATGAGGGGGGAAGAAGGGAATGGCCCAACAGATAGTGTATCAAAACTATTATCGTCTCCCCATCAACAACGTCTCACCCTCGGAAACTCACATACCATGCCACACTATGGACTGAGATTAAACCAAGGCCCTTCTTCACCGCTCGGGTACTCCTGACTACGCGCCAACTTCACTTCGAGGCCTATAGATGGAGCACTAATGATTGAAGCATCTCCGGCCTCGTATTCAGGCTTCAGAAATCCCCAAACAGAAAACAAAACCAAGAACTTAACCTAACACATTCCAATTAAATAAATGTTTTAAAAATGATCAACCAAAACCATTATTACAAATGAAGAAAAAGAAACACTGAAAAATGCAAAAAAATACGATTACCACATCCAAGAAGCACTACAATGAAGAAACCTTGAACTGATCCCCAAACATCGCCCTACTCTCACTGACGGGCCGAGGTGACCTTCGATGAACCAGGTCTTACTTCAGTGTGCTTCTTGGAAACACCTCAGCAGAATCGATGTAAGTGACCCAGATGTACACAGGTGCGGCAGGGTTTCGGAGCATTTGGGAAAATCAGCCTCTTGTTCCCCCGCATACCGCACTAGTGACGGATCAAGGCATCGCGTTGTGAGGAAGATGACTGAAGGTCTGAAGGTCTCTTGATTCCTCTACCAGCACCAGTAGCATTAGGTCGCTTCTCATTCTTCTTATCACCATCCTCTGTACTGCTTCCCAAAGATGAAGAATTCACCACCTCATGTCCTCCTGCTAACCCAACTTTAGCCAAAAGGCTTGCCCCACAACATCTGAGAAGGTGGTTAGGTTGAGCTCTTCCACATTCGATCACAGCTCATGTCGGAGTCCAGACTCAAATTGTCGAGCCTTCCTCGGATCATTTGAAACAAACCATTGTTCGTACGGAACTACGCCTATGAAACGTTGATAGAATTCTAGGACCGATTCAATGCCCTACTGAAGACAACAAAACTCCACCCTATTCCTCAGCTTCATCAACTCAGAGAAGTATTGTTGGATGAACGATGACTTGAAAAACTCCGATGTGAGATATTCTCAAGGTTTTCTTCAAGACACGGACTTCCACCATTTCCATGTTGGACCTTCATGCATGAAGGTGGCCAACTTCACCTTTAACGACTCAGGAAACACAACGAAACTAAACTTCCTCTCAATCTTCTGCAACCACTCCTCCGCCTCAAGAGGATCTTCTTGTCCATAAAAGAGAGGAGGGTTCAACTTCCGGAACTCTAAAACATAGTCAATGGGCTGATCAACTGGAGGATTCGCTAGGGGCGCACCACTTGAATCTGCACCTTCGCCATCCATCAAACCATCATGGGGGTGAACACTATGGAACAAGGAAAGAATGGACATAATCAAAACATGGTCATTTCCATTTCAAATACCAAAATAACACTTTTCACAATGATTTTCAGAAAGAAGGGAAACCCAAACGATTAACTGGAGGGAAACTAGTGATGATGGGTGACTCGGCCATATGGTTGGTGGCCATACGCCAATCACACCACTGTCACTGAGAGCATTCTAGGGTAAAGTCTCCGTCTCCACATGGTTTTCCCGGCCATGAGAGCTCACGAAGATAACTTGACCGACTCTCATTTCATTTCCCAATACCAAAAAAACTATATGAATCAAGAGTCATCGACAACCCAAACATCTCATGGTAACACGAGGTTCAGAACAAGCAAGGGTTCATGATTTCCTTCTCGTTCGTACGCCTAAAGTCCTGACAATTCCGCTCTTTCTACCATGAAAACCCCAAATAACAATGGGCGCTCTGAAAAAACAATGTCCACTCAAGAGCCAACCTCCTCTGATAACATTTTGTCACGAACCAACCTGGGTCGACCGTGAACCGGTCGCCCGAATCGGCCCACGAAATGTCCCGAGAGGAATTCTCGATCCTCCTGGTCTAGCAACAAGAACCAGGGAATCAAAGAGAGCAAGAGGGAACGATTTCTCTCAATGAAAATAAATAAAGCACCGGAAAGAAAATAGAACAACCCAAAGTAAACAAACAACATGAAAAGAAAGAACGACCAAAAACAACAACTAACATGACCACAACCAAAACTCCTCATGACTCCGAGAGTCGCTCACCAGTCCACAACAAAATCTCTCCCACAATGAGACAGCTCAAGTCAACCTGCAACAGAAACTAAAAACAGAAAAACACTATAGGTGTGAGTATTAAAACTCCTTAGGTCGGCCTGACTAATTCTATTCCCAATGCACATACCATTAAGTAAAGAATTTATCAATTCCAGGTTTGAACTAAATTATATAAAATATTGGTTTCCACACACACACTTTCATTTCTAAAATAAGAAACAGTCCATTTCCCTTTTTAATTTGAGAACTAGTTTAGTGTTTGTAATAAACAGATGCATTTCATTTTAAAACACTTTTGAAAACAATTTAGAAATACAAATCTTAATTGTTAGTGAAAAGGAAAACCACACACAACACACACTAAGGAAAAGGGAGAAAGTGGAACACAGGGGCCAAAAAACGAACTAGAACTCTCAATCATCCGCCACATAAAAATAAACACTAATGAAAACATGGGTCGAACCTAGGAGATCGTGAACAATCCAGAATGTATTATACATCTAACTCATCATGAAGGCATACAGTAACTCGATGATGGCATAACGCCCTAACGCTCGACATATCCCTACATGTCCTAACTGAGTGGACCAATCCCCATAATATCAATAACTTAGTATTCCCCAGCTATGGGGCCACTAGCCAGTGCGTAATCTATACTAGTGCAACAATCGTTCTCAAAAGATTCACTCACTATGCCAGGTTCCCATGTCAACACATATAATAAAAGAGGGGTGAGTCAACAATGCCAATCAATTAGTCACGATGCAAAAACATCACATACAGCTCAGGAAATCAATGCACACTAAAGATCACACCTAATAATCTTTTTCAAAATAATTTATTTTATTAAAGTGTCAAATAGGTCTTCACCATTTTTAAAGAAAAACCTCATTTCTCGAGAAAACTGAAAACACTAGTTCAGAAGAAATCAGTTATCTTTAAAACTGGAAGTAAATTTGAAATTATGTGAATTATGTTTAAAGTCCAAACAGGGATTCTTTCAATACTGGTGTCTGCCTATCAGGAAAATGGTTCAAGTGTTCGGTATAAAATAAACGGCTCTTTTCACACCAAATAATCTTTTAAAAATTAATTATCTTATTTTATTTCTCATTCATTAAAATTAATAAAACATAAATCATTCAATAAATTCTAAATTTAAAGATGAGTGCAGTGGGGGACCTACCTCGACTCTGAGACTAGTCACGATGATGCAACACGCCTCGCACGAGCGTGAAAGAACACATGAGCTGATGATCGCAGGACCGTGAAAAAACCTTGTCAACGCGCTACACCCACCAATATAACTACAATACGTGAACACGGACTTAAAACAATCCAAATGAACAAACAATTAAAAGGAACCCTCTCGACCTACTTTCAAAAAAAAACTCACATCGTTTTTACTATTTAATAAACCACTTTAATATTTATAAAACAACTCCAAAGAGAAACTCCCGACATTAAATAGCCAAAACCTGTTCAAAATCCAACCTTATAGTCAAACACACACTCAAAACACACAAAATCAGAATGCACACCACTTGCGCAGTCAAGATAACAAATTACACAAATTAATAAAAATATTCCACATGTCAAAAAAAACATTTTTAAACCAAACGCACCTCAAAACATTTCCAAAAAATGATTCGCAAATTCCAAAAAATTTATAAAACATTTTTCTAAAAAACTATACCAAAAACACTCACACAAAATATAAATAATTTCTTGTTGAACCATCTTAGAAATCCATTTTTTGAAAAAAACCAATTCACCATCTAAGTTTAAAATATATTTTCAAAGTCCAAGGGGCATATACCATTAGGAAACTAAATATGAAAACACATTTAAAGAATTAAACCACCACTTTAAAATTTACAAATATGTTTGTTAGAACCAAACCATGCCACAATAATCATTAATCATTAATGAGATCCAACTGGGATAATTTGACTAAAACATGGTGTACACGACATAGAAAAACACAACAAACATCAAGGTTCTTTTTTAATCAAGCGATCCTCAAACGAATTTCCAAAACACGTTTCACATTATTAATATTATTTAATAAACCATTTAAAAATTTATAAAAACAATTTTAAGGATTAACCCACACCTTTTCACACACAAAACTCGTTCAAAACCCCCTGTTATTGTCAAATGTACACCCGCAGTGTATCAAGGCAGAATACACCCCATTTGCATGATTATAATCACAAATTTCACAATTTAATAAAACTATTAAACAATATATAATTGATTTCCATCTAAATTGACCTTATTTCATAAGATAAAATTATTCTAATGGTATTTAATGTCTAATTAACAAACATGAAATGTGCAAACACCAAGTAATAAAAGAAATCTAAATTTAGGGAATATGTGTCATGGGTTAATACCTCAATTGACAATGAAATTTCGAAAATTGGTGAATGGAACTGCTTTCACCTCAATATCACCCAAGAGAGATTAAATCAAACCCTAAACATCAACATCGGACCATCAATTTTATTATTAACCCTAAAAAATGAATCCCTAACATCAAGGGTTTGGGAAAACCGAAAGCTCTAAAACAAGGAGTAATTGCCAGATAAAAAAAAAGAAAGAAAGATGGAGAACATCACCAAAAAGGGAATATGCCGGAGGATGTGGGTTGGGCGGAGAAGCAATGGGAGGGCGGTCACACACACGGGGAACACGATGGAGGGGCGCATGGGTTGGTGCTGCTCAGCAAGGAGGGCGGGAGGCGGGTGGCTGGTTAGAGCAGGCAGGGGCAACGCCGGCTTGGGAACCTGTCGGAGGAAGAGGTCTGAGGGAGATCCCAGCTGGGGTTGAGTAGGGGAAGCGGAGTCTTGGCTCTGCTTGTTTCATACAGGGAGGGACCATCGGGGAAGGGGGGTTGCGTTCGGGGGGTTGCGGCGATGGGAGGGCGGCCGACCAAGGGAGGCGCGCCAGCGAGGGGAGGAGGGGAGGGGAAGTTACAGGCTGATGTGTACAAGGGGGAGGAAGAAAATGCGTGGGAGAAGAGAGAAGGGAAGAGAAAATAAAAAGAAGAAAAAAAGAATGAAAGAAAAGAAATGGAAAAAATATAAGGGAAAAAACGTATAAATAAAATATATTTTTTCTTAATAACAATAATAAAATGATAATAATAATAATAATAATAATAATAAAATGATTTTAATAATAATAATAATAGTAATAATATTATTTTTATTTTTAAATCCAATAAAGTTAATAATAATATTATCATTATTATTATTAAAGAATGGCCTAAATTTTATTTTCTGATACATTTTTCTTATTTCAATTCCAACTCTTATTTCCATCTACTTCAATATATAATTTAACTCCAATGGTGTGCAGGCTACACAGTTCCGAGGCCATGCTCTGACGGTGCGTCAGACACTGCCAAACCAGAAACATGAACTTTTCAATCAATGCTAAAAAAATTAAAATGGGTCTAACTTGAACCCCTACCTGAGCCCAAACCAAGAAGAAAATAAAAATAAAACCCGGGTGTGACAGGATTCCTCAACATACTAACAATTTTTGAGGATCATGTGTACGATTCCTCTGCTTACTTACCATTTTCAAAGATCCCATTTAAGATGGATGCACTTTCCTACACATTTAGTGGATACAATGTCGGTTTCCTCTACATACTTACGATTTATGGGGATCTTAAGAGGGATTCCTTTTTTATTACATGTGGACTTACATGATTCCATGAAGGAAATATTTACTTATGTGTGATCATCTAGGATCCCGAGTAGGATGCCTCTTCTATGTTTGAGTTTAGGGACCTCATGGGTTCTTTATCATTTTTACAAATTTGAGATACTGGGTTATGGGCTTGGGTTGATATGGTAGCAGATGTCACCAAGAACCCTTGTCAAACATGTAATCCCAAGAGGATATGGCAGCTGTGATGGGTTTCGGAAAATCCACACACTCACTCCTTTTTTATAATTTCACATGGTTAATCTTGATGCTACTGTGATTTATAGAGGAACTCCCTAAAACTCTACCCATTGGGACTAATACAACATGATTCTATGATCATTATTCCTAGAGGTACTTCATGGGATTTGGAATAATATTGCTTTTGTGATTTTTAAATTCCTAAAATTGAATACATTCGATAGGATTATAGGCTATGACTTGAGTGACATTAGGATATATCAATCATAAGGACTTGGATAACCACATAGGATAAATGAAATTATACTATTATTGATTGAAATTATTATACATGATTTTCTGCAGTGGGAATGAAATTCAAGGGTTATGATTAAGTATTATCTTTGATCAATGAAGATCTCTCTGAGTGATTCCTAAGATACTCATCAGGATCAAGGTGGACAAACGTTATTATATTATCTATTATGCAT
Source organism: Viscum album (assembly GCA_963277665.1). NCBI lineage: Eukaryota > Viridiplantae > Streptophyta > Magnoliopsida > Santalales > Viscaceae > Viscum > Viscum album. The sequence goes on along the minus strand of OY728119.1, from coordinate 1,473,208,142 downwards.
TATGTAATACTTCAATTACCTATAAGGAATTTCGTGGATAGGATCATAAGAATAACTGACTTAATACATTGTCTATTATTCCTTGAGAGATACTTGAATTCCCAACATAGAATCTCTTGGATGAGCTTATAGGGTATATTGACTTACTACATTGTCTGTTATGCCTTTAGTGATACTTGGATTCCCTATGTGAAATGCATTAGTTATGATCCTAAGACATATTGAATTATTACATTATTCCTTGAGAGATTTCTTTTTCCTCATATGGAATGAATTATATGGGCTTATAGGTTAGATGAAATTATATTATGCTTTATGTGATACTTGGGTTCCTTATATTGAATTAATTAGGCGATCAAAAAGGTTAAATGAAAAAATGACATTATTTTTTTAATATTGGGATGATTTCCTCTTAATTAAAACATGAGACCCTTAATATATATATGCTTTAGAGACATTTAAATTATTGTATAAAGAAGGTATAATCTATATAAATCACACAGCCATGGATCGACATTATTATACATGGCTTGAATGGTATGACATCCAACTCAAGGTCTTATTCATAGGATTTCTAGATGATAGAGATTATAGAACCAAAAATCAATTGTGGATGCATTTTTTTATATCATTCATTCACTTTATTTTATCTTAATTTTATTTCAGATAATTTTACAATGTTTAATGGGAAGTAACTTATGTCAGAAGATTATAGTTTCACAATTGATGGTGTCCTACTAAGACTTATTTTTCACCCCCTGTATGTGAACATTTGTGTGCATTCAGAACATATGTCTACATTCAAATTAAGAAAAAACACATGATGGATAGGGTGATGCCCAAGAATTAATGATTAAGTAATGTCACTCATTTATATTCTTATGATTGTGTTGGAGAGGCTCGATATTTTCATGGATATTAGGTTTATGGTTTATGTAAGAGTTATCAGTAGAGCTATGTACATTTATTTTTGTTTCTATTATTTATTCTTATACACGGGATTGACCTACTAAGTTATCAACTACTGTATGTATGATATGAGCATTCATGATTTTACTGTATTTCGTTTATTATATCCTATTTTATATTTGTTTCTTCTAAAATGTGATTATTTTCTACTATGCTTGATTTTTGGTTATTTCCAATATTACTTACTCTAAAATTTGGGCACAATCTCTACATGCAAACAACCTAGGCCCTTAGTACTGGGCAGTAGACTCTATTTTATGAAGAGGATTACATGAGTCCTTATTTCCAATCAGTTTTGTTACTATTTATAGAGTTATCTAGGTTAGGACATGATATAGAAAACATCTATTTATAGAAAATTTCATTCTTTGATTTTTTTACAGTATCTAACAAATGGAATTGGACTTGAACTTTTATAAAAGTTTCTAACACATAGTTTTTGGTAATTTTTAGTAATTGTTTCTCTAGAATATTTTGACTTGGATAGGGAAGATATGCTCTTAATTTTCTTGATATATTTGAACATAATGAACCATCATCCTTTTCCAATAATTCATTTTATTTTTTAGAAAAGATTAATTTTTAAAAAGTGGTTTTTATTTCAGAATATATTGTTATTTTTTAGTATATTTTAAATATTTAGAATGATTTTTAGATGGTTGATTCATTAATTTTGGATTTAAAAAAAATTAAATAGGTTTAAAAGTATATTAAAAAGATGTGTCTTTTGGATTAGATTTATAACTCTTATTTTGGGGGTTACTAAGCATAGTTTCAATATTACTTTCAATTGGACTTACATATTCCATTTATTTTTCTCTTGGGTTAACTAGGGGATTTTATGGTAATCCTCATATGATTTGATTATTAATTTTATCCATATTAGTATATAATTGACCAATTTTATCAATCAATGTGTTAATTAATATTGTCAATATTTTGTTTGAATTGTACTGGTATTTCCACATTTTTTGTGTCATAGATTCATCATAATTGGTTTCAAATTTTTGGATATAATGAGTCGGTTGGGAAAAATTCCTAGTTTATTACTATCTTTCTTATTTTAGTATCTATATTGATAATTAAAATACTATTATAGAAAAAATATATTTGGTTTTTTAGGTTATCTAAATTTATCTTTGTCTGATTGTTCCAGCTTTTGTTGAATGTTTTGTTTTTTAAAATTATCCCTGCTTGTTGCAATGAGATTTTTTCCTAGGAAATAAAACATTATAATCTTTAGTATACTATTTAATTTGAGGGAATTTTCCAACAAAATGGTATTTTGAATAGAAAATTCAATAGTGTACTTGAACTTGAAATGTTGTTTCAAGTTTGGATTGAGGTTGTGGATTTTTGGAAGACATCATTGTTTAAACCATGGTGCTAGGATAATTATGTAGAATTATATTCATATTGTCTTTAAAATAAGGTGTGGGGACTTCTTGTTATTATTTTACATATAACCAACCCCTTATTTCAAACTATTTATCATATTGAAAAACTTGTTCGATTAAAGATCGGGAATAAGTATATATTCTTGATACCAAAGATACTCTAATAGAAGTATCAATCATAATTTAATCATAAGACACAATAATTCATAAAAACATTGAATCAAAATTTGTTCTCTTATTTGGTGATGGGGGAAACTTAAACAAATTATCAATAATATTTCATAGTAATCATGAATAGTTTCACCATAATATTTCCAAATTCTATAAATTTCATTTCTAATGGCTATTAGTATGAAATATGGTTTATCTAAAATTATTTTCTGATTCATTAAAATCTCATATCAAAGTACAATTTCAATAAAATGACTATTTATTATAAACTCCTTATAAAAAAAGATAATCATCTCAAATTAATTTTATTTCCATCTATTACATGGGGTTTCATGTGAACACAATGATAACTGTATTAATGAAAATTTCTCGCTGGATATTCACTAGGAAATATATTGAATTCTTAGTGCTGGTTACCAAAACCTAATTTCGTTTCACAAAAATTTGCTGTATTAGGATATTATTTTTGGAATTTTTTGTTATATTCAAAATATAGTTCAAATTTCATAAAATTTAATATTTCAGACGTTAGAAATTCATGAGGAATTTTCTTTCTAATTGTGTTAGTTATAGACTCACAATTAGGAATAATAAAATCTCTAAGAGATTTTTCCCTATAGTGGTATGTTTTATTTATTTTAGGATATAAAGGAAACAAATTGGGTTCATAATTTCTAAACCATCATTAGAATAATTTTAAAAAATTAATAATCCTCCCTAGAAATGATGTATGTTGATAGATGAGATATCTTTTGGATATCTCACAGAAAAATTTTCCCCTTAAGAATTTAATGTTGTATTCCAACTGATTGCCTCTTACTGATGTTTTTAGACTAATGTTTCTAACAGTTAGTTTGTTATTAAATTTTTTTAAAAAATTAATTCTTTTTAAAATTTCTATTTTTTGTTTGAATACAATTTATACTAAAATGGAACAAAGAGGATAAATTAAAAGGGGAAATGGTAAGATTAGGAATAGATTCAAATAGAGAAAAAATAATTTATATAGTAGTGTTAAAATTTATGGGCTAATTTGACTATCCCTTATTCATTGTTTAGAAATTCTATCCAATTATATTTCTCAATGTCTATAAATGACGTCATGGTAAAATATTAATTTCCATATACACTATATCAAGACCTAGAAATAAGGGTTTTTGATTTTACCTGTGTGATTTAGAATCTCAAATACCACAAAGAAATTAAAGCTGACCAAAATCACCATGCTCAGTCCCAAGATATTGATAAAGAAGATTAAATAATGAGATAAATCACTTTACTTTTATAAATTGGGATATAATATAAACAATTTTAGAAGAAAAAGTTTCAATAAATAAGAATAAATCTATTCCACAAAAACCTAGTTCTAGGGTAGTACCAAAGATGTGCTATATAAACACATAATCTAAAATTATTTTCATGAGATCACAATATCCAATCAACTATGAAGTTTATCTAATAATGGAATAATTATCTTTAATATTCATCATTCTTCTGTTAAGAAACACCATCTTAGTCCATGTACCACTACATTACCCATGATATATAACTCATTTTTTCACAATAACTTTTCTATTAGAACCTCTTACATTTTATAGATCATTTCCTTTATAATAATAAATAGAGTATTATTTTCATTTAACTCCATCAGAAAATTATATCTCATGAAATTTCTCATTCATGTAGAAACTCATTCATTAACTATCCATGTAGAAGTAGCAGTATATTATCAATCTTTGGTTTATATGGGTTGATAACATTAACTATAAACATCTGTGTCATGGATTTATTCCATTTTATTGTTTTTCACTGATACAATTAATCATCATATTCTGTTTAAATAAATCCATGCAGGTTGATCTTCATGAATGATTGGAAGAATATTTTTACCCATATTTCATAGAATTTCCAAAAGTGTAGAGCATAAAGCATTAAAATATTCAACATATGACTATTTTTATCCCAAGACTTTGAAAAAATTCATTGGAGTTAAAAATTTTACATTAATGGGGGGAAACCCCTTAAGATGATGGGATTTTTATTTTAGGAAAATACCATGATGGATTGAATCATATTGTTAATGTTTTTTGAAAATATGTAAAATTCATACATTAGATTTCAAAGCCACATGTTCAGATTGAAATTAATATGATGAGGCAAAGATCTTCAGGTTTAATATCTATACTCATGATTTATCCAAATTTCTAATTTCTAGTTTGAAACCAAACTTTCTAGGAACAAGTAAAATTAAATAACAAAGCTATGGTGATATTACATATTCATTCCTAATTTTTTATTACATCGCAGATTTTTTACTAAAAAATTATTAATATTCATTTAATTATCATGTTTTGATTGTAAACACATTAAGAGATAATTGTTCGAATTCATTCAATTACACTACTATATAACATCTTGATCATATAATTAAATATACTCATCCCAATGTTGTTATTATTTTTTCATCCTCTTTATTTAAATTATACAAAAATCAATAATTTGGATATTTGGAAAATTGATTAATCTGAATAGCCATTAGTGTCACATAAGTAGTCCCAATGCATCAGATAATGAAACTAGACCAGGTATGATGTTATTTTTTCTGGGATCAATCCAGAAGACTAAATTACTTGATACTCCAGAACAATTCCAAGAAAATTCCATTACCACTTGGATAAGAATTTCAAGGAAAAATTCATGCATAATGGGGCCTAGTTCATGCATGAAAATACCTCTCACAATTTTCCCTAGGATTGAAGAATAACTCTCCATTTTTGTATTTTTATCCAATCCTTCCACCCAACTTGGATTAAAATCCAAGGGTAGAAATTCTTGATTCTCTATAAATAAATTATAGAATATTGTAGTCATAAATTAAGGACTATTAATATCCATAAATGAATTAAAATTTAGGATTTATAAGAATACTAGAAATTTTTAGATAGTAGCACATGGTTTACTAAAACAACCATAACATCAGCTCAAAAATTCAAATGAATACAAAATTTCACATGTAAACTGTAAAATTCTAATTCTACAAATTCTTATAAGTGTTGTTTTCTATATTAATCTATATTAATGGTAAAATGGTTGATATAAATTGAGGGGATATTTTGGAATAAAAATTGTCCACCACCATGGGATATTAATACAATTCTCGATTCTCCTTGAAAGGGGTTTGAATTTTAGATGATACGAAGATAAATTAGAAATAAATAACCCATTACAAAGTCCAATGTACCTTCCAAACTCAACATTCCACTTGATAGAAAATTACTTATCTCTTTATTTTAGTTTTAATTTGTGTTTTCCTTCATTTTTAATCTCATAAGTTTTTCAGTTGTACTTTTTTATATATTACTACAAGTATCTTCATATTCGATCATCATCATAAAAAATCTTCATTGTATTATATGTTTTCTTAATAAAATTTAATTTATGTTTAAATCCCTTTTTCCTTCACGTACTCATTTAATCCAATGCCCATGCTAAACTTTCACCACCACTTGCGTGTGTGTTTTTCAATCAACTATTATTATATTGTTTATTTTATTATATTATTAACTCATCCCGATAAAAATAATCAAACATATTACTAACCATCTCAATGATTTCAAAAATAAACCTTTGGGGTGGGTCCTAATTTGAGGATTTCAAGTGATTGAGAGCTTTTGGTAAATAAATATTATTTTCATTAAAATTATGTAAGTCAAAACATAAAATATCAAGGATTAGTTATTTTATTGTTATCACGCGTGGATTAAATTAATTATTGTAATGATAAATACACTTCTATAAATTAGAATTGATTGAGATAAGTACCATAATTGAGGTTTGGATGAAATCCTAGATACATGGTAATTTAGATCAAAATAATCTTATGATATGGGTTTTAATTTAATGCATTATATAAAAAAGATCAAGTATATCATAATTTTTCATCCCAAATAATTAAATCACCCCAATCTTTGTTAAATTGTTAATTTAAATTCATTAATCAATCATTTCATAAAATCTTTTAAAAAAACTACCATTAAAAAAATAAAAAAAAATAGTGAACTAAAAAAATATTACCATCCCCAAGTATTTGACATTTGTTACACTATTATAACACCCTATGAATTTAAAACATCACTATGTTCAATAACATATACAATATGGAACACTAAGCTTAAATAAACCCTAAAATATTATTATTTAAATATTTTAATTTTAAACTCTTATTGGATAGGAAAAAACGAATTGTATTTAATGAATTATGAAACAAATGATGGTACAAATCTTTTCTAAGGTATTAATTAATTCATTTAAAATAAGCACTCTATTTTTAGTAAGATCGTTTTATTCTTCAGTAGCACCTTTTCTTACAAAATGACAATTATTTCTTTTTTAGAAAATAATATAAATAATTTATAAATATTATATAAACAATATTTTAAAAAAAATAATATCATTTTTTAAATCATCATACAAAAATTATTTTGTGGTGAAATTTTCAGATTTTTCTGAAAATGATGATTTTCCAGTGAATAGTGAAAAGTACAAATTTTTAATGTAAAATGAATTTTTTTTCTTCAATTTTGAAATTTACATTTTATTTAAAAATGTTTTAAAATAAAAAATAGCCCTATTTTATTATTTATAATCCATGTAATTTCATTGGAATAAATTCCATAATTTAATTTAGAATAAAATCAATTTTATACTTAAAAGGGCAATCTTTTATGAAAATAAATTTTTTGTTTTGTTTTTCATGTCTAATATTAAATTAAATTGTACCAATTTTATTTTTTGAATCTTGAAAAATGTTTTCCATATTTTTATTCATGAGATCCAAATATATTAAATATGTCCCTTATATTTTTTGTCACTATTAATAAAAACAATATGAATTTTTGTTACTATTTTAAATGGTAAATTTGGCTGGTAAAGATAAAAATAAAACAATACAGAATATAATTGGACTATAAAAAATGAGGAAAATATTATTTAATGATTAAATTTCTTATATAATCATCCAAGATTTAGTTATATGAAATTTAATGGCCATTTGGATGATATTGTAACATTTATAGTATTATATTTAATGAAAGTTATATCATGCCACACTCTTATTTTAATAACTAAAATATATTAATACGGGGATTTATAAAGGAAATTTTAGAAAATAAATATTATATTTAAATATAAAATATTATAATAGAATGGTAATTTTTTTTTAAATTTTTATAAAGAAATTATTCTCTTTAATTTTTACATAATGCTGATGTAGTATGATTTAATTAATGAAATAACCAAATAAATGATATTGAAAATATTAGAAGTAACATAATATGAGATATTTAAGGTTATAGAGAAATTATCTAGATGACCATGAAATTTTTATGATATAATAAAATATTTGATTCATATATTTCATGTTGTCTCGATGTTTTTAAAGTCAATGTAATAAATATCATCAAAATTGACAATAATGATATTTTATGGGATTTTTATATTATTCCATTTTTTAAAAATAATAAATTTATTAAATAAGAATAAATTTTATAATATATGGTCTAAAATTTCACCCCTATTAATTGATAGGCCATTTTTAGGTATTTGGATCTAGAATAATCTTATTATATTTCAATTTTTTCTGAAATTCCAAAAGTACCCCTCACCTAAATTATAAAAGTTAACCTCCTACATAACATATTCACACAAACATGAGCCTTCTAGATCAACCATTTAATATAATTTTATGTTCCTAAATTCCTCAACAATTTTTTATAGTTTCTTGCCTCTTCAAAAGACTAAAAATGAGTTCCTTAAAAATGGATTTAAAAGAAGTCTGCTGAAGAAGAGGTAATCAATTTTACCTACTTATTCAAGAATATTTATTCTTATAGATAATATTCATTTGTTTTTTCATCGAAAAATAAAAAATATTATATCATAAATATACTTATATTTTATTATGAATATGTTAAGACCATATACCATCTCATTTCCATCTTACAAAACATAAAAATATCATTCGTGCATATGTACAAAATATTATCTCCACAAAGCGGTGTAATATTTTTTCATAATCACATTAATTTAATGGTTATAAAAAGGTATATAATGAAATATAATATATAATAATTATTCTATAAGGGTTAATTATTCTCTACCTTTTTCATTCCATCCATCAAAAAATTGAAAACAATGTTCATGCGTAAGTACGACCTACCATCTCTATGAACAGTGCAATTCAACTTTCTATCTCTATATTTCAAGGATAAATATAATTATCTTTATGTTTAATATATATTATATTAATACCATGAATAATATTATTGAGATGATGGAACCATAATTAAAGAACAAGTAGTGAAACTGTCGAATCAAAAGATATATGAGAAACAAAGATTATTACTCAGAATATTGATTTGAACAAGTATTTTTTAATAAATGGATAAAAAATATTATATATGGTGTTATAAATATGAGAATGATTCAGTGAAAAAAACATAATGAATTTATTTTTAGAACGCAGGAGGTTCAAACATATTTTAAGGAAGTCAAAATTGAGGTAATAGTTACTCATCACAATTTTACTTATGTGAGACATATGCCATATTCACCATATATTTATTTTTTGTGGGGTGTATAATAACTATTAGATATATTATATCATTAATATATTTATATTAATGGTATTTGAAGTATCATTATAATTTATTTCTTTAATGGGGATTGTAATTAAACAGTTAGTAAAGTGATAACGGTTTATTTCACAATATCTTAATTATTCGGGTCTGTTTATGTTTATGTCCACACTAGAAAGAATTTATATAACTATTCCTTATATTCTAAAATTTTTTCAAGTTTTTTAAAAATAATTAATTATTATTTAAATTCATTTTTAACTTTGATTGTCTTTTTAATAAAATGTTTTCAAAAGAATCATCCAATCATTATCCAAATAATATACTTTTTTATTTTTATTAAAAAAGATTAAATGGTATGTTTTTAACTTTTATAGAATGAATATAATTTTGATATTTCATAATTTAAAAATTATTTGAATCATCATTTACAATTTTAAAATTTTATTTTAAAATAAAATGATTTCTTTACTACTTCTTCTATTTTTAGATTTTTAAAATTATTTTAATTGTAAATAGGGTATTCTCAACAACAACCATTTTAGTAATATACATAGTGTATTTTAATATATGTCAATATAAATTGTTAAATATTATGTTTATTATGTAATCTAATGATACCATTAATCATATTTCTTTGGAATTTTTATGAATAGTTTGAATGGGGATGTATGATTTTGATACCATTCGCCATATTACTATGGATGTTTTATGATTATGTTTTTTAATTGATGACATTATTAATATTTCATAGGATAGTTTCAATAAGAATGGTTATATTTATTATATTTCACCCCTTTCATACAAGGAATTAATTAGACTTAGTAATTGATGAGAGGTTCCCTTTGTAGCCTCTATATGCCTTTGTATGTCTGATGAGAGAAACTAGAAAGGGTTTTGGTTGAGGACATCCATATTTATATAGATGTACTAGTGAGAGGCCTTCCCAAAATTAAATGATTTTGAAAAAATCCTTGATGGTATTTTTTAGATGTCCCAAATTATGCATTTCATCATTAGGAATTTAGTTATTGATAAATGTTATAATTCTATTATCTCTAATATCAATAGTTATGTTTTATGCCCATGTAATTATTTATATCATGTTATTTGATCATAATTTATTCCTATAATATTATGATAATGTTATTGTTTAAATTGAAATTATTTTGGTTATTTACCTTGAAATATTTATTATACCATATTTATTCATTGCTTTATCTGTACACTTACCCATACTGAGCATCTGACCTGACCCCTTTCTTATGTTTTATTTTCCAAAGGATACGTGGAATTGTTTTGTGATTGATATAAAGGGATACACTAAAAGGAATAATTGAATTCTCAAATATATTTTTTTTGAAATTTATGTATTAAAAATAATTTTAATTTCATATATGTATATATATTAACCAGAATACTATAATATTTGGACCTTTAAGATTTTAGTACTTATATATTATTCCAATGTAATAAAGTAACAAGTTTCTCTAGGATACTTCAGTTGGGTTCATTATAGTTAGTATCATATAATGTTCAGTGGAGACATTGGGAACTTGATTTCGGAAAAAATATATTAGTGAATGAAACACTATGATATAATTTTGAAATATTTCCAAAGAAACCAATCATATTTTATAGAGATTATTAATACATAAATTTTCAATTTATGTTAAGTGCTTCACTTGATTTGAGATTATCAATTTACATTATAATGTTATTTTCTAATCTTGGTTATTAAATTTTGTATAAATGGAACCTAGTGGAGGAATAGAAACCGTATAAATGGATGTAATCCATGTAAGGTTTTTCCACCAAAGAAAGATAATGATGTGGAACTAGGATCATCAATAGGATCTGAACATATTGTAACTATATAGGGATAGTTGAGTTAGATTATGAGTAATGAACATACCTATATTGAGCATCCTACTAATCTATAATGTGGTCTAACAATTATAGACCACTTCATGAAATATCAAACACAGTCATTTAATGGGACTAAAAATCATTTTTTGTAGAGAAATAGATATGTTTATTAGAGAAGATATTTCTCACATTGGTAAGTAATAAAATGTAGAAGGTTTTCATGGATTTTTATCAGATCTTATGGGATTCTGATTAGTGGAGGTCACTAATTAAAAATAGTAAGAAAGATTCAAAAATTTTGAGCATACAATGGAAGGATTTCATTTAAATATTATTGGTAAAATATTTTCCTCAAAAGCAATGAAGGGATATGGAAACACCGTTCTTGAGTCTAATAGATAAATAATATGAAAATGATTTTATGTTTGAAGCTATATTTATCCGGTTATAAAATCATGATATACACAATATATGTAATCCAAAGAGTATGATTGACAATTTCATTGATGGGATTAACCCAATACATTGAATGTAAATAATATCCCAAACTTATTCATGAAATGAGGATATAATATTATGTTCTATTAAGACAGATAAAGACTTCTCCAAGTATTTTGACATTGAAAATATGGAGGAGATGAATATGATGGAAAATAAAATGAAGGATAAAAGGAATAAGGGAATGAAGGATGTCCAACATGTGATGCTAATGTAAGGAAACACCATGGTACACACTTAAGAGGAAAATTATTTTTATTCATGTGTGGGGAAAAATGAAATCATTCTCTTGATTAAAAGGGATGTAGTGAATCTAATAATGTGAAGTGATTACACCATAAGGATATGGGTTACTATGAAAATGGATGCTCCAATATCCAAGGGAATATACGTAATAATGTTTTAAGATATCAAGTCCATGCATATGCTATTGATACAGTTGATTTGGAATGATTACAATGCATGTATACTTAGATCCAAGAAATATGAATTTAAATAAATTTTTTAATGTAATTCTTGTTATAATAATCATAAAACCTATTAGTATTTTACTATGGTATCATTTAATAACAGATTTTATGGAATATTTTGATGGAACCATTAAAAAATAAAAGTGATTTCGTGACTAGTTGAATCACTTGGAAAACACATGATTGAGGTAGGACAACATTTAATATTTTTTTGATGTTGAGATAATGTGGTTTTGATAAAGGTATGATTGATATAGATAAATTTTATAAGATAGTAATGACTACCATGTTACTGATTAATGGTTTTTTTGAAAAATTGTTTTATATTATAATTTATGGAGTTAACATAATTTTCATATTTAAGTATTATATCCAAAAATATGATTGGTATTTAATGAACAAGGAGGATTGAATTACTTCATTAAGGATTTATGGTCATTCATGTTATTACCATGTTTTTGGAAAACATGTGATCAAGGAATTTACAAGTGACAATATTATATACTTTATGGGGGATTAATGATAAGTTGATTTAGTGACCTTGTTCATATATATTTGGTAATTTTGAATATTGTCGTTAATATTTTAGATGAGCCTTAAGATTGACGGCTTATAGAACGGATTATGTTGAACATTGGATATTATTTTTTATTGATTTTTTATATTGGATAACATGGGATATGAATATTTATTTTAGCCAATATTTTGATGCTAATGGAATGACATATGTATCTTATCAATTATTAAAAGTTCCTTAGGCATGAAAAATTTATATCGAATATCCATTTCTTGGTGTAAGAGATAAAATGTAAATTGATCAAAGTATAAACAAATGGTGATATTATACTTATGACATGGAAGGAAATAAAGTATATTTATTTTCTATAATAAATGATCGAGATTGTAAAATAATTCATAATGTTTTTGAAAAAACACCTTGAAATAAAAAATGTTATCATTTTTACTTTACTAAGAAATTAATAGCCTTTTAAACCATTAGAGATTTATAGTTTTGTGATAGTTAACTTTCTCATGACAATGTTCTATATCACTCTCTAAAATTCCTTTTTATATCCATGTTTTCACTTCTCCACTATGGTCTACTACTTGGAATCATAGAATGTGTTATCCTATATGATATTTGTACTTTTCTTTCTCTTTTTCAAGAGGATGTTTTACTAACCCATATTATGATATGGGGTTTAAAAAATGTATATTAAAATCAAAAACCTTTTATTACAAATAAAAGGTTAAAATTTCTAGTACAAAATTTATTTAATTAGGGGAGAACATAAGACCCTTATAATTTAAAATAAAATTATGTTCAATAATGTATACAATATAAAACATTTTGGTTTAATGAAACCAAATTATTATTATTATTTAAATATGACCATTATAACATAGTCGTTGAACTGGAGGTAATTAATAGTATTAAAAATATCATGAAACATATAATGATCATAAAAATTTATAATTTATTGATTAATTATTTCAAAAAAATAACTCGATTTAAAAAAGATCATTTTATTCTCCAGAAATATCTTTTCTCAAAAAAATATTTTTATTAACATTTGTGAGTAAGTATTATAATTAATTTTTCAAAATTAAATAAATTAATTTTTTTAAAATCATATAATTTTTTAATTATAATACAAAAATTACCTAAGATATGAACTTTTGAATTGTTCTTAAAAGACTGATTTTCCAGTTAATAGGGAAAATGCTGATTTTTACATAAAAATATATTTTTCTTTGAACCATTTTCAAAGTTAAATTTAATATTAAAATAGTCTAAATTTAAAATTAGTTATTTTAAATTATAAATAATCGAACTATGGTTATTTTAATCAATTTAATTTTTTAGTTTGAAATAAAATAATTTTCATACTTAAAAGGAATGTTTTCTGAAAAACAATTTTTCATTGCATTTTTTAAGTATAATATTAAATTAAATTCTTCCACTTATGTTAATTGGATTTAGAAAATTTTAATCTATATTTGGATTCAGGATATCTTCATTTAGTAAATACCTCCCTTTTATTATTTTTAGTATCAATTGTAACCTTAGTAATTTTTATTACAATAGTGAAGGATAGATAATGTAAGTAAAGATAAAAATAAAATGATAAGGACTTGAAAATGACCCTAATGCAATAATAAATACTTTTAATGAGTGACTTGTGTTTTATAATAATCCATGATTTGGTTACATGGACGTTTATGTCCATTTGGACGTGATTATGACCTTTATAGAATTTTATTTCAAGAAATGTCAACAATTCCACCCTCTATTTTCAATAAATTAAATATTTTAATATGGAGTTATCCAAATTATATATATGAATATAAATAGTATTTTGAAATCTAGAAAAATTATATTAATCATGGTAATTTATTTTTTATTTTTAGTGAAGAAATAATTTACTTAAATTCTTACACAAAATTGATACAGTAACGATATAATGAATGGAATAATCAAATAAATGATATTAAAAACAATATATGTAACAAAATTTTATATATTTAAGTTAATAAATGAATTATATATATTTCAATGAAAATTTTAGGATATACTAAAATATTTTTAAAATTTTTTACTTTTTCGTATTAATGTTTTTAAAGTGAATGTAATGGATACCAATAAAGTTGAAAATAATTAGTCTTTTTTGGATTATTATTTTATTAAATTATATAAAAATAATAAAAATATTAAATAATAAAAAATTGGATAATATATTGTCTAAAACTACATCTATGATGCATTTATATTCCACGTGGATGTATTTAGATCGATAATAGTCCTATTTTATTTCATATTTTTTGATAAATTTCAATATTTTCCTTCACATTATTTGTAAAAGAGAAGGTCCTTCCTCACATATTTACACCACATTGAGCCTTATATACCAAAAATATTCTCTAAATTCCACTTCCAAACTTCCTTTTCCAATTTATGGATGTTTTTGTTTCCTCAAAAGTTGAACCTAAAGTCTCTTAAGAATGGATCCAAAGGATATTTTTTGAAGAAGAGGTAAATGTCTTTACCAACTCATTTTAGTATATTAAATCTTATACTTACTATTGACGTGTTATTTACATTTTAAAATAATAAATCCAATATTATGAATATACTGATACTTTATTATTATGATTATATTATGACCACATTTCTTCTCATTTCCATCCTACGAAAAGCAAAAACATTATTCTTGCGTTCGTATGACTTACTTTCTACACATAGTAGTGTAATTCATTTTTCATACCCAATTTACATGTGTGATTATAAATATGGATCTAATTAATATATATGATATTTTAATAATTATAGAATGGTTATTTATTATTTAACGGTATTTCATTTCATCCATCGAAAAATGAAATGAGCATTCATGTTTACGTATGACCTACTGTCTCTATGAATGATGTAATTATTTTTTTCTACCTACATATTTTTTGAATGATTATAAATATAATTATATTTAATATATATTATATTAATAAAATGAATAATATTCTTTAAATTTTGGAACCATAAAAAAGTACAAGGAATGGAACTACAGAATTAAAACATACATGAAAAATGACACAATTATCACACAAAACAATGATTTTAACAAATATATTTTAGTAAATGGATGATAAAATGACTCATATAGTATGATAAAAATTTGTATGGTTCTATATAGAACTTATAATAAACTTATATTTATTATTTAGGAGGTTTGAACACATTTTATGGAAGTCAGACATGAGGTAAGTGTTTCTCTTCTCACTTTTACTTCTAGGTGACATATGCCATATTCGCCATTTATTTATTATATTTTGTTCATATAATTCCTATTATACAAATACATACATATATATATATATTATATAATGAAACTATATATCTTCATTTTATTTGAATTTTAATTTGAATTTATTTCTTTCTTGGGCATTACAATTCAAATGTTTTCTAATTTGGAAGGGATTTATTTCACAATCTCTTCATTATTCAGGATTGTTTATTTTTTCCATCCACTTGGGAATATTTATCTTCCAATTCAATTATTTCTATAAATATTTTTCAAAATAATTTTAATAATATCTAATTACTGTTTAAATTCATTTTCACCCTTGTTTTTTAAAAAATATTTTAAAAGGTATTTTCCTTCATTGTCAAAACATGGTTATTTTTTTTCTTAAAAAATTGTGGAAGGATTGTTTTTATATCATATAGGGGAGGAACATAATTGAAATATTTAATGAAACCTCAATTATTTAAATATTCTTTTACAATTTGACAAGGTTCTTCTCAAAGAAAAAGATATCTTTATTATGTGTGTAGTTTTTAGATTTTAAAATTATTTTCCATGTAAAAGGATATTTTCCCCAAGAAATATTAAAGTAATCAATTTATATTATTCTAATCTATGAAAAAATACATTGATTAATATTATATTGAGGATTTTATCTAGTGATTCCATTAATAATTTTTCATTAATTGATTTATGATCAATTTGAATTGGGATATACTATTTTAAAAAAATTCTCCATATTACTATAGATGGTTTATGATTATGTTTCTTGAATGGGGAAATTATATAATTATTATATAATTATTTCAATATGAATTTTTATGTTAATTATGTTTAACACCATTAATATGAATAAAAAATTGGACTTAGTATGCGATGTCCAAGGCACAATATAGCCCCTCAATGAATTTGTAGGTGTCATGAGAAAAATAAGATTGGGGTTTGGTTGAGACCTTACACATATATATTGATTTATTAGAAAAGTGTTTTGATGGTATTATATATCTTGGAACAAAGCCTCAATGAAATGTTTTAGATGACAAGAATTATGCATTCATTCATTATAAATTTAGTTATTGATGTTTCATGTTTTTATTCGATTATTTAGAATATCCATGATTATGTTTCATTATCTTGTGATAATATATATGGAATTACTTGATCATCATTTTTTACTACCATAGTATTCACAAGTTATTGTATAAATGAAATTTTTTTCAGTTATATAACTTTATATATTTATTATTCCTTATATTTTCAGTGCTTCCACTATAATCTTACACTTAATGATCATATGGGCTAACCCATTTATTATGTTTTATTTTCTCAAGGATATGAGTAATTGTTTTGTGATTAATATGCATGTATATACTTAAGGTAATAATGATGTTCTCAAATAATATTCATATTCTATTTTATGTTTTTAAATGTAAGAATAATTACATGTGTTTATCTAGAATATAGAGACTACTAAACTATTCGGTCCTTAAATATTCAATTCCTTGTATCTTTTTCCAATGTAATAAAGTAACTAGCAGACCTAGGATATTAGATTTGGGGTCTTTATAGCTATATACAATATAAAAGATCACCAAACCATTGAACAGTCGATAGGTAAAAAATTTCCATGCTTTAAATGAAACCATTTTCTATGGATGGTGTGGTATGTAGTTATTAATTTATTTATTTTCATAAAAAACCAAAAATTAAAAATTATAACAAACATAGAGACATACTCTCATTTTTCATCGATCAAAAATTTCTCTATGAAATCCCCATAGGATCCCAAATAATACCTTAGAATTGTTTGACCATAAAATTGAGAGAAATCTTCACCTACTTAGTATGAACATTGGGTATAATCAAATCACACAAGACCCACTCATTCCCAGTCTAATTAATCTAGATATGTCCAATCATAAGGAACAATGCCTTAAAAAACATGCTTCCCCTCGCATTAATTACAAAACCCTTGGAATTAAATATCTAAACATCAAGGATGGTTTGAAATTAAAATCTTGTTTGATTTATATTTATCCTCATTTACAAGAGCAAGCTAGTGAGAATCCTCATATTTTCTTCAATGAGTTCGAAGTGTTGTGCTCTACCATAAAGCCTCAAGGGGTTTCTGATGAAAAATAAAAAATTTATTATTCCCTTTTTCTCTAGATTACTCTACTAAATCATTTCTCTACCACCTCAATCATAGTTACATAAACTCATGGACTGTCATCTAGACTCTATTTATAGATAAATTCATTCCCAATTCTAAAAATTCTTATATCTGAAAGGAAATTAGTTGTATCATTCAATTCTCTAATGAATCACTATATGAGTATTGGGTGTGGTTCAAAAATATTACGGAATATTCCTCAGATAAGTATAAATATGAAACAAATATTGATACAATACTTCAATTAGGGGCTATTTTATATGGATAAAACTTTCATCGATGTCGCAAGTGGTGGTTCTCGTTTTGAAAAAACACCTATTGTTGCACGAGATATAATAAGAAACATGGATGGAAAAACATATTATTTCCGAAACTGATAAAATTATCAATTCAACATATTTAATTATAATCAATATATTGGTCCAAAAAATATGTTTGGGGGGATTATTGGACTTATAGGTTATGTGAGATAACTAGTTGTGGCTAATGAAGCCACAACCTCAAGTTATTAATAATATTAGTTCTCCAAACATATAAAAAATTATGGAATCTATATCCCACCAACTTATCCAACTAAGACATGCCCATAATTATAGGATGATCAATCTGATTCATCTAGAATAATAGAGTTTAATGTTGAATTTTCATAGTGGAACAACAACCATTATCAACCAATTAAATTATGTAGAACTCTAACCAACCTCACTATGATCCCTTTTCTCTAACCTATAACCCATGATAGAAATACCATCTAGTCCTATGTTATGGTAATCCCATTCTCCCCCCTCTCTATTCCCTCCTCAAAAATCCAAACCAATTCAAATATGGTCATGGGGGAGTAACTTAATAAATACTTTTCCTTTTGTTCCTCTTCCTCAAAGAAGATTTAATTAACTCATACATGAGGCAGTTATGGAATAGATCACCAAGATTTTTCAAGATAGTTTTATATACACAAATTATAATAGTTATTGGTTTATCATAATTTAAGTGGTACCTATTCTGAGTGGGATTACAATTATCATAATTAAACTCTATGAGGTGTTGAAAACTCATGGGAAAAAATTGGTGTGCATAGATTATCATAAATAGAATTATGACATTGTAAAATATCACTACATACTTCCTTTATATGATAAAATCATAGAAATATTATCTATAAAGATACGTTATTTATTTCATGATGGATACTATATATACTTCCAAATCCCAATATCACCTCTAAACTAAGAAAAACTATATTCACTTGTCCATTTGGAATATACACATATAAGAGAATTATTGTTGGCCTTTTTAATTCTCCTTCAACATTATAGAGTTATATGATCTGTATATTTTCTTAATGAATTGATAATTTGATGAATATATTCATGAATTATTTTACTAATTATGGTTAATCATTTTATTCTTTTTTTTATTCACTCCCTCTAGACCTATAAAATTTTGTCAAATGCTATTTCAAATGAATTTTTTTTTGAATTTTGAGAAATGTCACTTTATGGTAACCAATGGAATTTTTTTGGGGAACATAATTTCCCAATAGGATATTCAAGTCGATCCAACTAAAATTGAGGTGATACAATCACTTTCTAAACCCATATCAATTTGATACATCCAATCATTCCTTTCCCATTTTGACTTATATCATTGATTCATCCAAAACATCAGTAATATTTCCCCCAAACTCACTCATTTACTCTAAAATGATGTTATATTCTATTTATATAAATCTATAAAGAGATCCTTCATTGAACTCAAATATTTGTTTATATATTACCTGATAATCCAACCACCAGATTGTTCCTTAGCATTCAAATTGTTGTATGATTCTTCTCATATGTTCACTCTGGATATATTTGGTTAAATAATAGAAAACATACCCCATGTCATATATTATGTCTCAAAACCGCTGGATCCAAATCAATATCATCACCCAATAACTAAAAATAAACATATAACAATGGTTTTTTCATTGGATAAATTTTATCTGTATCTCTTAGAAACCAAAATCATTAACTTTACAGAACATTCATATTTAAAGGTATTACTCCATAAAAGTGATTCCAATGTGAGGTGTATCATATGGATCATAATTATCAAATATTTCTACCTTCATATCAAAGATCAAAAAAGTAAAAAAAATGTTTGTCTGATCACCTAAGTATAATTTCTAATTTTCTCTTTCTGAAATCATATATCCTGAATTTCCCACTGAACACTTTTCATATCACACTCCAAAGTCACCATGTTATTCAGTAATTAAAAATTACATGGTTTCTGGTGTTTTTCGTGAATAGTTTTTAAAATTACAAAAAAAGAATCAGATAAGGGATTCAAAATACTATTTTTGGATGAAAATAAACATTATAAAACCTAGGATAACATGGTTATTTGAAGATTTTTCATGGAGACGAACATTATTACATCTTAAAATTCTACCACTCAATTATTGGTGGTGGATAATTTATACCACAATAGTCATAAAAAAAATTCATTGACTTTGTATTCTTCTATCCTTCACTCTTCTTGGAATCACATGCGCCCTGTCGCCTGTGTCACTGTTTCAAAATGATTATCATAGTTTAAAAAATAAATGAAATTACCCAAAATACATTAATTTTATGTGTGATATTTTGTGTTTGGGGCCTCAATTTCATGCGATACTTTCCCACTTAAAATGAATTCAATTACATTATTCTTACTGTTGAATATGTTTCTAGGTGGGCCAAGGCCAAACCCACTCCAATGGATAATGCACATACTACTAGTGAGAACCTCAAAACCCACATTTTATATTTATTCGGTCCTCTAAATGCCTTGTTAAGTGACTTAGGAACCCATTTCTATAATCTAACCATATAATATCTTTAGAAAATTATTGGCGTCGTACAAAAAACCTCAACTACATATCACCCACCAAAGTATTTCATAGAATAAATTTCTAAAAGATAAGTGAAGAGTCTGCTTGGGATAATTGTTAATCACACAAGAATTGGACTTCTATAAAGACATAATGTGGAGGATTGGTCTTATTAAACTACATATAAAACATTTATTGGGATGTCTAAATTTGAGATTGTTTTTGGTAAAGCATGTCATTTACTAGTTGAAGTCTAACATAATTCAATTTGTTATGTGAAACCTATAATTTGGATTATGAGAAATCTAGCTAAGAGAGATTGTTATATTTGGATGAATTAGTGGATATTAGAATTTATTGTTATGATAATTCCAATATTTATAAAGATATAGCTATGGTACTCCATGAAAAACACATCAGGACAAATGTATTTTGGGAAGGTGAAAAGTTAATTCTATTTAATTATCAATTTCATCTTCTCCCAGGTATGCTAAATTATAGTAGTGAAGGTCCATTTATTTTTATTGTTTACTGATTTAGTATAGTTCATGTCTAAGACCCTTATTCCAAACATAAATTCGTGGTTAATTGACATTAGTTAAATAATCACCATGAGATGAAGCACACCCTAGAAACCACAATGACTTATACCAAATCCCCAACTACCACAGTTAACCCACTATTGGATAGAGATAGAGACCATA
Organism: Viscum album; assembly: GCA_963277665.1. Lineage (NCBI taxonomy): Eukaryota > Viridiplantae > Streptophyta > Magnoliopsida > Santalales > Viscaceae > Viscum > Viscum album. Next base: position 1,473,186,596 of record OY728119.1, on the reverse strand, counting down.
AAAATACTAACAAAGGAAAACCGTATTTTCTTTAACTCCCTCTCACATTCTTCTTCTCCTCATCCTATATCTCTCCACTCTACCTCACTTTCCCTATTCTTATTCTTCTTCCAATATTATTATCACATTCCTTATCCTTTTTACCAATTTATTAATCAAAATTTTTCCTTATATTTCTCTATTGTGAGATTCTGTATTAAAAAAAATTAAAACAAAATGAGTTAAAATTAAAAACTATTAAAATTTGAAATTATTTCTAACTATTTTGGGGAGTCCGAAGACTTGTTTTCATCAAAAACTCTTTTATTATATCATAAAAATTTATAACAAAAATTTATATTAATACCAATATTATATTAATGATAAAACATCATTGTAAAATAATTCTTCACTTATCTTAAGGAAGAGTGTCAGCTTTAATACCAGGTTCACCTTCAACATTCTTTTCATTTTGTGTGTTTTGACCACTGATTCTGAGTGATTATCTTTTGGACCTTTGAGATTAATTTTCCACCTTGGTGTGCATTAATACGATAGATTCATTTTCATAATTTTATGAGAATAAAAATAGATAATAACCTCCCATTAACATTACATTAATCCTAATTTGAAAAACCACTTCAATCATATAAAAACCATTTTATTTTTATATTCACATTACATGAAAAAAACCATATCCGACTCAAATTCTAAATGGATTTTCATTTCCTGATTTTTTAACATTTATCCTTGGGGTAATTGATTTCATTTTTTGAATAATTTCCTAGATTTCCAATGTCATTATATTGTTAAGTGAAATCATCCATTTATACGTGGGTGTGATGTTTTCATTCTATAAAATTTGGGTATGAATTTATGTTTATTTCATTTTTTAGTAATGTAATTAAAATATTGTTTAAAAATTTGATTTAGAAAAAACCTAAAACAAAAAAAATGAATGGATTGGGTCTTGGGAAGGTAAAAAATCACTCTTTTTCAATGTTTGGTCCTATTATAACTTTAAATATTACTGTTTTGAGGTGATTAAACATAGGTTTGGATATGACCGTGAGATATATTCAATTTTCATCTTCTAAAGAATGAAAAATGAAAAAAATAACACTTACATCAAACTTTCTTGTTTCATTAGGAGAAGTAGTGTTTTTTTTACATATTTTATATTTTCATCCTTGTATAATTTTTTTCCACTTTTTTTTCCTTCACACATTCATGCCCTTGTGAATTCTTGTTTCCATAACGATCCATATCTTATTTTAATAAAAATTTATTTATTTCTCCATATTGATGTTTTCCCCATATTTTCCTCTATTTTTCACATTATATTCTTACCATACTTAGCTACTAAAACCCCAAAAAATACCTCTTTATTTTTCTTTTCTTTAGAATAGGGAATAAAAATTTTGAGATATTACAAAATCTATGATTTTCACTCATGGTTTGTAAATAAGTGAACACACAAACATAAATTTACCTCATCTTGAGAGGAGTGAGTTTGGAGTGTCAATATTTTCCAATTCATATTATCGACATGAAAAATGAATTTGTTTGAATTCATAGTTTAGTAACAAATTTTGGTGAAATTATTTATGTATGAGTGAAATTCATTAGACCTCCTTGATTGGAGGAAAAAAATTAATATTTTTTAGTGAGTGAAAATGATTGTTATGGGTATTTTTTGTATGCCTTGATACATGCACTATATTAAGTGTATGGGAGTTGATATTAAATATTATTTCATGATTTTACATTAATAACATTACATATGTTTTACTAAAAAATAATTAATTTCTAATAATTGTTCTATTTTTGATCTTAAACACATAAGAAGAGAATTGTTCAAATTCATTCAATTATACTATAGTCTAATGTTTTGATCATATCCTTCTATATAACAATCCACATAATATGATTATTATTTTTTAGTCCTCCTAATTCAAATTTAAATAAATTATTAAACTAGAGTATTGGCTAAATCATCCATCTAAAGGGAAATTGGGAAAAAAAGAAGGCCCAATTATTCTATCTAAGAAACTAGACTAGTTGTGATGTTTAGTTTTTTTCATCACTTTCGAAGTATAATATTTTTAAAGTCCACCAAGATCACAAATAACTTACATTACTACATGTATAAAAAATTCAAGGCCCAATATATTCTTAATGGGTATCAATTCATGCATGAATGTCCTACTAAGATTATTGAACTAGATTGATTAACAACTCACCATTTCTTACTTTACCAAAAATTCAGCCTCACAATTAATATTATATTTTTAAGGTAAAAATTCAGTGCTCAGGATAATGAATTGAAGGAGAATGTGATTGGGAATTAAGGCATATCAATAAACACAAATTCATTCAACATTAGTCCATGGAATGATTCAGGATAAATCTAGACAACATCACATGATTTACCCACAAAATCCATATAATTTACTAAAAAATTCCAATGGATTCCAAATCTAGAGGGAATAATTGAAAAATCTATATATAATACTTTTTAGAAGAAGTTTTTTCTATTTTCATCTTTATTAATGGTTAAATATATAAGAAAACATAAGGGTATGTTTTTGAAGGAAAATAGTACACTACTATAGGATATAGATACACTTAACTCTTCTCCTAAAAAGGGGTTGAAATTTTAGAACATAGGTGAATACATTGGAATGAAAAAAATTCTTGAAAAAGACCTGGTTAGGCCTTCCAAAATCATGTTTCCACTAGATATACCTTTCCAATTATCTTTATTTTCCTGTTCTTTTTGCATTCTCCATTATTTGTAATCTTGCAAGTGTTTGAGTTTAATATTTTTTATAAATATTAATGAATGTATCTTCATCTTCTCTTATATTCATATATCTTATTTAGTATATTATAATTTTTCTCAACACAATTTAAAATTTTCTAAAACACCTATACCTTTCACTTACTCATTCATTCCAATTTCCATGCTTAAAATTATCCACATCTCATGTAAAGACCCCATTTTCTCCTTGAAAGACATTAAAATATAGTGTTGATTATTTTTTGAGCCAAGTGCTAAGATGACACCTGATTTTGGGACCCATTGTGACCATAATTAATTTTATAAAATATTAAATATATTTTATTTCATAAGAACATGTTTTCTCAGAAATAATATAATATCTCTTAAATGGAATGTCAAAATAGAAATATAAGACCATGATTAAATTCAGAAAATGTGGTTTACCCTAGGTGAGACCTAAAGTTTGTTGGTACAGAACATTCATGAAATGTGGCTATTGGCCGATGTGTTTTGTGAATTAATTAATTAATTCATTCATAAAATGATCTAATTTAGAATCATTTATAAATACACAATTATGGATAATCTCTATGGGTATCCACATATCATTAAGATCATTGAAAGGGGATCCACTATTATTCATTGGCACATTGAGATTGGGAAAACACAAGCTTCTAGATATAGGTGAATCGAACTGCAAAAAACACTACTAATCTTTTTATTCATTAGAATAAGTGTTCATCATCATCAAATGATAGAATATTGATGTATAACCTATCATTTTAGCATTTATACCCTCATGATTAAAATAATATGAACAACCAAATCTTTTTATTTGAGCTACGTTTGTTTTTAAGACTTTTCATGCACCCACATATTGGATTAAAATCATTAATTGATTTTCCCCATTGTGACATTTTTTCTCACCCGCGATATCCCTAATCGGATTTGTTGGAAAATAATGCTTTAAAAACAGTTTTTACCTTTATTTCATGTTCATTTCCCTCATCATTATTCATGTTCTTCAGCATTGGATTACAAAGACCATTATTTGACATTTCATGGTAGGATTGAGCATGATCATACCCCTAAATTCACTTTGGATTCATGGATGGTTAATGGATCGAAATGTAGAGGAAATATCATAATGATATGCGGGTAACACTGATGAATTTTTTAATCTAAGATCCAATGATAATCTATAAATGGCACGAGAGGTGCATAGGGCTTGCGACAGACCACCATTAATCACAAATACTTATTCCCGACCACCATAGGGTTAGAATCAATGAAAAGAATCCCCCATTGATTTTAGGATAGAAATAAGAAAAAAAGGTAGTGAATAATTCAGATCTAGAATGTGTATAGAATATATGGAATTCTATGAAAACCCAAACTACATGTCTTATGGTCTGAAGAGAAATTGATGTGTAGGCCCCTGTCGGGAACAACTAGAATTTGTAGGTGAGTTAAATATTACACAACATGTGGGACCTCTATAAACCATGTGACTCAATGATGGAGACCCAGCATGTACTCTGTGTGTAAAAGGACATGGGAACATCCAAGTTTATGTTGTGTACTGGCACATGAATAGGGTATACCAACACTTCAAGTATATACATACATGACCTGAATGAAATGTGATTGATGAGGAGGACACGAATATGCCCTGGGTGGTTGATTCCCACCATTTATTCCTTGTACACAACATATAGTGATACATGGGAATCAATCCATGTAATGGAAAAAAATTACCAAACAGTAGAGTGGGACCACATGTCTTGTGGGTCCCCTGCATGCAATGTACTTCCTTTTTCAGGAATCATCTACATCAATCATGTCCTTTTCTTCAACTCAGATTTTGGATTGTCAATAGCCTATCCTGAGCATTTTACATGTAGAATGTGATGGTGGAATTATTTTATTAATTTGAGTTATGATTCATAATGTTTCAAGTGTGATTCTTCTTTGGTAGACACACGATGACAAAAATTGTCAGACATGATCACCCAGAGTAGAACCATCATACTGGGATAGGTAATGGATCATCTACACCTAGAGTAGAACCCTTATACTGGTAAAGGGGAAGAGTCCTCTAACTATTTCTTGGAACTCCTATAAAAGACTTGAGAATTGATCCTCTACCAATTTATCTTCAAAGAGGATCCCTCTAGTTGGGAAAATGCACATGTCTTGTATACCTAGAGTGGAACCCCATGATAGAATTGGGATTGGTTCCTCTATTTAACCTCAAGAGTGGAATTCTCTGATTGGAAAGTGGCATGGGTCCTCTATACATTTAGTGGCTCCCACCTCACAAACTAGGTTATGGGTCCTTTATTAATCATTAGAGTGTAACTATCTTGATGGAATAGGGAATGGGTCCTCTACCCATATAGTGGGTCCCCCAAGAGGACTAGGGTGTCGGTCATCTATCAATTTACTGAGTTTAAAAGTCTTATCATATCATGGAATGGGTCCTATACCTTGAGATAATGACCCCTTGACTGTGTTTCATAGTGGTGAGATGTGTCTCGGCATAATATTTATACAGAAAGACACATGAAGTGTTTGGAATCATTTATAAACCCCATGGAATTGATGAAATACCATTTCCTTGGGATGTGATGTAATATTGAAATACCCTTTATTTCTCATTCAGGATTCTTTTATTGGGAATATATATATGTATCTGTGGATCCTTTTGGTTGGATTTTGTCTCTATCTTACTTTGGGATGAGCTATTTACTTATATAATGTATCTTCTTTCTTAATCATCAACTTTTGAGGTGTCCTATTGGGTATTTATATACTCAAAAATGCATGGGATTTTCCCACATGGGTCATGTATTATGAAGATAATAGATAGGTTGGCAGTGATTACGGAGAATCATAGTGAAGCTCAAGTTTATTTGATCATGAACGATGGTTGGAACCTAGAGATCCAGATCTAGGATCTCTCAGCTTCGTATGTTTCATGTTTTATTTGGTCGGGACATATTTCTATTTGGTCTTGTATTTTTCACTTTACTTTTAAGATTATACTATTGTACTCATTTATTCCCTAGATGTTTCCCAATCATGGTTTATTCTCTAGATGTTTCATAAATTATTATTATTATTCTGTTTCAATTATTCATGGAGATAGTGTTCTTTATGTATATAGGTATAATAGGAAAAGGTCACCCATATTAGTTATTCCTTTTTGAGATTTTCACCAACCCTTAGCCTATGGAGGCGGGAAATGGGTAGTTACGGCTCAAGCCCCATTGGTTCAGATCATGATAAGATTGTATCAAAGGCCTTTTTATTCAATAGAATAGTGTCTGGTGTTGTCCCCTTATGAGTATTTTTTGGGACTTAGGGAATCATTGTCAAAGTGTATCGAGTGTTTCTTTTAGGATAGAGAACCCAGGGTTGGTGCGGCAGTCAACGTATCCATACATAAGGACTCTGAAAACCTAATTGTTGACTCTATTATTTAGAAATTGTATTCAAGGAACATTGGTAGATTAATCGTATAGTTTGGAGACTTTTTATTATCCTTCTTGAGTCATCTCTACTTATATATATTATCATCTAACTATGGTACATCTTGATTAAATTTTCCAGATGCCTCCGTGATTACAGCCAACTAGGTTACTAATTTTGGATCATTATGATGATCCGATGAGTGATGCGACATCCATCGAAACATGACAAATTTTTTATTTTTAAATAATTTTATTTATTTGATATCTTTAATTGCATGATACACTATATTAAGTGTTTCATATATGCATCACCTTCTTATCTTGTGTTACACACAACACTGAGTTTCTATGAAACCTCATTTCATTATTATAAATATTTTTAAAAGACAATTATATCCTTGATGTTAGAATGGGGAGTATGATAAATATTAACAGAATTATGAAATTATGGTTTACAAAAATATATAATTCTCAGACCAATTAGTTATAAATGAATGTAAAACCATTTTTAAAATAAAAGGAAATGTTTTTTTGAAAAACTATACACAAGTGTGATTTATACCAATAAATAAACTAATCAATCTTATTGGATTATATTAAATAAATATATATATATATATAATATATATATATTCAATATAATGTTTAAAATTCATCTTATGTGTTTTCAATAGATGATAAAAGAACAAATATAATTTTATAAATAAAAGAATTATGTTCTAATAAGGTAGTTTTTTTATCTTTTGATAGCGCAGTTGTTTGGAGTATAGTTTTTTAAACCTTCATAAATAATATTTGATAAAAAAATAAAAAACTTATTTGAAATAATAGTATCAGAATTTACATTTGTTGAATTTATTTTTTAATACATGTTTAATATTTTGATGAATTGTGAAAAATATTAAATTTTAATTGAAAATAGATTATTCATCGAAATAATTTATAGTGTTAGAAATTATTTTTTATTTATTTTGTAGTATAATTAGTTAAATATTTTATAATTTAATCCAATTTAGGTCATTTGAATCAATCTCAAATTTATTTTGGATATAAATACATTTCAATATTTTGAACCTTTTCACATTCAAAACACATCTTCTCATTCCTTCAACAAGATTAATTTTATCAAATTATTTATTTTGAATTTTGAAAAAAGGATTCCATATTTCGAACCATAAGGCCCAAATTTAGTTACTAGGTCCCTTTTATTTTTAGACAGTATGAATAGTTACTTTAGTAATTTTTATTTACACGGTTAAGGTTAAATTTTGAAATTAAGGGAAAAAATAATATTATAAATATTATAAAAATACTCTCTAACTCTCCAAAATAGTAAAAGATGAAGTTAATTAGACCCTTTAAACCTAATTTTCAAAATATAAATTTTTAATACAAAAATGTCTGTGAAAATTAATAATATATTATTAAAATCAAAGAGTGACAAAATCTCACCCTTTTACTGGTCATATTCCTCTTCTAACCCAACCACCCCACCTCATGCCTCTAGTGATCTACATCCTTTAACGTGGCTCTGAAGCATTTTTTATGAAGTCATCCCACCTCCTACCTCGAACAATCATCCTCTCTCGACGCGACTCCACCGCAGCCAGACCACCTCCACATCGACGCGACTCTGATGCGGCCTCCCCACCTCCCTTCTGATGTAGTTCTAACGCTGCGGTGTCATTTAGAATGAACCCTAAGGTAATAATACAGTCTGATTTTTGTGGGTTCCCTTTACGTATATGGTTTCTTCCATATTATGGGCTTCATTGGACCTGATCGAGGCCAAATTAGCTCTCACTTTGACAATGGGTCATTAGTTTCAGAACATTAGATTGAGATTTTGAGCACACCTTATATTTCATATTATTGAGGGTATTTAGATTACTTATTTGGTCCTATTCATCAGTATTTTATGGTTTCATGCCATTTTCACAAGATATTAATTGATGTTTCCATGCAATTTCATTTTGTTGATATTCTCTTATTTTCCTCATAAATAGATTCTTTTTTTGTTCTTCCATATGTTTTTATTGATGGTTTGTTAATATAAAAATATTCTATTAGGAATTGTTGGATTAATGTTAAATTTTTATTGATTTCAATTAAGTTTTGCATTAAATAATATTTTACAATATTTTTTATGAAGTATCAAATGTGTTTGATGATAATATGAAAACCAAAGGTGTATTTAAAAATTTTTATAACATATTTTTCATTTAATTAGTTACTAACATGTCATAATCCCGTATGATATTATTTTCTATAAGAGAATATATATTTTATGAATTGAATGAGATTTTGATTTGATATTATGTGAAATGAAAATGTGTTTTTCATAAAATTGGTGTATGGGGAAGGGACAAAGTATTGATATTTTGATGACATGATATTAATTCTACATTATATATATGGTAAATGTGTTATAAAATGATTCCCCACCTCCAACAAACTACATTATGTGATATTTGGGCATCTAAGTAGGGTGTTGAGAAATTTTAGTTATGCTTGTCATGTTTATATGCTTGTTATGACCATTTAATGCATGGAGTGAATCTATCTAGAGGGAATTTAATTATGTAAGTCTAGTTGGAGAAATACACTGACGTTATATAATAAGATGTTCTTCAATAATTTTAATGGTTTTTCTATCTAAGTACTAATTGGATAGTCTACTAAAATCTATGATGGTTACATATGATATAAGAAATATTATACCTTTATCTTTCCACACAACAACTATCTAATAATGATTGTATTCTATTTTCACCCACTGCTTACAATGATATATAATACTTTACATTATCTCTTTTTATGGTGAAACTTCAACATATTGCATATTGTAGTATGGTTTTGTGACAAATAACATTATTTTATAATGAATTTTTGGTACATAAATCACTGTGTTTTTAACATTGTATATTATTTTTCCATATTTTTTATACAATTATTTGTTTACTAGATTACATGAAATTATTTCTTATGATATTTAAAACTATTAATGAAGTGATAGTTTGGAATGTTATTTGATTTCAATGGTTTTTTTCCATCAAAGAAGTGGGTTTTTTGATGTTTTTTTCAAATGACGGGATTTATGTACGTACACAATATGATTTAAAAAGAATGATTTAGATAATGAGCATGAGTTTTTTATAATTAAATCATAAATTTCATTATTTTATTTCAAACTAGAAGATAGAAAATTTCTTGAAAAATAAATTCAAATACTTTTCTATGTAATCCCACTAGGAAAAGATTCTCACACCCTATATATACCGCTCATTGTTTCAAGACTCTATGGATTTTTTAGTTATAGGTAAAAGATTCTAAAAATATTCTTCTTTTGGAATACTGGTATTAGGTTACTCTTGGATTAGACCATGTTGTTAATATTGGATAATGAATTTGGTTCATGGGTATATTTCTCATTTAGTATTACAAGCTTTATTATTTCTTTTCTTACTAGGTATATTCCTGTCAATTAATCCTAAATAATATTTTGTGATTGATATTTATTATTTTTGTTTTAAATTGAGATGGTAATTTATTAAAAATAGGGGGTTTTAGATTCCTTTTGAATAAAAACTATGTATTTCCCCTTTCATTGTAGTCCAACTTATGGACATGATATATTGGATTCCCTATAAGTTTCTACTATATATTTCTTTTTATTTATTATTATGAAACCAATCTCAGTATTATCTTCAAATTTTTTAATTGGGTATAATTTAGTGTTTTATCAGAATAGTTTTTATAGTTTAATCCATGGTTTATGTACTGAATGACACTAGATATCATTTGAAAAAAATTCTTTATTAATGACTATGTTATTTGGTATTGGGATGTATATATCAATCTGAATATTCATTATTCATTATTGGTTATGGATACATGTATCTGTTATCATATATATTTGAAATGCTAATCACATATATTTAAGAAATCAATATATCTATCTTCTTTTCCGACTATTTTAATACAGGTGGTTTCTTATGAGGAGCCTAGTTGTATCCACTGTCATTGAAGGTAGGGAGTTTGACATCGAAGTCGGGTAATGTTTGTTCCATTTTTATTCATTGGCCTAATATTATTTAATCCTTCAATGATTTTTTGGTTATCTATATTTTTGTATTATATTCTTTGATACTTCTCTTTTCACATTTATATTATTATAGAAACTATATGTTGTAACTATGAATTTTTATCCATATAAGGAAAAATTAAATCCAACACATTATTCACTTTAATATAATTTAACTTATATTCCATTAATGTTATACTATAAGTATAAATATCATTATAATTAAAATAACGTTCTTATTGTTCTAAATTGGTTATATTTGTTATTAATAAGTTTAAATATGTATGTTATGGAGAGGATGGGTGATATATTGAGATTTCACCCAAAATGGGATGATGGTTCGGCCCATACATTTGGTTAAAGATGAATTAAGAGTCAAGTTATAAATATTTTTTTTGGTTTAATTAAAAAGTTAAAAATGGTAATAAATAATTGTGAATGGCTAGCTGTTATAGTAGAGAATCCATCAATGGGGTATTGACCATGAATGATACTATAATCTATGATCAAAACACAATTAAATGAATCCTATTGATGGATGATGTTAAGACTTCCATGTGAATGTAGTTAGCCACTAGAAATAAACAAAAATGATTCCCTAACATGTTTTAATGTTCCTTGGAAACAACTTGGATGATTTTAGAATTTTTTTTAACAATCCCCACAATTATATGAAAATGTTATGAGTTGATTTTAAGAGTTTGAGAAGTCTTAGAGATTCTTTGGAGAATCCCTAAATTAATTTTAATAATTATAGAATTTGGATTTTAAGGAGAAAAATGGATAAGTATCATATCTTATTAAATCTCATAATATATAAGGTCTTTTATAAGATATAATATTGAGTAATATTTTTTTATATTATAATATAGTTGAAATTTTATATAAAATGTGGTTTTTGTAAGATATATGAACACCATAAGACACCATGAGTGTGTAAGATGATGATTTTATAATATTTCAGGTCCTTGTAAGTTAATAGTTGATTTTTCTTGATTTGTGATTTGCATAAGATATATTTAAAAAGTGTAAGAAATAAGAAAAAGGTAATATATTATTTATTTCATAAGATATTGATCAATGTGTAGCATACCTAACCACATAAGAGGTTTCGACACACTTTGTATATAATACTCTCATTTATAGATGATGTTTTGGTGCTTTTGGTAGTTTGGGTTTGTACGGGTGATTGTGCCTAGTGTTCTTCTTCTCCGCTACCCTTTTTAGCTAACCCACCTTGATCAAACCCATTTTGATCAATATTAATGTGGATTTCATGGAATATTTTGATGGTGTTGAAGCGGAACTGGTGTCAGTATATGTTTTTGTTCTTCGTTGTTCTTGGGTTCATCATCACATCTAATTGGTTCATTGATTTCTCTTCGGTTGGTTTTATTGGAGGATTTTTTACTTCAGGGTATCTTCCTTATATTGGGTTGGTTAATTCTCCGAGTAGAAAAGATTTAGGCTGGTCAACGTTGTTCACCCTCGGGTGGGATGGTTCTTTATAAGGGAGTCACTTGCATTATCATGTGTGTTTGATCAGTCTTTGTAGATTTTCTTCTTGTTGGTGGTGGTGTTGTGCTGTAGGTTTTGTTTGGTTTTTTAATTTATGTATTATGTTGTTTAGTTTTAAAATAATATGGACTTATATTTTATAGATGGAAGATAATAGTGATGTTAGGTTTTTTCTTTTAATTACATTTGATCATGGAAGTGTGTTGATATCATTCTATCCCACCTAACACTATTAGCATTTAGAAATGCACAAGAAAAAACATGGACAAACATGTTGGTGATTCAAGATCATTTAGTTCTATCATGGTGGGATGGATAATGATGGGTTCTGTTTCTGGTGATGTGTTCTCTTTGGATGTTCCCTATATTTGGCTTTGGGTGGCATAGTTCTTCAGTTGGGAAGAATTATCTAGTCCACTTAGGTGGGATGGATTTTTTGTGGTGTATCCAAAAATGGATAATCTAGTTTTCTGGATATAGTATTAGTTATCTATAGTTCATTTATACATCCTAGAGGTTAATCTATCCATCTCAATGCATCCGAGTGAAATATTTTTGGGTTTAGGATCCATTAGATGATCAAGTCTGGGATGATTTTCTTATTACAGTATGAAAATAACTTGAATATAGACCATTTCATAAATTCCAACTACTCTTATCAACACCTAAAACATAGCATAGTTCTAGAGGATGCATTAAGGCCAACCATAGTTTATACCAAAAAAAACCTCTTGTATAGATGTCCAACTATTTTCCCCTGCTTGTGGTCTTCAAATCCCCTCAACATAATAGTTGAAAAATTATTAATATATGTTTCAAATATTTGAGGAACCTCTTCCCAATTTAGTGTGGAATATACAAGGGAATACACATCTATATATTTAGCATCCATAATAAAACACTCTGATGTCAATTGATTTAGTACACTAGATGCCTCTCTCCAAGATGAGGTTCAAGGATTGGTATATCAACTAGAAACCCGAATACATAATGATGAAGCCTCTCTAGTTCCATTTTATTTATTTCTATTGATCCAATCAACTCTAAAAGTAGAAAGTTACTTTGAAAAACATATTGTCACTGGTTATATTCAGTGTTGATTTCCATATCAGTTCATCAAAAAAGTTGAAGATTGATCATTTGTTTCGTATTTATGTTAAAATAAAGAATAATGAAAATAGTTTATAGGATGTGTTAGTTTAAAAAAGGGAGTTTAGAAAAATAAAATCACAATTTGATTATGATGAATTTATTCCACAAAAAACATTTTTAAAGGATGTGTCACACAACTTTTATGTGGACTCAGGTAAATAATTTTCCTAGAAAATAGTTCTATGTAAGTTTTTATATAGTCATATAAAGGATTTTGGAATTCCTTCATTGGAAAATAATATACAGTGAAACTATAAAAATATATATTATTAAATATTTTGAATTCAAAAACCTTATTCTATTAAAAATTTATAGAATAGGGGGATCCTCTAAACTATATATATATATGGGGAAACATAACTATTAATATTCCACCTTATGAGTTCAATGAAAGTATTATGTAGAATTATGTGTTTACCTCAATTTTAAATTCTCTTTATTCTAATCAAATCCAACTATGATTGGGTACTTTTTTGGTTCTTGAAAATTTTTCAAACACTTTGAGATGAAGATATGTATAGAATAATTCCAATTTTTTTTCTTTTTCATCAAAAGGATAATTCACGACGAAAAATAATCAATCAAACTAGAAATAAATTACATTATGAATGCATACTTTATAGTTTGTTTGGACCCCTTATTTTTTGTTTAAAGAATTGAAGTTGATCATGTGTCATTTAAGGGATAAAGTTAACACCCTCAGGATATTACTAGCCTACTTTATAGCCATTATTTTTTGGCATCGATGCTGTGATCCATGCTGTCAAACATAAATTTCATATGATAAAATTTTTATAAGTCCTATAATAAATTGATACTATGTTTTCTTAAAAATAAAACCCGACAAAATTTATGAGAAGTAATTTATTGAGGCTTGAATATTGAAAAATGATAGTATTTTTAAGAATCCACTTTGTGAGAAAGTCTTTAGAGATTAAATCCTTCATATAGAACTTAATTTATGTCTAAAGAGAATGGAAAACATATTACAAAAACATATTTATGTCAATTGAACTCTAATAAAAGATCCTTATAGGCTAGACCATATAAACCCATCATGAGACCCCCACCTCTTGTTAACTTAAGCGACTCCTTTAACTATTTATCCAAAAACCGACCAAGTTATTTTGAAACCACCAACTTGTTAATTCAAAATTATCAACTATCCATTCCTTCCTCTATAAAATTTTAATTCAGCTAGCTCCCCGTGAATAATGATATATAAGAAAACATAAGTCACTTTGGAGGCCCTTAACATATTTTATCTTCATCCTCAATTATTGTAATATCAAGGTTTCTTCTTGTATTAAAATCTAAATAATTTTCTTAGTTATAAATAATTTTAGGGGTACCTATACTCCACAAAAATCACAAGGATTACCCCACTTTTTTTCTATCCTTAGGATATAGAGAATCATTGGCTAGTCATATCACTGCTTATTCTTTAACCGATATGATAATGAGAAAATAATATGCATTCAAATTCCTTTATTTTATTCTTTATCCTCTTTAACATGTAATATTTCATTATTACATACAATATTGAATGACAGTTTCCTTCTTTGACTCAAAAAATATACAACATAATCGCCATGTTGTTTTCTATCCAAAATTTACTATTCTTATATTTAAATCTTCTCATATATTTTTATTAGTAGAATATTATTAGGATAATATTCAAATGATTAAATATAGAAATCTTACTCCAATAACTGTCTAGTGACCTCTCATTCTAACATAAATATTTCATGGTCTAGTCAATCCATTATTATGCTCAATATTAAATACATGAATACCTCACCAATATGTTTCCATGATATATCCTTGTTAATAGGATTTTAAATATTCAATAATGGATATAAAATAATATTCAATAATATTATAGGATTATATATTTTATTTCCTATTAGTATTGACCACACTTACCCATGTTTTATTTCATTAGTATTCTAGTTTTCGTCGAGGAATATTACAAAATATTTCATTCTTCTTTAACTCTACATGATGGGAACATTTAGATTGAATCATGATTATAAAAATAATTATTATATTTAAATCATTGAATAGTAGAATGTTCATCAACTAGTTTATTTCTAAAAAATATTGACTGATATTTCTCCTTATCTATAAATTTTCTTTTAATATGAACCTGAGAAAAATTTCAAGATATTATGAAAACCTATTTCTGATTAATATATGATATCACAGTTTTTTTAATCACCTCAATTTGTATATGTGATATAGTCTAGTGGTTGGAAAATATCGATGGAGAAAACACAATAAAATAATTAATAATAATGTTTTCAATAAAATGATGTAATGAATTATTATAATTGTTTATACCTTTCATTCTTATTAAGTATGTTATCCATAGTTTTATATTTAATTATATAATGTTGAAACTTTTATTATATGAATATTAATTAATGATGTATTTTTCAGTTTACATTGAATTTTAAAAATACTAAATCATTTATCTCCTAAATCATGGTATATTTTTTCTTGTTTAGTAGTGTATCATAAGAATTGTTACTAGGAATATCTCATCAGAATATAATATATTAACTGCTCTTTGTAAGCCTTTCAAGGCGAGTTTACTATAATTTATATATTAGTAGATATTGTTTTATATTCTAGTTTTGGGTTTTCTCTTAGATATTTCATTTTTGTGATATATGAAATTTTCAATAAATCATTTCGGTATAGGAACAACATAACATTAATCCCAAAAAATTATAATCCAATTTTCATAAGACAACTAAATATAAACATCTCCCTCTATTTGATAGGTATGAGAACACCACAACCACATCTCTAAACATGATATGGTGGATTTTCAGTAATTTTCTCTAGTTGATAGGATGAATCCAATGATTACTAGAGGTATATGTGTGAGCTAACATACAAATGGAATGAATGATAATGAATTACAACTACAAGTTACTTATGAACACATAAATGAACCCTACAAAAGATTCCATTTAATGATATTTATTTATTTCGTTTTTATTTGTTTTCATCATCTAGGTTTGATTTAATCCTAGTGTGAAAATGTAGAAAAAGTGGTTTTTAAAGCTTCAAGAAACAGGTTATTCGCTATATAGTTTCATAATTGTCGTGTTCCTCCTTCAATACCTACATAAATTTCATCATTTGATTTATATTTTATTCTTCAAAAATGTTACTTTTTAATGAATATTATTTCTTATGATATTTTATTGGATTTTCATAAATAGTTATGTTCAGGTTGTTTGAAGAAAAAATTTGACTACCACAAATCCAATCTCTGAAATGAATGTATTTAATTTGTATTCTAGGATTTCCTCATAAACATCATGAAAAACTATTAATAAATTTATGTCTGGGTTTATTTTTTATTGAAAAATACATTTATGAGAGGTATATAGGTTATATTGATGAGAATTATTCATTATAATGTTTGTATTTTCATATTCCTAGTAGGTTTTCATGTTTGTTTTTTCTTGTTAATATAAGCGACCCTCATGTATGATTGTACACATGAATACTATTTTTCCATAAATAAACCTAATTTATATATGCAAACCCATTTGGATTATGTTTTTTTCATATGAAAACCTTTTTTTCTTAAACATACCTATTATTATGTTATAATTATGTGCAGAACATTTATTATACACACTTGTGTTAGGTTTTTTACACCTATTATCATGTTCAAAGAATTATGAATTTTTTATTATTATAAAAACATGAATTATGTGAACCTTAGTATTTTCATATCTGTTATCATGTTAGTTGTATTACAATTATATTAATATTTTCTATGCCTTATGAAAACGATTTATAATTATATAAAAATTCATTATGTTATCTGCACTTTGAAAACCTGCAAGACATATCATTTAAAAAAATAGATATGTTTAATAGTGAATTATGTTAACTATATTTTGTAAAACATTTCATTATGTTAATACATGGTGTTCAATGATTTAACTCTCACTCCACATTGTTTGGTTTCTTAAGAAAAAATGATGTTTTGAAGTTGAATTAAACTCCTACCAGCAAATGGGAATGCTATTTACAAGAAGCTTATAATCAATCATGGAAGCAAGATTGTATCTTTAGTTTTTTAATTTGGAAAGCATGCATAGATCAGGTTTCCAAGACAGGTTGATATGAAACCAGACTCAGAATTATGGTGATTCTATAAAGTTATTGTTTCCATAAAGTTCATCTATAGATGGATCATAGAGGATTCACGCTCCACTTGTACTTAGTTAATGAACTTTTGAGAATGATAATAGGCCATGTAAGACCATAACAAGCATGGGAAACTTACTAGTGGGTTGATCAGGTGAAATATTAATGGTGTGATTTCATTTCTATTATGTGTTTTTGCATTTGGTAACATAAACATAATGCCTCTCCTCTAGTTTTTGGATTCAGGCATTTATGCTGGGTGTGTGTGGATTCAGAAATTTCTTATGTGTGTGTGTGGATTCATGAATTTCTTCTATGCATGTGTTGATATATTAGGTAAATGATGAATGGTGTGGTTCAATATTTTTTGTTTGTATGTGTGGATTGATTCATAAATTTTTATATGTTTTTGTGAATTAAGATATTTTCTATTTAAACAAATTAATTTGTATACCTTATAACGGATATACCCACTGTTATAACATTGGTTTTATATTACCTATTTCCATGGTTAAAACTATGTTTATAGATCAATTATTTCCATAGTTAAACAATAGAAAAAGGGGCTTAAGGCCACGGTTAAAACTGTGGATATAGGGGATCTTTTTCCATGGTTAAACCATAAAAATAGATCACCTATACCCACAATTTTAACCACAGAAATAGGTGAGATATGGAAATGGGTAAACGTTTCTCTATATTTTAGATTTATTTCACGGTTATATCATCCATGGTTTTGGAAAATCATGACAATAGGGTATGGCCATGATTTTAGGCCCTATTGTCGTGATTTTCAATCGTGGTAATAGGCCAATTTTAAAGTTGATTAATTTAAAGATATGGTTGACTATATATATTATTATAAAATATAAATGTTTTATCTATAACTTAGAATTTTTTTTAAATTTTATTAAAGGAATAAATTTCATTAATAATTATACAATGATGATAAAGTATTTATTCAATTAATAAAATCAATGAAATGATATTATAAATATTAAAATAAATATAATTTTAATTAATTTAGGTGATAAAAAGATTTTATAGGAGTTTATGATATATTATGGTTGTATTATATTATTTGGATCAAATATATTTTGTTTTATTGATTTTCTTAAAGTTGAAGTAATGAATAGTGCCAAAATTGAAACTTATGATTTATTATGAAAATAAAATTTTAAAAAATTATTTACATATAATAAAAATATAGAATAAGGAAAAGTAGGATGATATATGGTCTATAATATAATAAATCGATCACTTATGGTTTAATTTAAACTTTATAAGTAAAAACATATATCCTCTTAATATAGGAAAATTAGTTATCATAGTTAAAATTAAAATAGGTTAATTAAGGGGTAATCAAAATGATAAGGTTTGAAATTCCACCAAACCATGTCTAAAATATATTTTTTGAGGATATTAGGACAGTATAATATCTTATATTCCAATAAATTTCCTTTTGAAGGTATTTTTACAAGGATAAAATTTATTATAAATGAATCTTTTGAGAAATTCCAAAAGTTCCCCCTCTCTTATAAAAGGGAACCTCTTCTTCTCTTTTGATCATACTTAAGAACTTATTTTGTTTCTAAAAACTCCATATAAATACCCTCTAAACTTCCCTCACATTAACAGAAAATCATTAATTTGGTCATAAATCTAACCAAATATTCCTTTTGGGCAAATCTAAAGGAGATATCAAAAGAAGTGGACATGTTCATCAACGAACATTGTCATTTTATTTCTTACTTAATCCATTTAAATTATTTTTATATCTTGTTTATATAATAAAACAAGTATCCTAAATATAATTATATGTTTTTATATTAATATTTTTCACTACACTCCCACACACATATATCTAATGTGATGCACAATCATCATTCATGTGTACAACAGACTACTCCCTCGAGAACCGATGCCATTCGTTCTTCCATTGCAGCATTTCAAGGATGGGAATAATGATGGATTTCTTTTATATGATAAATATAACATTTATGATGTATTTATTCTTTTAGTAATTTTATATAACAAATACCTTAATATTTTCCATTTTGTGTAAATACAATAATTATGTTCGGGGACTTGAAGACTACCTTCTCCACAAAGCGATGTGATATGTTCACACTTTACATGGAAAGTATTAAAGATGAGTTCAGTAAATATATAATATATATATGAATTAACATTACTACTATAATGGTATATATATACATATATTTCATTAACTTTCTTTCCTACAATACAACAAGAAAAGGGAAACAACGTTCATGCATACGTACGACCTACCATCTTCAAGAACATTGAATTTAATTTTCTATTTATATATTTTATATTTTTTTATAAATACTTATATACTGAATATATATAATATTTTAATCATGTTAATAATTTTTGATATGATAAAATCATGGTATATGTAAGAGGACCAAAAATATAACAAATAAAAATGCATGCGAAAAAAAAATCGGTTATTACCCAAAACGTAAATTGAACATCTTATTGTTAATAAATGTATAATATAAGGCCTTAAGAAAATAATATATGCTATTATATAATTTAATACAGTTCTTAAAAATAATTTTAATAATGTTATATTTATTATAAAGTAGGTTTTCACGAGTACGATGATTGTAAGGCATAAGGTTTGGGGATTTACAGCCTCACTCATATTTATGTGAGACCTATTCTGTGTTAATTACTCATTTATTTTATGTGGTGTATATAATAACCATTGAAATTTGTTGACATTAATATCTTTATTTTGATGATAATATATGTTTCATGAAATATTATTGTCTTTTCAGTGAGAAAATGGTGTTCCTTCAAAACAATTGTTTCTAAAAATGTTTCAAAAGTGTTTTAAATGTTCTTTTATGAATTTTAAATGGAAATGATTTAAAAGAAATTTAAAATAGTTTACAAAGATTATTTTATTTTTTTCATGGTTATATTTAATGAAAAATTTATTCAAAATGATTTTTTATTTTAAAAAAAAAATTTAAAATGGAAGGGGTATTCAGCTTACGAATTATTTCATATGTTCTTCCAATATCATTTTCCATCAATGACAAAATTATTTGATGTTACTTATGTTTCACTGGGGATATAATCAAATGATACCATTATTATTCCTTCTATTAATGGTTTCTGTTTATGATCGATTTATACTTATGAATTTTGTTTCTTTTCTATGAGTTATGTTATGATGAAATATTTATGAAACACATTTTTTTTATGGAATCTAATAAGATTTATGTTATTGTGGAACACATACGTTTGGTTTTCATAAAAGAAGGGTGGGAAAAATATTTTCCTCTAATGCACTTGGTAATGATTTATATCTAATGAGATAATTATGAGAAACATGTTTACAGACAAGATCCACTATGAGAAGATGTGGAAAACTGATCAACTATGGATGGTAGGGAAACCCGATCTACTATGGGAAGATGAGAAAACCAGATCCATTATAAGGAAAGAACTGTAAATAGGTATGGTGGCGTGTCCCTACCAGTTGGTTTAGAATCCATGATGTTATGTGATAAGTTTTGGCAATGTGAATTTTCTTATTGAGATTGATATTGAATATTTAAGTGTCTTCTATAATTCCATATCTAATTCCTATATTATTATTTCATGGATTGTTCAATTGATTCCCATATGATTCATGTCTTATGAACCATTTATATTTATTCCATGATTCATGTTTATGATCTTCCATATCAAGGGTACGATCTTCTAATGTTATGATCACATTATCATACACTAATTATTATATTTATTCTTACATATCTCCCTTGTTTACCCTTACTAAGCATCTGAGCTCAACCCTTTTTATATTCATTTTCCATAGTTTATTACGAAAGGATTTAAGTAGGAATACTAAAGGAGATTATATTTATAGGAGTTTTATAATATCTTTCACCAAATTAGAATAATTTGTTCCACATTTCCATGGGAACTAAATTTTTATGGTCCGCAGGCACGTGTTTGTG
This sequence comes from Viscum album, assembly GCA_963277665.1. Lineage (NCBI taxonomy): Eukaryota > Viridiplantae > Streptophyta > Magnoliopsida > Santalales > Viscaceae > Viscum > Viscum album. The sequence continues at coordinate 1,473,165,422 of OY728119.1, read as the reverse complement.
TAATTTAATGAATATTCATCTAAAAATATGTAAACTCCATGTCTAGAAAGACATGTTTTTATAGTTGGTATCAATGAAAAGTTTTAGTAATTTTTTTAAACTAGGATGAGAAAACTTTAGTATGATATTTAGATGTATTTATAAGGATACGTTGATGGATGTCCCTAAGGATAAGTCTAATTATAGGTTAAAATCCTAGAGTTTTTTTAATAATAATGAAAACACTAGGTTTAAACCTAAGGTGTCATATATTGAAATATTATAAGTAATTTCCCTCTATTATGTGTTTCTACCATGAATATTATTGTATCTCACACTATGATTTTTTGTTCTGGTCATTGGATAGAACCCAAAGGAACCATGTTAATAAGGAATACAATGGGGAAAGAAATGATTGTCCTCTTGAAAAACTAAATTTTATGGGGATAGAAATGAAATATATTATTTCTATTCTCACAAAAATATCTGAATCTATGTTTCATGATGTAGTTTGAAATGAGGGAATGAAGGATCAACATTCTGGTGTGTCCTTTATGAGGCCGCACCAACCTTCTTTCAATAGAGATTATGATACACTATTGGATGATAAATGGATTAGTTCCAATGAAATTATATTTTTGGTTCCCAATTTTTCAGAACATGATAAAGTCATTTTGGATAACTATAATTTAGAAGGTGATCAAGATCAATGGTGGAATCTTATCAAGAATACAAGGTGATGGGACTAAATTGACACCATGGAATGAGATGAGTTCAAGAAATTATTTTTTCAAAAAGTAAATTCATCATATTATTCATATGAAAATAGAAAAGTAATTCTGTGAGTTTAATCAAAAGCATAATTAATCTTTTGAATCCTATGAATGATATTTTACAGGACTTGTGAGTTATTATTCAACAATTATCATCAAACCTAAAATTAAGGATGATCTATTTTTCATTGGAATAAAACCAAGTCTCTGATGGGTGTTATTCATAAGGGACATTAATAGTTATGAAGAAATCATCTAATATTATATCAAGGTGGAAATGGGGGTTGGAGTTATGTATTTATCTCATGGTTTGGACAAGAAAAGGAATATGGTGTTAAAAGAGAAATATAAAAATTATGGGGAAAATATGATAGCTTTTAATTTATGTTCAAAGTGTGGAAATAATAATAGTAGAGATTATCTTAAGGGGACTTGTAAATGTTTCAAGTGTGGAAGGGTATATCACCGGGAAAACAATTGTCTATATAATGAGAATAAGTTAGAAAATTATTATAATAGAGAAAATGATATATAAAATTAACCCCTCACACATCAAATTTTTCAAGTGTAAGGAAAATCGGCATTATGCTAATTAATGCCAAAATCTAAGTGTTAATGATGATGATCAATGTCTACAACTTCGTAAAGTCATCGAAAAAGTGAAATATCATGCGATCACTATTGGAGATGTGGAGTATGATAGAAAAGTAGAGGATTGATTGACTATTTATGTAATTGAATTGAAGAATAATTTTGTAAAAGTACTTTTATGGTATTGTGGAATAATGAGACATATAAGTGTCATTCCACTGTAGTTTTTCAATAAGGATTTAAGATCATATGTTGAATGGCTATAGTAACCATTAGAATTTATTGAGGTGATAAGGTTATATTTTTGCAATTAAAATGACTAAGGGAAGTATAACACTAAATATGTGCATGATTTTGGGATAATGAAATACAATGATGTTTAATAGTGATAGAATATATGGGGAAATATTGATGACCATGGGGTTGATATGATGAAAAGGTGGTTTGTGATATCAGAGATTTATTTTATATAATTGTTTAGGAGGAAACAATTAAATTTTGAAATCTTGAATGTTTTCACTATGTTTTTATGGTAATTTAGGTTAATAACATGTTTCAAGAGAATACATGATAACGGTATTCGCATTTTTGGTGTTTAATAATTAAGAGTTACATCAAGTTTTTTGGGAGATTAATGATGAGATGATTTTTGAAATTTTTTTACGTTCTATTGAATGCTTTGAATTTTAATATTTTGGAAGATTAATAAGGGTAATCATTTATGAAAAAAAATATGTTTAGATTTGGATAAGGTTTTAGAGAATAATGTTTCATAATAGAAATATTTATTTCTAATCAATAACTTGGGAAAAAATTTTGTTGATAAATAGATGTAGAAGGAATGAAAAATCATCTCATTGCGGGTCTTATGATCCCCTAGTTCTTCATGCATCACAATTTAAACTTCATCATTTCGTGGATTAAGAAATGAAATAGAAATCAATCAAGGCACAACCATAGAGTGATATTTTACTTTTGAGTTGACAAAAAGTAAGTATATTTTTTAAATTGATTTTTAAATGAAGGGTTTCCCTGTTATCATCATTTAGGATGATATAAATGTCCATTTTTCAGACCTATTTGATCTATGGTTTTGTGGTAATTATCTTATATTGAACATGTTCTCTAGCACTCTCCATCACAACTAGTTAGTCACTTTCCCATTCTATGTACATGATTTAACTTTACACAAATTTTATATTATGTGGAAAAAAATTTATGAGTAACTTTGGGAAACCATTAATTTCTAAAATTTATTTTTTAAAATAACCTTTTATTATTAATTTTTATGAGGTTGGTTTCTATGAAAGTAACTATCATGAATTAAAAATTTGATGAACCCAATGAATTTCAAGGGTAAAATTAATTTAAAGGGATAGAATGTAACACCCATATGTTTTAATTTAAAAATAATTTTATATATTTAATAGATTTGATTTCATTCTACACCACTTTAAGCATACTCTACGTGAAACACCGACAAAGAATGTATTACACGCAACAACAAGTTAAAAAAACATCATTTTACTATTATATTTATTAAGACAAGAAACTAATAACCTAGATATTAGAATTTTTAGAATAAATAGGATTAATAGAATTATAGTATTATAGTTTACACATGTATATTTAATTCTTTACCTACTAATTCTAAATAAATGTAAAACCATTTTTAAAATTAAAGAAAATGGTTTTTTTTGAAAAACTACGCACAAGCATGTTTTATACAAATAAAGAAAAAATCACCCTTTGAAATATATTAATGAAATATTTATACATAATATATTGAATATAATTTTTAATATTCTTATTAGGTATTTTATAGACATGATATAAGAATAAATCCAATTTTACGCATAAAAGAAGTATTTTTCTAAACGTGTATTTTTTCCAACATTTGGTGGCACACTTGTTTTAAATATTGTATTTTTTAATTTTTAAATATACATATGAAAAAATAATAATATTATTTTAAATATTTATATACAAAATTACTTTGGTTGAATTTTTTTTATTTTTATGATAAGTTTCATTTTTTAATGAATAATGAAAAATAATAAATATTAATTGAAAATAGCTTTTTCATCAAAATAATTTATAATGTTAAATTATATTTTTTATTGTTTTTCAAGTAAAATTTGATCAATGTTTTAGATTTTAATTAAATATATTTTATTTTAAAAAAATTTAAATTTAATTTAGATATAAAAACATTTCAATCTTTTGATCATTTTCACTTTAAAAACATGTTTTCTCATTCCGTCAATGGGATTAATTTTAAATTAATTTTATCAAATTATGTTTATAGAATTTTAAAAAATAAATTTCATATTTGGAATCATAAGGTCAAAATTTAGATAACATTTCCCTTATATTTTTTGTACAATATGAATAGTGACTTTAGTACTTTTTATTAACACATTTAAGGGTAAATCAAATAATTAAGGGTACGAATAATATTATAAATATTATAAAACTACTCTAAATAATTCCAAAATTTTATTAGATTAATATAATTCATCATTTCACACAATATGATAGAAATATAATTATTTAATAAATCATCTTCTTTAAAAATGACTGAGATATTATAAAAATCCAAGAGAGGGAAAAAATGTCACTCTTATATTTAATAAGAATAATATTATTAACATGGGGTTAAACAAAATATATTTTAGTATAAATATATTATTAAGAAATATGAAAGGTTTATCTAAATCATGTAATATATTTTTAATTTTAGTGAAGAAATAATCATTATAAATAATTATACAATGACGACGCAATAATTATTCAATTAGTAAAATGGTAAATTAAATGATATTACAAATAAAAAAATAAATATATTTTATTTTATTTTAGGTTATAAATGAATTTTATATATAATTATTCTATATTATGGTATTATTAAAATATTTTATTCGAATATATCTTGTTTTGTTTAGTTTTTAAAAGTTAAAGTAATGAAAAGTGTCAAAATTGATACTTATGAAACTTTTTTAAAATAATATTTAATAAAATTAATTAGATATAATAAAATATTAAATAAAATTTAATGGGATTATATATTGTATAAAATATAATAAATATTTCAATTATGGTCCAATATACACTTTGTATGTAAAAATTACATCCTCTTAATATAGAGAGATTGGTTACCATAGTTAAAATTAAAATGGGTTAATAAATTGTTAATCAAAATGATACAATTTAAAATACTATAAGAACTTATATAAAATATTTTGGTTGATGATATTAAAATGTTTGAATACATTATATTTTAATAAATTTCCTTTTGAGGTTTTTTATTGAGATTTAATTTGTTATAAATTAATTTTTTGAGAAATTTCAAAAGTTCCCCTCACCTCTCTTATAAAAAACTTCTAATTATCTTTTTTCACACTCTAAAACATATTTGGTGAAAGTTCATAGTAAGACTCATTTTTTAACTGAGTGGGGGAGGTGGTGAATCCATGATACTGTTTTTATTTGATGTTTCTTTTTAATTGACACAACCTTACCTCTTGTTAGAGATTTCAATTCCCTACTAAAAACCAATCCAAAACACATCCACAGAAACAATAATATTTTCAAGGTTCAGTATTCAATTAGAATAGCAACATCCTTGGTATGGTTTGTAAATGATACAGTACCATACAATCCACTAGAAATTTATCCTTTGATTACAAAGAGTATGATATACCCTTTCACTCTTGTAACACTATGTAAATAATTCCAATACTCTGTGTGCACCCTCTTAGCCAAAATAATGTAATAAACTATTTATGTAACAACTCTTATTACCTGATATTATTTTAAATTAAAAAATGTATTCAATTAAAATATTATTCTTCAATTTCTTACCCAAAAGAAAGGTAAGAACCTCCTGAAATTTTTTTATGAAATCTCAGTCCAATTTTATTAGATCTGATTCTCCCAATCTGATTATTCCAAGTAGGATCCTTTAAAAAAAAGTTATTCCAGTCCAATTTTTTGATTGAATACAATATAAATTAAGTGTCACCACTTCAATTTCTGAGTAAGATAAAACATAGAATGATTATTCCTCAGTCCAAGAAACCCAATATGGAAATCCCAAAGCAGATTATTCATGTCTGATAGAATGATCAATTTAATAAAAATTTCACTTCTCCATAAAAATATCTTCAACAATAGATCAAAATAGAAAACTTATTCTTCTCTCTAAAGACAAAGAGCTTATCTCTCTACTATATGGCAGAAAAATCCGTCATCCGAAAAGCACAATGTAGTTTTTTCATTTTATAGGTGACCCTACAGACCATTGGCGTGAATACAATATTCATTCCTACTCACAAAAATTTATCAAAATTGAATTTCCCCTAAAATATTAGGATGAATTTTCTCTTCATCAACACTTCTGGAATATTATCAATTGTTTTACACACTTCATCTCATTCTCCGGTCCTTCATTTTAGTCTCAAAAAGTATTTCAATTTCCAAGCCATTTTGATTTTTTAAATTTGATTCTCAAAATTGATTTGAATCAAAATCTACTATTTGATTGTACAGATACCCCTTGACAATTCATTCATAAATCTCATTCTATATTTCTCATAACCGACATAAGATAAAAAAATTCATCTTCTCCCCTTTTGTTGACCCAATTGGAAACCTACAAAGTAATTAAACCATTTTGAAATGGTTTCCAACATTTTTGATCTCATTATCCCCTTCTCTTATATTGAACAACTTAAAATACAAACATTCACAATCCTGTTCTTGCATCTTTCCATCCTCCATGACCTTAAATTCATTTGATAATAACTTTAGCATCGTGAGACATCATATGGAATGTATCACAATGTTCCATTCATTCCAGCTTCTTTCTTTTCTTCTCATCCCAAGTATGATCTTCTATGAATTCAATTGGTTTGGATATTATCATTCTGTGTACAATAATTTTGGATATTATCATTATGGGTATGATCATTATGAGTAAGATTGGCCTAGATATGATTTTCCAGAATATGATCTTTTCTGAATATGCTCATCTTCCTCTTGAGTTTCTGTACAATAATCCTAGGTGTGTGTTTCACATGGAATTCGGGGATGACCTCCTGGATGGGAGATTCAAACATTCCGATCGGTTTCTAACGGGTTTGTTCGTATAACCGGAAACATCCAATGATTCCACATCCGTTTGGACCTACTTTCCAAAGGTAGGCGCTCATTAGCATGTGGACTGATGAGGCTTAGGAATTTTCATTGGTCGAGAGGATGGGAGGTCGGACTCATCACACCTTTTTGAGGGGAATTATTGTCTACTCCGGGACTCTCTTTATAGATTTAAGTTATGTTCGTGAATCCTTATTACATTACCAAGTATAAAATGAGCTTTCCTTTAGTTTTAACAATCAATGATTAAATATGTAAGAAATTTAGAGAATCTTTTATATGTATTCGAGGTTCTTCATCAATAGAGAATCATCTGTATCTATTTAGAGATTCTTGGTCAATGGTATCCTTCAAAAACAATTATAAAAGTCTCTTGGTCATTATGATGACCAGGCTGGTTTTAAAGCCACTCAGTGGGGCACTTGAAGTTTATCATCATTCAGAAGTACATGAATTATTTCAAAGTTGGGATCAAACCCATAAATGGGCTACCTACATGTAACACCCCAAGATTTTATAGTGTGTTATTTCTTCAAAATAATTCAATAACTTTCATTACACGCAACACCGATTTCAATTATACCATGACTTACCAAACAATCCATTCAAAAGAGGTTATGAATAGTATTAGATAAATTTTAATGTTTATGTAATCCTTATAATTTTAGAATCCATATTATGAGTTTCTTAGATATAATGCAAGAACAAATTCATTTTCAGTATTGCACTTTTATCAACTTTTAATAGTGAACCATTTTTAAATACTATATTTTAAACTTTTTGACTAAATGGGGACATCAAAAATTTAAAATGAAACATCCCAAGCTTCTACGGTATGCTTCTCTTTGAATAATGTGATAGCGTGTGTTGTACGCAACACCGAGTTCTAACAACCAATCAAACTAGCCGTTATAAATAGTAATACCTTCTTTTTAAAATTATATATATTTTATATTTCAAAATAGAATTCATTTTTGGATTCGGAATATCTAATTTAGCCTAAGGTGAAATTTTGGTACTTTTCGGATAACTTTCATATTTTGATGAATAGTGAACATTACTAAATTTTAATTAAAAACAACTTTTTTAATCAAATTGATTAATAGTGATAAATTATGAATTTTAGTAGTTTTAAAGTATATTTAGAATATATTTTTACCATTTAATATAATGTTGGTAATTGGACATAATTGTACAATTAAACCGAACATAAACAAGTGTCAATCTTTTGATAGTTATTACCTCTTAAAAACACGCTTTTTGTTTTGACAGCGGGAATTAATTTTAAATTAATTTCTGCCACTTCTGTGTTTTGAATTTAAAAAAATGGATTACATATTTGGAATCAGGATGTCCAAATTGTGTAAATAGGTAACTTTTATTTTTAGACATTTTGAATAATTACTGTGGTAAATATTTTATTTACCATGGTTAAGGATAAATCCGGTAAATAAGGGTTAAAAAATAATATTATAATAATACAAAATTACCCTAAAACGTGTCCTAACCTTATTGGGGGACACATAACAGACCATGGGCATCCTTGTGTCGATTTTGGGACCCCTTGTAGCCACTTGTGTGTGGTAGGGACACATTATATTAATAAAGCTAAAATAAAAATGAAAATGGCATAAGCTTACATCTTTTAGAAGAACAATTTTTACATAGAGTTATACATGTTGGATTTTCGATTATAAATATTCATTAGAAAGCTAAAAATCTTTCCTACATAATGATATTTTATTTATAATTTTTAGACATCATATAATTTAAATTATTAATGACACAATAATGATGCAATGTTTACCTCATTAATAAATCATTTAGATAAATAAGATTATAATGATTAAAATATTATCTAAAACCTGTCCAATTCTTATTGGTTGATGTTATTTAGAAAATGAGTCATCGTATCTTCGACCTCAATGATTTTTGGACCATTATAAACCGAATATATTTATATTATAAAGTAATACTTTCACTCTTTCCTAAAGAGCCCCTCCTCTCCCTTATAAAAGGAGACCACTTATACTCATTCCTCACACCTCTCAAGCCACTTGGCTTGTCCAAACCCTGCCTAAATACTCTAACCACTTCCATCACTACAACCTAGAGGCCATAGTTTGATCAGAAAGCCAACCTAAGGATCCCTTTTGATCAAATCAAAAGGAAGAACCCGAAGAAGAGGTAATGTTTTCACCACCCCTTTTCAAGTTCCTTTCTTCTTCCACTTCTTCTTTCATTGTTCTTACCATTCTAAAATAATAACTCTAGTATCTCACATATACTGTGATGTTATTATAAATATGGTACAACCATATTCAGTATTCTATCCACCCTTTAAATAACATGTCACCATACGTGCGTACGTACGGCTTACCGTCTCCACGTCGTGGTGTAATTGTTATTCAATATATTATTATTTGGATGGGTATAATAATGATGTGCAACTCATGTAAATAATAAATATAACATGTTAATTATTCTGTATATATGATATAACATCCATTTATATATTATTTTAATATCAAAAGAATGATATTGTCGCTCGTGCGTACGTACGGACTATCGTCTTCACAAACGCGATAAGATTCATTCTCCATCGTATCCATTCAAGTATAATTATCATTTGAGGATTTAAAAATGATGTTTAAGGACTTGATATCATTCTGGATAAGAATAATATACAACCTATCCATTACAAACATGGCTTACGTAACAAAACATATAAAATAAAACAAATAAGTTAACACCCGAAACAACGATAATACTAAGATATTATTATCAAATCAATATTAAAAGATCATATATGATATAAAATTAATATATATGATTCTTGTATAATTTAATAACAATTATTTCACTATTATACAGGAGGTTAACCTACCCCAACCAAGTAAATGTACAAGGTAAGGGATTTTCTTATCTCACATTCAATTCCGTGAGATTTCCATTATTCGCCACTAAATTATTGAAAGTGGTGTATTGTGTACTGGCATTTGATATATATTATCATGATTATCTTTATATTCATGTTATTATGTAAATAGTTTGGTGGTTATTAACTTTTGGCCATACGACTCAGTTGATTAACGTGGTAAGGGGTTGTCATCTCACTCCTTATTCCCGTGAGATTCATGCCATATTGCCACCATTACCTTTTGTGTGGTGTATGTACTGCCCATAATTATATTCTTTGTGTAATACAATTTAATTTAGGGGTATTTACATATTCATTGTATGATACCTCTTTCATGGGTTGTATGTTTCATAAGTTACCAAATTGGTAAGGGTTATTTCAAATCTCTTCATTACCCGAGGTTGTTTATATGTAATAATCTACTAGGATCTCTTTATCATCCACATCCATGTTTCTTCAAAATGTATTTCAAAACATTTTTATTATTTACAAGAATATGGGTTAAAGTCATTTATACCCTTGTTTGACTTTTTATAAGAGGAATCTTTCCGTCGTTTTCAAAACAAGGTCCTTTTTAACCTTTTCGACAAAATTAAGGTAAGAATGTTTTTTTTTACTTATACGGCGGGTGTGGTTATTTTCCGCCATTATAAAATCTTCAAAGCATTCCTTACAAGCTTATAAGAATATTTTCAAAGAAAATGTTTTATTTTATATGGCTCTTAAAGGATTTCAAAAATATAAAGAGATATTTCTCTAAAAAGTGTTTTGATTTCATCTATGTCAACACCCTTTGATGGATTTTACGATTATTTGAAGTTGATTTATTATGATATAAAACTTCCATATTGTAATCAAGTTTTGTGATATGTTTGACTGTGGATGTGCTATTTATATAGCATTCATGGTTTATGAGTAAATTATTGACATTTCGTATGCTAGTTCCAATAAGAATGTTTATGTTATGTTTCAACCTTTTCTTCATATGAATGTGTTGGAAAAGTATGTTCCAGCTTGGGGACTGGTAAAAGTAAGCCCTCCGGTTTGGTCTCCAGTTATTAGAGGCACTCCGGGTTGGTGTACGGTTATTAGAGGCACTCCGGGTTGGTGTCCGGTTATTAGAGGCACTCCGGGTTGGGTTCCGGTTACAGTTATCCCCAAGGTCTTGGGACGAGGCCTTGACAAAGAAATTAAAGTTCAGAATTATGCATTCCAACATTATGAAAATGGTTATTGATTTTTTCATGTGATTATTCGATTAGTAGAATATCCATGTGAATAAGTAATTGGCATTATTTCATTTTATTTATGCCATACTATGTTGAAAGTTCAAGTTTGAAAGGCTTTTGTTTTAGTTATACATTGTCTTAAATGTTTATTCTTATTTATGAAGGTTTCCGCTATATTGTTATCCTTACTGGGCATTTGAGCTCACCCCTTTTCTATGTTTTATTTTTTCCCAGGAAGTGAAGAAGTAAATTATGAATGACCTGCAGGGATATTATGTGGGGATATGAGTGTGGATTAAGGAGACATTATGTTGTTGTTGTAGTTTTTTATTTTATGACGTAATGTAAAACTTATGAATATATCTAGTGTTTCTAAGGCTACTAAACCAATCGGTCTTTCGAGATTTGATCTTTCTTGTGATCATGCCAATGTTATGTAATTAATGCACCGACTCTGGGTAACTGGGGTCGGGGCGTTACAGTTGGTATCAGAGGAAGTTTAGTACAAACCTTGGAAGCTAGATTTAGATAAACTCTGATTAGAGCACGTAGACCTAAGATGAACTTTGAGGATTAGTATAGAAGAACTTCCTAGAATTTTGGTATTATAGAGATTTTGTGAGTTTTCTGAGCAATACATCCCTGTCTGGATACGATCAGGTAGAGGCGGCTCTGGCACAGATGTACCTAGGGGTAAAACACGAAAACACCGCTTTGAGCTAGACTCGAACGGGAACTGGTGCACGACAACGGGCCTTGCTGCACTCTTGGTTACGACACACCCGGGGGATATGCTTAGGATAATTCTCATTTTATTTACAAATCATTATGAAGGGTTTATGAGTATATACATCCTCAAATGAGACATTTTTATGATTATGGATTATATCCATAAATAGTTCAATTTATGTTAAGTGTTTTATAAGTATGGGATTATGTATTTTGATTCATAAACTGATCTAGTGTATTCCATTGTTTAGAAATGGCGCCCGGTAGAAGGAATGAGAACTCCAGAAATGCACATGATCCAAAGAGAAGGAAGGATCATATCTTTCATGGTCTTAAGCTAGAATTTATAAGAGAAATAGTCTCCCATGTATTATCATCATAAGAAGAAATAATATCATGTGTTGATAAGATAAGTAAAGAGTTTACTGAGTCCTATGGATTTGAAGGGAAGCATGAGAAGAAAAGGATGGAAGAGAGAAAGATGGATAAAGGGAAGAGGGAAAATAAGAATTTTCCCATATGTGGTAACTGTGGAAAGAAACACCCTGGAACTTTTCTGAAAGGAATGGGAGTTTGTTATAAGTGTGGAGGAAAAGGGCACAAAGTACGTTACTGCAAGGGTAAGAAAATGGTTTCAAATGTACAATGCTTCATTTGCAAGGAGTTTGGACACTACGCGAACCTATGTCCCAGTCATCAGACTATGCCGCAAATGATGCTATTGGATAATAATCAAGTTATGATACTACCACAGATGAAGAAGAATGATTAGAGTTCTTATGTTGATTATGTCAATTGAGTGTTGTATCAACAATGTACTAGTTATAATAATTATGGAGTATATAAGGATTGTACTGCAGTACTATTTCATTAAGGACTTGAGATTGTGTGGAACAAAGAAAGGTGACTCAACAGCAGGATAAATTTTTGGAAAATATATGGTTGAGAGAATGATAAACCATAATATAGTTCTGATACCGAGTTAGTGATTTTGGAATAATACATGATTGTTTTGGATAAATTATATTGGATATTCTTGACTACCTTGGAACTGATTAATGATCTGTATATTCCATCATTTTTGGGGTTTAAAACATTTTTGGATGGATGAGGTATATCCAGCATTCTATATGGGATAAGGGAGCATGAATGTAATCAATAAGGAATATGGTAATTCAGGATGTTTCAGTGTATTAAGAGAATACAAGATGAAGGTATTCATATGCTATTACGGGGTAAAAAGGATCTATATTATGTTTACCTTCCTTATAAATGTTGGAATGTGAGTTTGGACAGAAGTATTTTTGATACTTCTAGTTTGGATTATTTTGGATTACCATAAAAGGACAACCCGGAGGTCGGGCGGCAATCTGTCGCGTCCGGCAAGGCTGCGAGACTTGAACCTGCAACCGAAGGGCGACAAGGGTGTATCACCTACCATTTGCCCATGAGATGTCCTGGATTAAATAATTTAGTTTTTATTAAAAGATCTTGTAGATGAATTATAAATTCGATTATTTTGGAACCCTATACGAATAGTGTAAATAGAATTTTTTTTACGTTCTATTATCTTTTAGAGTGAAAGATGAGTTTGTGGTAGAAATTTATTAATGGATAAAACTCTAATTATAAAGTAAGTATATCTCCTTATGATCTTATCCAATCTCATAAATAAGTTCCACAACATTAAGAAAAGGAACTTAGAACAAAAATGTTGTCCTAGATGGTACCTTAAATCATCACTAATTTATGGCTTCGGGATTGTTGGCCTTTTCATAGCCATGTTCTCTACCACTCTCCATCAGATAATTGATGGTTAGATTTCTCCTCCATATCCATATTTTCCTACATGGAACCCTAGTATGTGTTATTTTCGGTAATCTTCATACTTTCCACTCTTTATTTTAAATAGAGGCCTCATTAATTCATTTTCGATGTGGGATTTCAACTAAGATATTTTGAAACATCAAAAATGTGTTATCCCAATACCCTATATTTTGTTGAACCGATGGTACTTCAAATCATCATAGATTGATAAGTTTAAGGACCTCAATTTTATACTTGTTTGTGATTGATGACCTCAATCACTACCTATAAATATTTACATTTTTCATCCAATTATATGTCTCTAATTGCCACCAATGTTCTCCTAATCGAGATCATAATTTGGTGGTGACCCTTTCATTTCTCTTTTCCTCATATTAAGACTAAATTTTAGTAACCCAATTTCCGATGTGGGTTTTCCCACAAAGATATTTTCTATTTTCAACCTTTTATTTTCGAAGAATAATTTCAAATTGCGAGGACGCAATTTATTGAAAGAGGGGAGAATGTAACACCCCAAGATTTTATAGTGTGTTATTTCTTCAAAATAATTCAATAACTTTCATTACACGCAACACCGATTTCAATTATACCATGACTTACCAAACAAGCCATTTAAAAGAGGTTATGAATAGTATTAGATAAATTTTAAAGTTTATGTAATCCTTATAATTTTAGAATCCATATTATGAGTTTCTTAGATATAATGCAAGAACAAATTCATTTTCAGTATTGCACTTTTATCAACTTTTAATAGTGAACCATTTTTAAATACTATATTTTAAACTTTTTGACTAAATGGGGACATAAAAAATTTAAAATGAAACATCCCAAGCTTCTACGGTACGCTTCTCTTTGAATAATGTGATAGCGTGTGTTGTACGCAACACCGAGTTCTAACAACCAATCAAACTAGCCGTTATGAATAGTAATACCTACTTTTTAAAATTATATATATTTTATATTTCAAAATAGACTTCATTTTTGGATTCGGAATATCTAATTTAGCCTAAGGTGAAATTTTGGTACTTTTCGGATAACTTTCATATTTTGATGAATAGTGAAAATTACTAACTTTTAATTAAAAACAACTTTTTTAATCAAAATAATTAATAGTGATAAATTATGAATTTTAGTAGTTTTAAAGTATATTTAGAATATATTTTTACCATTTAATATAATGTTGGTCATTGGACATAATTTTACAATTAAACCGAACATAAACAAGTGTCAATCTTTTGATAGTTATTACCTCTTAAAAACACGCATTTTTGTTTTGACAGCGGGAATTAATTTTAAATTAATTTCTGCCACTTATGTGTTTTGAATTTAGAAAAATGGATTCCATATTTGGAATCATGATGTCCAAATTGTGTAAATAGGTAACTTTTATTTTTAGACATTTTGAATAATTACTGTGGTAAATATTTTATTTACCATAGTTAAGGGTAAATCCGGTAAATAAGGGTTAAAAAATAATATTATAATAATACAAAATTACCCTAAAACGTGTCCTAACCTTATTGGTGGACACCTACCCGACCATGTGCATCCTTGGGTCGATTTGGGGACCCCTTGGAGCCACTTGTGTGTGGTAGGGACACATTATATTAATAAAGTTAAAATAAAAATGAAAATGGCATAAGCTTACATCTTTTAGAAGAACACTTTTTACATAGGGTTATACATGTTTTATTTTCGATTATAAATATTCATTAGAAATCTAAAACGATTTACTACATGATGATATTTTATTTATAATTTTTAGACATCAAATAATTTAAATTATTAATGACACAATAATGATGCAATGTTTACCTCATTAATAAATCATTTAGATAAATAAGATTATAATGATTAAAATATTATCTAAAACTTGTCCAATTCTTATTGGTTGATGTTATTTATAAAATTAGTCATCTTATCTTTGACCTCAATGATTTTTGTACCATTATAAATCGAATATAATTATATTATATAGTAATACTTTCACTCTTTCCTAAAGAGACCCTCCTCTCCCTTATAAAAGGAGACCACTTCTACTCATTCCTCACACCTCTCAAGCCACTTGGATCGTCCAAACCCTGCCCAAATACTCTACCCACTTCCATCACTACAATCTAGAGGCCATAGTTTGATCAGAAAGCCAACCTAAGGAGCCCTTTTTATCAAATAAAAAGGAAGAACCCGAAGAAGAGGTAATGTTTTCACCACCCCTTTTCAAGTTTCTTTCTTCTTCCACTTCTTCTTTCTTTGTTCTTACCATTCTAAAATAATAACTCCAGTATCTCACATATACTGTGATGTTATTATAAATATGGTACACCCATATTCAGTATTCTATCCACCCTTTGAATAACATGTCACCATACGTGCGTACGTACGGCTTACCGTCTCCACGTCGTGGTGTAATTGTTATTCAATATATTATTATTTGGATGGGTATAATAATGATGTGCAACTCATGTAAATAATAAATATAACATGTTAATTATTCTGTATATATGATATAACATCCATTTATATATTATTTTAAAAACAAAAGAATGATATTGTCGCTCATGCGTACGTACGGACTACCGTCTCCACAAACGCGATAAGATTCATTCTCCATCGTATCCATTCAAGTATAATTATCATTTGATGATTTAAAAATGATGTTTAAGGACTTGATATCATTCTGGATATGAATAATATACAACCTATCTATTACAAACATGGCTTACGTAACAAAACATATAAAATAAAACAAGTAAGTTAACACCCGAAACAACGATAATACTAAGATATTATTATCAAATCAATATTAAAAGATCATATATGATATCATATTAATATATATGATTCTTGTATAATTTAATAACAATTATTTCACTATTATACAAGAGGTTAACCTACCGCAACCAAGTAAAAGTACAAGGTAAGGGATTTTCTTATCTCACATTCAATTCCGTGAGATTTCCATTATTCGCCACTAAATTATTGAAAGTGGTGTATTGTGTACTGGAATTTGATATATATTATCATGATTATCTTTATATTCATGTTATTCTGTAAATAGTTTGGTGGTTATTAACTTTTGGCCATACGACTCAGTTGATTAACGTGGTAAGCGGTTGTCATCTCACTCCTTATTCCCGTGAGATTCATGCCATATTGCCACCATTACCTTTTGTGTGGTGTATGTACTGCCCATAATTATATTCTTTGTGTAATACACTTTAATTTAGGGGTATCTACATATTCATTGTATGATACCTCTTTCATGGGTTGTATGTTTCATAAGTTACCAAATTGGTAAGGGTTATTTCACAATCTCTTCATTACCCGAGGTTGTTTATATGTAATAATCTACTGGGATCTCTTTATCATCCACATCCATGTTTCTTCAAAATGTATTTCAAAACATTTTTATTATTTACAAGAATATGGGTTAAAGTCATTTATACCCTTGTTTGACTTTTTATAAGAGGAATCGTTCCGTCGTTTTCAAAACAAGGTCCTTTTTAACCTTTTCGACAAAATTAAGGTAAGAATGTTTTTTTTACTTATACGGCGGGTGTGGTTATTTTCCGCCGTTATAAAATCTTCAAAGCTTTCCTTACAATCTTATAAGAATATTTTCAAAGAAAATGTTTTATTTTATATGGCTCTTAAAGGATTTCAAAAATATAAAGAGATATTTCTCTAAAAAGTGTTTTGATTTCATCTATGTCAACACCCTTTGATGGATTTTACGATTATTTGAAGTTGATTTATTATGATATAAAACTTCCATATTGTAATGAAGTTTTGTGATATGTTTGACTGTGGATGTTCTATTTATATAGAATTCATGGTTTATGAGTAAAGTATTGACATTTCGTATGCTAGTTCCAATAAGAATGTTTATGTTATGTTTCACCCTTTTCTTCATATGAATGTGTTGGACAAGTATGTTCTAGGTTGGGGACTGGTTAAAGTAAGCCCTCCAGGTTGGGGACTGGTAAAAGTAATCCCTCCAGGTTAGGGACTAGTAAAAGTAAGCCCTCCGGTTTGGTCTCCGGTTATTAGAGGCACTCCGGGTTGGTGTCCGGTTATTAGAGGCACTCCGGGTTGGTGTCCGGTTATTAGAGGCACTCCGGGTTGGGTTCCGGTTACAGTTAGCCCCAAGGTCTTGGGACGAGACCTTGACAAAGAAATTAAAGTTCAGCATTATGCATTCCAACATTATGAAAATGGTTATTGATTTTTTCATGTGATTATTCGATTAGTAGAATATCCATGTGAATAAGTAAATGGCATTATTTAATTTTATTTATGCCATACTATGTTGAAAGTTCAAGTTTGAAAGGATTTTGTTTTAGTTATACATTGTCTTAAATGTTTATTCTTAT
Organism: Viscum album; assembly: GCA_963277665.1. Classification (NCBI taxonomy): domain Eukaryota; kingdom Viridiplantae; phylum Streptophyta; class Magnoliopsida; order Santalales; family Viscaceae; genus Viscum; species Viscum album. Next base: position 1,473,147,844 of record OY728119.1, on the reverse strand, counting down.
TTATGAAGGTTTCCGCTATATTGTTATCCTTACTGGGCATTTGAGCTCACCCCTTTTCAATGTTTTATTTTTTTCCAGGAAATGAAGAAGTAAATTATGAATGACCTGCAGGGATATTATGTGGGGATATGAGTGTGGATTATGGAGACATTATGTTGTTGTTGTAGTTTTTTATTTTATGATGTAATGTAAAACTTATGAATATATCTAGTGTTTCCAAGGCTACTAAACCAATCGGTCTTTCGAGATTTGATCTTTCTTGTGATCATGCCAATGTTATGTAATTAATGCACCGACTCTGGGTAACTAGGGTCGGGGCGTTACACTACGTATCCTTTGTTTTGGAAAAGGAATCAGAACCCACGTAGTTCAAGTAATGGAGTATGATGTTTATGATTGATGGCTCAAAGAAGGATGTCATAATTACTTTTACACTCTAAGCTCATGTGAGTCATGCTCAGTGTGAGAAACAAGAGGTATTGGTAAAAATTAGACAATTGTGCCATGAAAGATGGAATCATAAGAAATTGTTTGGGGCTTATGTATGTATGAATACCCAGATAGATGAAGGTTTAGGATTTACTTTTAGGGAGAAAATCCAGGAACAGTGTCCATAAAGGTATATGTGCTTTATGGAGATTTGAATACTCTAACTTGGGACTTATTCCTGAAAAGGAAACCCAAATTAGGAGAGGATTGATACTTGGGTTTTACTCCTGAGAAGGAATCCCATATCAAACATAATTTAGGACTGGTTAAGAGAAATTAAGGGAATTGGGGCTTACTCCTAAAGAGGATGCCCATAATTATGACTGGGACTTATTCCTGAAAAGGAGGCCCAGGTTAGGGGACTTGGGGCTTACTCCTGAAAAGGAAGACCAAGATTATAACTGAGTCTTATTCCTGAAAAGGAGACCCAGGTTAGGGATTAAGGTTTGGGGCTTACTCCTGAGAAGGATGAACATATTTGAGATGGGGGCTTACTCCTAGGAAGGATTCCCAAATTAAGGGACTCAGGGCTTACCCCTAAGAAGGATGCCCAAAATTAGAGGACTTGGGGCTTACTCCTAAGAAGGATGCCCATATTAAAGGATTATGATTGGGTCTTACTCCTGAGGAGGATGCCCAAGTTAAGGAATTATGGTTTGGGGCTTACTCCTGAGGAGGATGCCCAAGTTTGGGAACTTTAAGAATTTGGGGCTTACTCCTGAGGAAGATGCCCAGATTAAAGGACTTATAACTGGGGATTATTCCTAAAAAGGAGACCCAGGTTAAGGATTCTCTCATCTTAAAGGATTAGGTTGAATAAATGAACTCTCAATCTTTGGTGACATAAAGATGTATAAATCACTATGTTTTGAGAGATATTCGACAGAATTCCTTCCAAATAAGGAAGTAAAGTCAAGAAATCATGCCATAAATGGCTTTGAAGAGTATCTTGAAGACTGAATCTTGAATAGGAAAGGTGAACTGGCTTAAGAGGGGTGAAATGGGCAAGAAAGGCACCCAAAAAGGAAGGGGTGCGCAAGTCTTGGAAGGCGCGCAGGTACTGTGTCGGCGTGCAAGTATTGGTCGCGCTGGTATACCTGCGCGACATGTGGGGTACTTGCGATATTTTCAACCAGCATTAGAATACTTGAGTGACTCTTTATTAATCCCTTTAGAATTCTCTTGAGGTTCTTCCAGAAAAGGGACGCGCATGTTCTATTGAAGGAATAAGGGGGCGTGCAAGTGTGGTCACTTCCCTTAAGGTCTGACCACTTAGGCGTGCAAGTGTTGATGAGTTTCAACACTTAGGCCTTCCTCCTTCTCTTTAGATCTTCCATTCTAGGTAAGAAATTACCTTAGAAGTGTTCCGGAAGCTTTGAGAAGAGACTTGGGCGTCGGGAGCTTCAATCCGAGTTTCTAGAAAAAGATCCTCCGGATGGGGGGCCCACAGGGTCTATTTATAGGCAGGAGAAGACCCCGGGCGGTTACCGGGCAGTTATCACTTAGGTCGCGCAAGTGACTTGCGCGACCAAGAGCGTCGCGCATGTGGACTTGCACGACAGTGATATTACTTGCGCGGTGCAGTTTCTTTTGATCCTTTGTTCAGGACTTTGTCGATTTTTGATGTTTTCTTCAAAGGTTGAATCACTTTGAGCTTAGATATTCCCCTTTTCTGATATTTAGATTCTGTGATGAAAACGAGCGTCAACAAAAGTCCCCCCTCAGAGTTGGATCCGGAGAGAAATGAGGATTTGACTTTGAGGAAATCGAATCCATCCAAAGGAAAAGGGGGCGCGCAAGCCTTCAGGGTATAGAGGGTAGCGCGCAAGTGCGCATCGCGCAGGCCTTGAGCACACTCGGTACGACGCGCAGAGTCCCGGCCGTGTCTATAAATAGAAGGCCTCACTTCGGTAAAAGCATCTGGATTTCCGGACTTCATACTTTCAAGCTCTCGCCACGCATGTTATCTTAGCCGCACAAGTTGCTCTGTTGTCCAATGTTTTCCTTGTTGTCGCGCTATTTTAAAGGTATTTGTACCTGCACGGTTTATACTTGTGCGTCAAAAACTAGCGCGGCACACGAATACTTGCGCGCCATTGTTTAGACTTGCGCGCCTTAATGCCTGAGCCATTTTTTTTCAAATTTCTTCACAAATTTTATGAAAAATAAACCTATTTAAGAGTTAGTTTATTCATCTTTTGTGTAGATTCAATGGTTCCCAAGGGAATTGGAATGGCTTTTGAACTGGCTAGCAAGCAGATTGATGACATGATGAACATCATTGGCCACGATTACTATGATATATGCAACAACACTCTCTCAGATTTGGATAAGTACTTGAAGAAATATCATCTTAATTTCCCACAGAGCATCTACCTGTCTCTATGTGGTCATGGTCACCTGCAAGGAGTCAATGTTCCAGATGCAAAGAACTATACACCTAACATGCAGATGCGCTGCTACTCTTTCATTTTGGTTATGTTGTGCATTATGAGCAACAACAATGGTGTGAACTTTCAAATTATTCCTCCATGTTATTTACTTGCAGATATAAAAAAGGCAAACCCATGGGCTGAAATGTTTTCCACTACCGGTTGGTGGAGAAAAGACAAACATGGTATTAGAGCAATATCTGAAAAGAGTACTCTCTACAAATGGCTCTTTACTTCCAATGCTCCATTCTCAAATCCATGTATCCATCTTTCATGTCTCTTGGACAGAAACAAAGTCATTTTTTGATCAGCAGAAAATTTTCTCAAACCGCACTCAAGAACATCCTTTTAAAATTGTTCCAAGAAGAGCTGGTATCACTGCATCTCTTATTGTATCCAGTTGAATGAATGAATTCTAGGTGGTTGCTGATGAAGCTCGGGATTCCGTAAATCAAATGAAGTGTTATGTTGAAAGCCTCTTGTAATTCTTGAAAAAGAGAAGAGACTCCAGTCTGTGGATGTCCTTCTAACTCTTGTGTATCAATGAAAAACACTTTCGTCTTTAATCATTTGTACCTGCATTCTTTCATTATCTGCTTCAAATTTACTTAAGCCAATGGGCCTAGTAAGCATAGTTTGATTTTTACTAGGATTATTACAAATAAACCTACAAACTTTGAACCTTTTAATTGCTCAATATTACCTAAATCATACAAAAAATATATATTTAGTGAGCTGGAACTTGACTTTTATTCAGAGTTCCTTTGTCTTTTGTGGGCAGTTTAAAGTCATGCATGCCAGACATAAAGGGGCTAATGTTTAAGGTCGAAATAGCTTTAACCAAAATGGGTTAAAATTGATTTAATTCTGTGACAATTTATCTGAAAACATATTACCATACTCATGTATGAGGGAAAAAATGTAAACTATGGCTTAAGAATATTTGAATCTGAGGAATGATATGAAAAAAGAGCTAAAAGGCATTAAAAGAAGTAGTTTCCAAGAATGAAGTTACTATTATTTAACAAAACCCGTTAGGGGGTTGAAATATGCAGGGCCACCTAAGGGCATTGGCTGCATGGTTAAATAAATAGCATCTTTCGGCTGACAAGTCTGTTATGTGGACTGTTTATGCAAGGCCACCTATGGGCACGTGCTGCATAGTCAGGCAAAAGAACTCCCAGAAATTTACTTTCCTAGTGCTAAAAGCCGGTGAAAGTTTATGGAGATTCAAATTTTCTAAAGTATAGAGTTTGTTGTATGGAAAGAGGTACTTGAATATGGAGAAGATATTTCCGAACAAGAATATCGAAGAACTGGAAGAATATCACTCCTACGAAGGTCTTACCCAAACGTAGGGAAGAAGAATAAACCATAGACTTGAATACTTTCAGATAATGAAAAAGGATATGGGACAAATATGTTAAGGATGAATATTTTTTTGCGGATCCCTACATACTGTCGTTTAAGACAAATAAGGACAAAAGAGGCATTCTTCCCAAGAATGAAGTTACCATTATTTAACAAACCCATTAGAGGGTTGAAATATGCAGGGCCACCTAAGGGCATTGGCTGCATGGTCAAATAAATAGCATCTTTTAGCTGACAAGTCTTTTATGTGGACTATTTATGCAAGGCCACCTATGGGCATGTGCTGCATAGTCAGGCAAAAGAATTCTCAGAAGTTTGACATTTTTTTGACTAGAAGTCATGAAAAGGGTTATGAAGATTTGAAAATATTTAAGGTTAGGATTATAACACATAAATATGGGTATTGTCCAATGTATATAGAGATACATAGGTCAATGATAACCATAATCATGTTGTGGCTGGGTCCTGAATTGAAATTTGGGACTTCACTACATATCACATAAGAATGAGAATCAAGCCATACGTAGTTCTTGAAATGCAGTTTAACGTCGTGCAGGAAGAAAGTATGAGAGATCTTAGTTTAGGGTCATAGAATTCGTACCCTAATAATGAATATACAGTGTGTGTTTTCATGAGGACTTTTCAGCCAAGGGACTGAAAGTGAAATTTGGGGTAGGGACCAAAAGACTTGGGACTGGATTTGAGGGACACTTGAATGTTCCTACGTATCCCATAAGGATGGGTATCAAGTCCACGTAGTTCTAGAACTACCCTTTGTACAAATTGGGTTCGTACATGTGAAGGATGAAAGGGGACTTTAGTACAATGATGGTTTAACCCAAGATAAAAAGTTTAGGCATTCCCATGTATGCACGTAGTCTTTTAAAATAAAACATGATTGAAAAATCAATGTCAATAGTAGTCCTCTCTCAAATGAGGAAATCAAAGAATATTGTAGTTTATTGTCGTACCGAACAAAAGTGTTGTATAGTTTAATGTCATATAACAAGGACGAAAGTGAATCAATGTAATGATATTGATTCCAGGGGCGGTTTCACGAATCAACATCATATGAGATGGTGGTGAACCGATGTGAAGAGATAGTTTTTGGGCTTGAACCCTGGGAGGTTGCCTACATACCCAGCCTGGAGGGAAAGGATCAAAGTCTGTGTAGTTCAATTAAAGAATGAATTAATGATCAAGTTGTTCTTGGGCACAATGATCTAATAAAAATGTTGTTGGGACTTACACATGGTTAGCGTCCCAAAGAGAGTGTTATGGTTGATGTTTTCTTTAAGCTCATGTGAGTCATGCTCGGTGTGAGAAACAAGAGGTAACAACAACCCTAATGATGCATAGTTTAATGTCATGTAGGACATAAAAAAGGGACTATGCAGTTTAAAGTCTTGCAGTTAGGACTATTGGTGCTGCACAGTTTAGTGTCATGTAGCAGGGACAAAATAACAGTTTAATGTCATGTAGGACATAAAAAAGGGACTATGCAGTTTAAAGTCCTGCAGTTAGGACTATTGGTGATGCACAGTTTAGTGTCATGTAGCAGGGACAAAATAACAGTTTAATGTCATGTAGGACATATCAAGGGCTTTCTGTACAGTTTAGTATCATGTAGTTAGGACGATGGGGACAATACAGTTTAACGTCATATTGGATGAAAGGGGGACTATGCAGTTTAATGTCATGCAGTGAGGACAAAAGAGTGCACCATTTTAACGTCATGTCGGACGCATTGGGGATTTTTTTTCCCACAGTTTAATGTCATGTTGGACGAAAGTGCGAATAGTTTAAGGTCATATGCATGGACCGTGATGATTATATAGTTTAACGTCTTTCCGGACGTAAGGGAGTTTTATATAGTTTAGCGTCATGTAGTTAGGACGTCACAGTTTAATGTCTTACTGGACATAAGGGATTTGCAAATAGTTTATGGTCATATTCATGGACCAGGGATGATGCAGTTTAAGTACATGCTGGACGGTTTAGGGAACTTTTTCACAGTTTAATGTCGTGTGGGACGAAGTTGCAGTTTAAGGTCATACTGGGCCATTGCTGTATAGTTTAACGTCATATAGCAAGGACAAACTGGTGCTGCACAGTTTAGTTTCATGTTGCGGGGACATGTTCTTTTCTACAGTTTAACGTCATGTTAGATGAAAGTGCAAATAGTTTAAGGTCATATGCATAGACCGTGGATGATGCAGTTTAAAGTCATACTGGACTATTAAGTGCTTATGTAGTTTAACGTCTTTCCGGACGTAAGGGACTTTCCTACAGTTTAACATCATGTTGGACGAAGTTGCAGTTTAAGGTCATACTGGACCAATGCTGTATGAACCAATTGTAAGAATCTTGGTTCTGTGGACCATATTTTGTGTTTATACAAAATATTTCTTCAGAAATCTGGCATTGGTTGGAGTCGTGATGAGTTCTACATCCATTGAGATTAATGAATAAGTTCCATTGGAGTAGACCCTATGTATTGAATAAGGTCCCTCCCATTTTGACTCAAGCTTGGGAGGTTTCTTTCCTTGTATCATTGGTGTTCTGAGAACCAATACCAATTCTCCCTGAATGAATGAACGAAGACGAACTTTTTTGTTAAAAGCTCGTGCTATTCAATTATGATAGATTTCCAAGTGGTGAAATGTGCACAATCTTTTCTCATCTAACTGTTCCAATTCATTCAATCGCTTTTGGGATTACTCATCTGTAGATAACTGATCACAAATGGCTACTCTGAGTGAGGGAAATTGAACTTGAATTGGCAAGACTGCTTCTGTTCCATATTCCAACGAATATGGAGTTGACCGCGTTGCATTTCGGGTGGTAGTCTGATAAGCCCATAATGCATGAAAAAGTTTATCAGGCCATGATATCTTATCTTTATCCACCATCTTTTGCATTATATTTGAAAGAGTCTTGTTAAAGGATTCTATTTGTCCATTGGCCGCCGCATGATTCCGAGATGAATGGTTGGATTTAATGTTGTATTCTTGATACAAATTCTTCACCTCAGAAGAACAGAAGTTGGTGTTGTTGTCCGTCAATATGGTATGAGGGACACAAAATCTAGTAATGATGTTAGACTTGATGAAGCTAACAATGCATTTAGAACTGACTTCTTTGAGAGGTACTGCCTCTTCCCATTTGGAAAAGAAATCATTAGCAGTAAGAATGTACTTAAACTGCTTGGCCGTAGCTGAAGGGTAAGGTCTCACCACATCCATTCCCCATGTGGAAAATGGCCATGAGTTTATATCCGTATGAAGCAACTCTGGAGGTTAATGGATGAAGTTGGCATGTACTTGACATGAATGAAACTTCTTTGTGAAATCAACACAATCTTGTATCATTGAAGGCCAAAAGTATCCAAGCCTTCGAATTTGATCAGACAGTCTATGTCCAGACTGGTGGGCACCACAGACTCCTGCATGCACATCTTTTATGAAATCCATTGTCTCTTTACCGTCTATGCATCTGAAGAGAACTGCATCAAAACCACTTTTGTAGAGAATTTTCTCTAGGTGGTTTGGACTATCATAAAGAGTAAAATTGACCACACGTCGCCGGATTTGTTCTTTTCTCAGCTCTATCAGGTGGAAGTGTTCCATTTTGAAGGTATTCCCTGATAGGTGACATCTATCCTGTAGTATGACCATACGGTTCAGGAATGGGACTAATTTCATTAATTTCCTCTGTTCTGGCTTGAACATAAGGTGAGATTGCACAACGATGGGCAATACTGATGGTTGTCTCGCCCCGATTTGGATCTGGTAAAGCTGTGGCTATATTAGCCTGTGCATCAGCTTGAGAAATTTGTGATCTTGGGACATAAGAAAATGTCAGTTCTGAAGGGAATTCCGCCATTAACTCTCTGACATAATCATACAATGGGATTAATTCTTCTTTTCTGATGGAATAATCCCCATTGACTTGTTTGATTACCAGGTCTGAATCACCTTTCACCTTTAAGTGATTCACTTGTTCTTGGAGTGCTAACTCCAAGACTGTAATGAGAGCTTGGTATTCATCTTCATTATTGGTACCACCTTCCCACAATAAAAAGGAATAAGGTAACAATGCCTTATCTAGAGAAATGAGTACAATTCCTAAACCAACTTTGTTGAATTTAGGATTTTCCATTTTCTTCCCTGTTGGACTTATGGAAGCACCATCAAAATACATTTACCAAGTTTGAGGATTCTCTTGAATTGAGAAAACTTCCTCATCAGGGAGTTCAATATCTAAAGATGTGTCTTCCACTGAAGGATGTTCATCTAGGAAATCAGCCAGAGCTTGGCCCTTTATTGCCTTTTGAGACACATACTAAATGTCGAACTGCTGCAAAATAACTGCCCACCTTGCTAGACGTCCTGTAAGAATTGGACAACTAAGGATGAATTTGAGCGGATTATTGCGAGATACCAATTGGACCTCGTGATGTTGCAGGTAGTGTCTCAGTTTCTGAACTGCAAAGATTAATGCCAGGCAGCACTTCTCAATACTTGAATACCGGGTTTCTGCTTCAAGCATAGTTCTACTGAGATAATAGAGGCTATTTTCATTCCCAGCATCATTCTTTTGAGCGAGAAAGGCACCCAATGATCGCTCTAGAGCTATCACATAGAGTACAAGTGGTCTACCTTCGACAGGTGGCATGAGTACTGGTGGACTCAAGAGGTATTTCTTGAGAACATCAAATGCTTCTTGACATTCTTCAGTCCACTGGTAAGTGACTCCTTTCTTCAATAATTTCGTAAAGGGTAAACGTTTGCCTGCCAAATTGGCGATGAAACGCCGAATATAGGCTAAGTGTCCTTGAAGTCCTCTTAATTCTTTCAAATTCAGAGGATGTGGCATACCAAGGATTGATTTGGTCTTCTCAGGATCGACATCAATACCACAATGGCATACAACAATTCTGAGAAATTTTCCAGAGGTTACCCCAAAAGCACATTTTAAGGGGTTCATCTTCAAATTATATTGTCGAATATTGTGGAATATGACTTCCAAATCAGCCAAGTGATTAGAACGTTGTTTGGATTTAACTACCAAATCATCCACATAGAATTCAACAAACTTCCCTAAGAAAGGTTTGAAGATACGATGCATGGCACGTTGATATGTTGCACCTGCATTATTTAAACCAAAGGGCATCACCCGGTAACAAAACACACCTTGAGGGGCTCTGAAGGCTTTAGATTCCTCATATTCTAGGGACATTCGGATCTGATTATATCTGGAATATCCATCCATGAAGGAAATTACTTCATAGCCAGCCGTTGCATCAATTAAGAGTTCTGTAATCAGACCTGGGAAATCATCTTTAGGACAATACCGATTAAGATCTCTGAAATTGATGCAAACCCTAATTTTTCTGTTCTTCTTCTTTACAGGGACAATATTATCCAACCACTTGGGATATTGAACTTCTCTGACCAAGTTATCTTTGATCAGATTATCCACTTCAGCTTCAATTTTGGAAGCATAGGTTGGGTGTGTTCTTCTCGCGGCTTGCTTAAATCCTCGATGTTCTTTTGGTAAACCCAAATGATGAGTAGAAACATCAGGATCAAGCCCAGGAATTTCTGTATAATTCCAAGAAAAAATATCTTTATTTTTCTTTAGAAAAGAAATATACATCTATTTCTCTTCAAGGGTCATGGCCGCACTAATTAAAGTGGGGCGTGGATCTTTCTCTATACCCAGATTTATTTCTCTGAGTTCATCCACAGTGGTAGAGATACCCTCTTCAAATGCTGGAGGAGCATCTCTAAGACCTTCCTCTTCCTCTTCATTATGTGCTATTTCTTCTGTTTCTACTTGCAAAGTAGATGACAAAATGAAATTCTCATGATCATAAGAGATATCAAAATTTTCACATTTTGAAGAAGAAGCTTCCATTTCCGACCCTATTGATGATAAAGGGCCTTCTTATGGAAATATAGAGGAGATGATGGATTGAGAATCGACATCATTATTCACCTCTGGTGTTTCTATAACTTCTTCTGTCCTGATTGGAGAAGTATAGACTTGTTGGACTTCAGCATATGAAATTAAAACGTCACCACATAGGCTTTCATCACTTTTTGGTATGTTACCAATTTCTCCCATGTTGTCTGGCTCGATTGCCGTAATTGACATTATGGATCATTCAATAAGAGTATTTTGATTTGGGCCTATTTTGTCAATTTGACTAATAGGTAACACATAATCTGTACTCACATGTGTAAATGGATTTATTGGAATTTTCTCCAAACCATATAGAGCATTAACTTTGGTAATTTCCTTCATTGTATATTTTTCTCTTCCCTTCATGTGATAAAAATCTGCATCAATGTATTGAGATTCACATGTCTTGAACGAGGCCTTATCACCATACAATGTTCCAACTTGATCATTGAAACATTATTTGAGACATTGATGGTATGATTAAGGAATAGCTGCATGCTGATGTAGCTAGGGTCTTCCAAGCAAGATGTTGAAAGCTGAGTCTTGATCAACAATCATGAAATCTGAATTGGATACAAGATCTCCAAACTGAGTTGTGAATGTCACATCGCCCAGTGGTTCTTGTGCATTTTTATCATATCCTTGTAACATCATGGTAGAAGGAGATAAATCAGATTCCGTAAAGCCCAATCGACGAAGTGTATGAATGGGCATGAGGTTGACTCCTGAACCATTGTTAATGAAAGCTCTTCAGATATCTACACCATTGACTTTTCCAGATAAGTACAAAGGTTTTATGTGCCCATGCACAACATCATCTTCATCTTTATCAGTAAAAGATATCACTGCATGGCATTCTGTAGGATTATTCTCTATGTGATAGACTTCAGCTGCAGCAATTTCAGCTTCAAAATCATGAGGACTTGACAAAGCTTCGATGAATGCTTCCCTAAGATATTTTGACATATTCAAAGCATCCAAAATTGATAACTTGGCTGGTACTTGGGCCATGTGTTTCAATATATCATACTTTAGATCTAAAGGTCTGCATTTCCCAACAGGAATATGTGGTATATCAGGTACCTTGGAAGCAGATGTTTTGGAAGCAGATGCATCTTGTATTGAGATAGAAGATGGAAACATCCTTGGTTTTGGAAGATTAGACTGATTAGATCCATTTACTTGCTGAGATAAAGAAGATGGAACCTTTAATCGGTCTTCCAAAATAACTGTGCCAAAACTGAGTTGGCCATTGGTAGAAGAACTTGCTTGTTCTTTTTGAGCTCGCTGAAAGGCTCTACCATGAGTTTCTGCTGCATATACAGTGCTAGTAGGGGTAGAATTGGAGTAGTGGCTTCGGAAAGATCCACGTATTCCCCTGTATCCTGAACCTCTAGAACTTCCTCGGATTCCCTTATTTGATACAGGGAATTCAGGCTCATCAAGACTGTAATATGGATCTATTAATTGAATCATATTCACAGAACCGAAGATTAACTCTTTGTCTGATAAAGACTCTGCCTGATTATCCTGTTTAGGCTGTTCCTTTTGGTGGGGCGGTGCCCGTGGCTTTGAAGTAGATGGCATAAAGTCTGCCAGAGTCAAAGACAATTTAGGCTTTGACACATACTCATCTTCTTCTGATTATTTGTTCTTCTTTGAATCAAGCCGTTTCTTTGAGGATTTTCCCTCTGTTGAAGAGGGTTTTACTGCAATATTCATGGTAGAATACACAATTGGTTTCTCTAATTGTGTTCGCAAAACTTCATGAGTCCGATTGATTGTCTTTCTGACCATCCAATAATCATACTTCTGTGCATTTCTGCTTTTGACTTCTTTCCATTCACCTTCTTCCTCCTGAACTGTAGAATTAACACATGCTACCTGAGTCGAAGAACCTTTCAACTTGACTTGTCCCAAGTCGACCATCTTTTGCAGCAGTTCTTTAAAGACAAAACACTCCTGGATGGGATGCCCCAACATTTGATGAAAGGGACAATAATTGGGACAGTCTTCATCTCCATCCTTGTTTGGCCTCTTGGGCACTGGTAATTTAACCAAATTATTTTCCAGAGCTGAAATGAAGTAACCAGGAACCTTCTCACTTTGGAAAGAGTATGTTTTACTCTTCAAATCATTAAATTGTTTTCATCATTGATCTCTTTGATCATTTGGACGAAACGGCCTTTGTTGTTGGCGTTCAGGAGGTGGAGCCCTTCGAGAGGATGAAGGTTTTGAAGTAGAAATAGGTACAGGTGCTTGTTTAAGAATAACTTTAGCAGTTTCCGCTTTACCCATTCTCCTTCCTGGAGCTTATGGAATTACACGAGATTTAACCTTATCCTATATAAGGGAATATTCAATCTACTGAGCGATTGAAGTAAGGTCTCGAAACCCTCCTGTGTATTTCACAGGGATCAATGTCGTGCGTAATTCGTCACACAAATTTTCCACACAGATTGGCAACAGTTCCTCCTGAGGGAGTGCTAAACTCAGGGATTACGTTAATCCTTTCCAGCGAGCAATGAAATTAGAGACCCTTTCATTCTCCCTTTGATTGCAGTTTGTAAGATCAAAAACTGTCGTTTTTGGCAAAGTTGAGCTGAACTGAAGAAATTTTTTTTGAAAAATATCCTCCCATCCGATGATTGACCGGGATTGCAAGCTTGTATACCAGACAAAAGCTGGTCCTTGCAAGGTTCGCATGAAGCATCTGAGTTTCACTGCTTCTTGTTGTTCTAGAGTTACCATCATAGGATCACAACAAGACACGTAATGTGTCAAATGTTGTTCAGGGTCACCTGATCCATTGAAAGTAGGGAAAACATGGTTTCCAAAACTGGATGGAGGAGAAATTGAATCTACCCATTCATGGTAAACTTTCTTTTCTGGTTGAACTTGTGCCCGTTTCCCTTCCATAGTTTCTAACCGAGCTGTTAATGACTCAATAGTTGTTATTAACTTTTGAGAAACATCAGGTTGAACTTGGTTTTGGGTAAGTGCAATACCCATAGGATTAGACCTCTGATGGTGTACTGATAAAGGAGGATATTCCTGATCCATCTCAGTAGTTACAACAAATTCCTCCGGCTGTCGAACTTCAGCATTCTTAAGAAGAAGACTACTCTGAAGTAGTTCTGCATTCAACCTTCTTAATTCTTTCACTTATTCCTCTTATTTTGCAAAACTTTGCTCTAACGAGAGCGATTTACCTTCTCCAGAGAAAGGATATGTAACCTAATTCTTTCCCTTCCCTTTGTTGGATACCTTTTGGAGGGAGGGAAGTGGATTACCTAGGTTCTGAGTAATCCTTTGACTTCGTGTACGCACACCTCCTTCATTTGTATCGGTGCATACATTTTCTTGAGCATGACGCTCTTCATCTGAGTCCCCTGAGTGAACCTCCTCTGGTGGATTAGCAAAAACGGCATTGATGACATTGATTGATGCATAATGCATCACATACCTTCTATCAACATTTATGTGATATTGTCTTCTTTCATGTCTCTGACGAGACATTGCATTTTGTTGATTCAATCTTTTAGGAACTTCTTGAAGAGATATAACTTGGAGGGAATCTCCTGATAATTTGGCTCTTCATTCCTCTTTTGGCTTCTTCCCCAATCGAGAAAAGACCGACATTCTCTGAGGAGGGGATTGATGATTTGAAAGAGTCCCCAGTATCGAGAACAGGGGATGTTCCTGCTGCTTCCGCTCAACTCCTCGAATCCCATTTGTTGACTCTAAGGGTTGGGTTAGAGAAGTACCCAGTCTGACAAGCTGGGGTGTCTCTTGACATGCTACTTCTGAGATCTTCTTAAAATCTCTCTTGATCTTGCGAATCTTAGTTCGGAAATTAGCTGAATGCATTAACCTGTATCCACTTTTATCACCTGGTTCAATAGACCGTTGGATGATTTCCAAGACTTCTGTCATTTGATGATGTGTTTGCTCCATACGAGAGGCTTGTGCAATATTCTCGCCTTCTTGATGTAGGAGAAATTCAACAACTTGTTCTCTATATGCTTGATTTTGAGAGGAACTCGTTGAAGCCTGTTCTTGAGCAAGCTTTTGATTATGAACAAAGCCCATTGACTGTGGCCGGCCATGGGCAATAACATTGCATGAAACTATTTTCGGCGGGCTTTACTGACTGGAAAGCACTATGAAATGTAATTCTCCGTGAACACCCTATCCTCTGATATGAACACCAGATGGAGCATTGGCAATTAACTGATGCAATTTTCTTAGTGCGCCAAGGCATGAACGTTGAAGGGTTCTCTGTTGCTTTTCATCCTTCGAATACCGAGAGACTGATAGAGATTCCAAATCAATCTGACATTGTAGAACTTCTATTATCTTAAGATGGTTTTTATATTCATCAGAAGATAATACCTTCTTCTTCAATTGACAAAGAGTTTTCCATATGTTGAGACGAATATCATGGATTCCATCATCCGTCAATATCATTAGAATGTCGTATTAGGAGTCAGCCAAAGGCCAAAACATGACTGGTACCTCACCTTTTGCCAGTTTTTTCCTCATGTTCAGCATTTCCTCTTTATCATTAAATGAAGATTCTTCTACCTGTTTTTACCAGAGTTTGTGTTTCCTTGTAGCTTCATCGGATTCAACAAGATTAGTAGAGAGATCATTGATCAAACTAGAAGATGCATGACTTAGGGGTGGTTCGGAGAATGACCTACACCCTGGGCTATCTTCTGATTGAGAAAGTATTTCACCTGTTAGCGATAAAGCATCAGAAATGACGGGTTTTGCATTTGCAAGTGCCTCAAGATAAGAGGGCTTTCTCGTCACTACATTGTCCACTTGAGTATTTTCCAGGAAATGTGAATCACTACTGTGGAGAGGACTTTCGCAGCGAAGTTCATCATCATGGGGAGGACCATCATAATGGGTTACAACAAAAGATGAGATCTCTTGCTCCTTGGTCTTCTGAACACACAGAGGGTTCCTGTGTCTCTCATCTGAAGAAGAAACTTCAAGATTGACCGAATTTTCATGAAGCAAGCCTTCATGAGAAAGTGTCTGTTGAAGACCTTCAGAATTAATGTTCCCGTTATTGGGAACTAAGGGAGTAGAACCTTGAATTCCAACAGATAAATGTCTGAGGTCTTCAAGAACTCCTGCATCGAACAAAGCCTTGTTGTAGATTAGCCTTTGATCTCTTGACTGTGCTGGGAGGATCTTTTTCTTAGATGTCTTCTTACTCCCTTTGGAATCCACTTTTTGACGAAAGAGGTTACTCTGATCAGGATTATGTGCCTGCTCAGGAAAGATGTTCAGGTTAGGCTGACGATCTCCACTCAAATCAGGTATATGTGCCTGACTTGGTTGTCTGCATGATATGGGGGAGTATGCACCATAAACCTCTTGGACTGGAACAGATGTGTGTGTCTGTTCCGGAGTGAATCATTGATGTGTCACTCCACTGCTAGGGATAGATTTATGTGTCTGTCCCTGAGATGATGCTGAAAATGTTATGATATCCTGGAAAGCATCCAAAATATGAGCAGGAATTTGCCTCTTCTCTTTCACCATTGACAAAATATGCTTGGTGACTTCAGCCGCCGGAATGGGAATATACGTCCATTCTGGGTTTGGAGTAGGTGTATGTGCCTGCCCCTGTCCTCCTTTTCCTGTCAGTGAATCCTGACAGTACTCAAGTGTGGGGGTAGAGAGTTGAGTCTGCCTTCTATTTGTCGTTGGGGCTTTCCGACTGACTTCTCCGTGCGCTACCAAGCGAGACTGTTGGTAAGCATGATTAGTATTAGCAGGTGTATATGCCTGCTGATTACACTTCAACAAACGCGGTTGACGAGATCCATTATATGTAGTCAGACGATCCTGCTGACTAACTGGTGATGTATAAGTAGGTGTATGTTCCTGCCTATAGTACTCCGCCAGAATTGCCTGGCGGGATTGGCTTGATGCTGCCAGACGAGTCTACTGGATAGTGGAATTAAAACGGGTAGGTGTGTGTGCCTGCTCATTGTTCGCCACCAAGTTAGGTTGGTGGACTCCATCATATGTAGTCAGGAGAGCCTGCTGACTAACTGATGATGCATAAGCAGGTGTATGTTCCTGCCTATAGTACTCCGCCGGAATTGCCTGGCGGGATTGTCTTGATGCTGCCAGACGAGTCTGCTGGACAACGGAATTAAAACGGGTAGGTGTGTGTGCCTGCTCTTTGTTCACCACCAAGTTAGGTTGGTGGACTCCATCATATGTAGTGAAGGCAAGCCTACTGACTAACTGATGATGCATAAGTAGGAATATGTTCCTGCCTATAGTACTCTTCCGGAATTTCCTGGCGGGATTGGCTTGATGCTGCCAGACGAGTCAGCTGGACAGCGGAATTAAAACGGGCAGGTGTGTGTGCCTTCTCATTGTTCGCCACCAAGTTAGGTTTGTGGACTCCATCATATATAGTCAGGCGAGCCTGCTGACTAACTGATGATGCATAAGCAGGTGTATGTTCCTCCCTATAGTACTCTGCCGGAATTGCCTGGCGGGATTGTCTTGATGCTGCCAGACGAGTCTGCTGGACAACGGAATTAAAACGGGTAGGTGTGTGTGCCTGCTCGTTGTCCGCCACCATGTTAGGTTGGTGGACTCCATCATATGTAGTCAGGCAAGCCTTATGACTAACTGATGATGCATAAACAGGTGTATGTTCCTGCCTATAGTACTCCACTGGAATTTCATGGCGGGATTGGCTTGATACTGCCAGACGAGTCTGCTAGACAGTGGAATTAAAAAAGGAAGGTGTGTGTTCCTGCTCGTTGTTCGCCACCAAGTTAGGTTGGTGGACTTCTCCGGAGATGGTAGGGATGATAACCTTCCCATTGTTAACCGGATTCCGTCTCTGGCGGTTCATCTTGCCTGCTCGGGTTCGAGGAACCTGAGCTGAATGCCTGGAGTCGGTACCCTCATCATGTTGAGGGTTCACTACCGCACGAGTCTGGCGGCGATTGTTGATAGGCTCCCTCGGGAAGGACTCTTGCCTTTTTGAATTAAGGCCCTGAGGGACCTTCTCATTCACTTCCTCAGAGTAAGGGAGTGAATGGAAATTGCATTCTGGGGATAACGACCCGAAATGGTTGGAGACGGTAGTCAGCACCGCCTGCTTCTTGATCACTGGCTGCCGTTGTCCGGACGACCAGGTAGAGTTGTTAACTTGGAGGGCTTGACGAGAAGCCTCCAGAGTTGGGATAGTACCGTTGCGACGGTACTCCTTAACCAGTGCATTAGAAACCCAGTGTTGAAGACGATGAGTTGGTGATGTCATCCTCAGAGCAGACGACGTTCCAGCAGGAGTAGCAGCATTGGTTTTCACAGCAGTAGACCTCATAGTATAGGTGTTCACAGTAGCAGTATTCACAGGGGTGAATTTAAGGAAATCCATTTTGCAGAAGATCTTGAGAAAAGAGTGCCTGTTTAATATAATAGACGTAATTAAGATGAAATTCATCCACTTCATCCTTTGGATGAGAACACATGTCAATGATTGTTTTTGTTAGCCCTCTTATTGAGTTTTAAATAGGGGCTTTAACAAATAGGTAAAACGTGATTTTAACTTGGTTAAGGTTTCACGTCGGGTTCACCATTTTTGTTTCACACAGAATTCGGGGATGACCTCCTGGATGGGAGATTCAAACATTCCGATCGGTTTCTAACGGGTTTGTTCGTAGAACCGGAAACATCCAATGATTCCACATCCGTTTGGACCTTCTTTCCAATGGTAGGCGCTCATTAGCTTGAGAACTGATGAGGCTTAGGAATTTGCATTGGTCGAGAGGATGGGAGGTCAAACTCATCACACCTTTTTTAGGGGAATTATTGTCTACTCCGAGACTCTCTTTATAGATTTAAGTTATGTTCGTGAATCCTTCTTACATTACCAAGTACAAAATGAGCTTTCCTTTAGTTTTAACAATAAATGATTAAATATGTAAGAAATTTAGAGAATATTTTATATGTATTCGAGGTTCTTCATCAATAGAGAATCATCTGTATCTATTTAGAGATTCTTGGTCAATGGTATCCTTCAAAAAAAATTATAAAAGTCTCTTGGTCATTATGATGACCAGGCTGGTTTTAAAGCCACTCAGTGGGGCACTTGAAGTGTATCGTCATTCAGAAGTACATGAATTATTTCAAAGTTGGGATCAAACCCATAAATGGGCTACCTACGTATCCTTCATTTTGGAAAAGGAATCAGAACCCACATAGTTCGAGTAATGGAGTATGACGTTTATGATTGATGGCTCAAAGAAGGATGTCATAATTACTTTTACACTCTAAGCTCACGTGAGTCATGCTCGGTGTGAGAAACAAGAGGTATTGGAAAAAATTAGACAATTGTTCCATGAAAGATGCAATCATAAGAAATTGTTTGGGGCTTATGTATGTATGACTGCCCAGATAGATGAAGGTTTAGGATTTACTTTTAGGGAGAAAATCCAAGAACAGGGTCCATAAAGGTATATGTGCTTTATGGAGATTTGAATACTCTAACTTGGGACTTATTCCTGAAAAGGAAACCCAAATTAGGAGAGTATTGATAATTGGGTTTTACTCCTGAGAAGGAATCCCATATCAAACGTAATTTAGGACTGGTTAAGAGAAATTAAGGGACTTGGGGCTTACTCCTGAAAAGGATTCCCATAATTATGACTGGGACATATTCCTGAAAAAGAGGCCCAGGTTAGGGGACTTGGGGTTTACTCCTGAAAAGGAAGCCCAAGATTATAACTGAGTCTTATTCCTGAAAAGGAGACCCAGGTTGGGGATTATGGTTTGGGGCTTACTCCTGAGAAGGATGCCCATATTTGAGATTGGGGCTTACTCATAGGAAGGATGCCCAAATTAAGGGACATGGGGCTTACTCCTAAGAAGGATGCCCAAAATTAGAGGACTTGGGTCTTACTCCTAAAGAGGATGCCCATATTAAAGGATTATGATTGGGGATTACTCCTGATGAGGATGCCCAAGTTAAGGAATTAAGGTTTGGGGCTTACTCCTAACGAGGATGCCCAAGTTTGGGAACTTTAAGAATTTGGGGCTTACTTCTGAGGAAGATGCCCAGATTAAAGGACTTATAACTGGGGATTATTCCTAAAAAGGATACCCAGGTTAAGGATTCTCTCATCTTAAATGATAAGGTTGAATAAATGAACTCTCAATCTTTGGTGACATAAATATGTATAAATCACTATGTTTTGAGATATATTCCATAGAATTCCTTTAAAATAAGGAAGTTAAATCAAGAAATCATGCCATAAATAGCTTTGAAGAGTATCCTGAAGACTGAATCTTGAATAGGAAAGGTGAAATGGCTTAAGAGGGGTGAAATGGGCAATAAAGGCACCCAAAAAGAAAGGGGCGCGCAAGTCTTGGAAGGCGCGTAGGTACTGCATCGGCGCACAAGTATTGGTCGCGCAGGTATACCTGCGCGACATGTGGGGTACTTGCGCGATTTTCAACCAGCATTAGAATACTTGAGCGACTCTTTATTAATCCCTTTAGAATTATCTTGAGGTTCTTCCAGAAAAGGGATGCGCAAGTTCTATTGAATGAATAAGGGGGCGCGCATGTGTGGTCACTTCCCTTAAGGGCTGACCACTTAGGCGCGCAAGTGTTGATGAGTTTCAACACTTAGGCCTTCCTCCTTCTCTTTAGATCTTCCGTTCTAGGTAAGAAATTACCTTAGAAGTGTTCCGGAAGCTTTGAGAAGAGACTTGGGCGTCGGGAGCTTCAATCCGAGTTTCTGGAAAAAGATCCTCTGAATGGGGGGCCCACAGGGTCTATTTATAGGCAAGAGAAAACCCCAGGCGGTTACCGGACGGTTATCACTTAGGTCGCGCAAGTCACTTGCGCTACCAAGAGCGTGGCGCAAGTGGACTTGCACGACAGTGATATAAATTGTGCGGTGCAGTTTATTTTGATCCTTTGTTCATGCCTTTGTCGATTTTTGATGTTTCCTTCAACGGTTGAATCACTATGTGCTTAGATATTCCCCTTTTCCGATCTTTAGATTCTGTGACGAAAAGGAGTGTCAACAGTGTGAAAATGTTTATAGCATGTCTCGGGGATAATCAGATGCTACAGCTAATCAGCACCACCTCTTCACTTAGAACCCCTCTTTAATTAGAACCGCCTTTTCAATTGGATCCACCTCTTACTCTTATTTTAGACAAATTCGATTGTTTTGAAAATAATTGGTACTACCTCTTTTCCTCCTTCACCAAAATATGATTTTTTTGAAAATAATTCTTACAACCTCATTCTCTCTATCACCCAATTACAATTAATATGTGTACGATTCCTTTTTTTTGGCATCATGTCTCCTACTCCCATTTTATTTCAACCCACGTGCATCAGATTTTTTCAATTCAACTTTGTGATTTATGAGAAATAAAAATCAGAAAACCATCATCACAATTATTTAATCGTAGCTATAGAGACTTTGATTGAAAAAATCTACTTCATTCACATTGGTTCTGGAGTGAATCCGATTTCCATTTACTTCTGAAAAGATATTTTCACTTTTAGTGGGACTCGAGGTACATCAGATCAGAACAAATTCTTCAAAAAAGCTTCTTCTCATTATGATGTACATTCATAGTGGGTCCGATTCTATTGAAAACAAACCTTAATACAATTTTTTTTTTAAAAAAAGTGAATTGATTTCGATTATTCTTTTCTTTAATAGCTTTCTTGAAAAAAGAAAAAATATGAAAACTATCACATTCATCTTCTGTTTGGTCCTAAAAATCTCCCCTTTTGGATTTCATTGTCAACCTAGTTTCATAAATCACTGATCACTGTATCCTCACAAAATGGTTTACTTATCAACAATTCTAAGTTGAAATGAAAAAAAATCATTATAAGAAACATGAGTCATTGATAAAAAAACCATTCTGACCAAAAGTAGTGATTATGAAAACAACTTCATTTTTCTTCCATATCTCTTCTTCAACCTTCCTATAATACAAAAAATCATTCCTAGAACCACTACAACAAATAGTTATAATAGTCCACGTGAAAAAACAACACTAAAATAAAATATTACTGACAAATATATCTTTTATTAAATAGATTTATGAAATAATACCATTCTCCCCCTTGACAATACAATTATGTAGACGTTGAATAGCACTTAAGTGCCGAAGAGGGTTTCAAAATGATAAATAGAAGTCATATTCGGACCCAAGGACCTTGTTCAGAGGGGGGGGGGGGGGGTGGAGGGGTTGTGTGAAATAAATTCTTAGGTGCGTGAAAAAATGTGGCTAGCATAGAAATTTTCGGGTTTCACGAAGGGTCTTCGGCATAGGCGCAAAATAATTTCGCGCCCCTGCTCCACGCGATGGTCTTTTTGCACCGCATCCTCAATTGCGTAATTATTTCATGTGACCTGGTTTCTGCACCATTGGACGCCAATAAATATAAGTCACTCCTTTCCATTTTGGGGGGCTAAAAAATCAGAACCGACTCTTGTGCACAAAATCCGTCTTCCACGCGCGCAATATGGCCTTCTGGTATGGTTCTTTTCACGCCAATTCTCCCTGGGGTCCGCCATCGCGCGAGATCCACAAGGCTTAGACTGAATTCCAATCCCATCAGGGTCCTCCCTTTTCATGCAATCCATTCCATTGCGCACAGGCCGGCCAATTTCGCACAACCGCTTCCATTTCACACAACCCCTTCTATTGCATGAAATACCTTTCCATTTCGTGTAGCCCCTTACATTGTGCATGGTCTCTCACACTTGCGTGCATTCCCGTACATTGTGTGCAATCCTTCTAGTCAGGTGAAAAACCTCAGCTCCAATCCCACACAAGCATCACTGATTTCATGCTAGCCCGGTGCTTTTCACGTAGGTCACCTATTTCACGTGAAAGCCAAAAGGGTTGCAAGAAATCCCTTGAGACCCTTCACCTTGGTGCTCCCCAGGTGCCTCCTTGCATGGGAGCCCTATTCTCTCCTTATCGACGCCATTCACAGGTTCCTTTCATTCCCCGGGCATACATATCATTCCATGTTTTCTTGTGCAACCCTCTAGGCTTGTCTAAAGTAACTTCAAGGTCCCTTGGACAATACCACCCATTGAATTTCCTTGCCTCATACTTCTTTTCATAGGCATGCTAACGGCTACTGCTTCTTCGCATAGCCACACTAACGTGGGACCCTTGATGGTTCACTCAGCGACACCGCTTTTCTACGGTGTTGCTGATTCCTTCCCTCCCACACGGAGAAGAGGGTACTGGTTATGTAAGCCCTAGGGGTGTGGATCAAATCCACCTCATCCGAGCTGCAGGACGTTAAATTTCCAAGGGCCATCATCCTCATCACATGACATTAAACTATGACCTGGCCCCGTGCCTATAACGCAGGGTCCCCTCGCCTTGGACATTCTCCACACGCACTCACCTCCACAGGGATGGGATAACCCCTCAAAGGGGATGATATCCTCCTTATTGGAGTGGAGTTTATATATGGGAAAGGGAATCCACCTTGGTTTAATCCCATAGTCTTTCTTACAGAAGGTAGCATCCCTGCCCCTCCTCACTTCCTCGGTGCCAAGGACCAAGAGGGGAAATGGGGACATGGTTTTTTGTCACCCTTTCACTCTCCCACCGGGCATTGTCACCATTGGGCCACCATCCTGGTGTAAGCATCGACTTCTTGGGCTGATAACCAAGTGTAAGCCCCTATTTCCTCTCTGGGCCGCTCCATGCGTAAGCCCTACTCCACATCCCAAGGACACACCTTCCGCGACATGATCATCAGGTCTCTTCTAGATCTTGTTTCTCACACCGAGCATGACTAAAGTGAACTTAGAGTGTGCACCGAACATGTCCAAACCATGGTCCACCTAAGAGTGTAAGCCCCAATCCATCACGAACAATGGGGAATTTGATCCATGTCAAGGCATGGTACATTGAAAGCCTCCATGAGGTTCAAGCCCCACAACCCTGGGCTGCCTTTGATTGTAAGCCCCAATCCATCCCGAACTATGGAGACTTGGATCCATGTCAAATCATGGTACGAAGGAAGCCTCTACGAGGTTCAAGCCCCACAAAACTGGGCCGCCTCAGAGTGTAAGACCCAATCCATCCCAAACTACAGGTACTTTGATCCATGTCAAGGCATGGTACATAGGAAGCCTCCACGAGGTTCAATCCCCAGAACCTTGGCCCGCCTCAGAGTGTAAGCCACAACCCATCCCGAACTGTGAGGACTTTGATCCATGTCAAGGCATGGTACGTAGGAAGCATCCACGAGGTTCAAGCCCCACACCCTTGGCCTGCCTTTGAGTGTAATCCCCAATACATCCCGAACTATGGGGACTTTGAACCATATCAAGGCATGGTACGTAGGAAGGCCCCACGAGGTTCATGCCCCATAACCTTAGGCCGCCTCAGAGTGTAAGACCCAACACATCCTAAACTATGGGGACTTTGATCCATGTTAAGGCATGGTATGTTGGAAGCCTCCACGAGGTTCAAGCCCCACAACCATGGGCTACCTCAGAGTGTAAGACCCAACCCATCCCCTACTCTGGGGACTTTGATCAATGTCAATGCATGGTATGTAGGAAGCCTCCACGAGGTTCATGACCCACAACCCTGGGCACCTTAGAGTGTTAGCCCCAATCCATCCCGAACTATGGGGACTTTGATCCATATCAAGGCATGGGATGTAGGAAGCCTCCACAAGGTTCATGACCCGAAATCTTGGTCCGCCTCAGTGTATAAGCCCTAATACATCCCAAACTATGGGTACTTTGATCCATTTCTAGGCATGGTACGTAGGAAGCCTCCACGGGGTTCAAGCCACACATCCTTGGGCCACCTCAGAGTGTAATCCCCAATCCATCCTGAACTACAGGGACTTTGATCCATGTCAAGGAATGGTATGTAGGAAGCCTCCATGAGGTTCAAGCCCACCACCCGGTCGTTCCGACCCCATTCACATCGGTTCACCCCCGTCCCGCATGACATTAAACAGTATTCTCCATCTGAACTACGTTGTATTTGATTCCCCACCACAGGGATACATAGAAAGCCTCCACGAGGTTCAAGCCCCTCACTCATGTTTCATCCTAAACTTTCCCTCAAGCCTATATGTATGAGGAAGCTCATGTCTTAACCCATAGGTTCCACTTCCTATAGGTCCCATCCAAGCATCCATTCTCATGGGTCGCCTCCTCAGGTGTCCCATAATGTCATTGAACTACACAGACTTTGATTCCCCGCTATGGGGATGCATAGGAAGTCTCTTCGAGGCTCAATCCCAAAGCCATCGTCCATCCTGATTCTCACACGGGCCACCACATCCCAGTGAGATCATGCAACCCCATTCCCCTCCACAACATTCAGGAATCCACCCACGTGTTCGCCCTAATATCGGTGTTCCCTCCAGGGGTTCCTCAATCTAATCCACTTCAATCAGTTTTTTGATCAGTTTGATCCCTCTCTGTTGGACGTTAAACTTGTAGCATACCATGTGTTAAACATGGGAATATGAGGAAAACCTCAGATAAAAGCCCATGGCATATGATTCCCCGCGTTAGATGTGATATTCCTCAGGATTCCAGGGCATATCCCTAGTAGGGATGATCCCCTACTCCTCATATTTGCGTACAGGGTCATTAATTACCCTTAGATAGATAATTTACGATGGGGAGAGGGGGTGTGGGCTCCAAGCAGTCATGGCGGTTGAAGCTGTCATGCAAGAGGCAGGACGGAGTGGGGTAGCCACGTCGATATTTCCCCTGCCCCTACACCGGTGGGCAGGTGATCGGGCTCCGGATGAAACAACTTGGTTTCTGAAAGCAAGGAGATTGACTCATTAACACTTCTAGGAAAAGAAATTGACAACTAGTTCCCCATTTCTGTTCCATATTATGTGGCTGGTAAGAGTGATCCACGCTTACAACGTCGTAGAACAGAATGGTGAATGTCTTCACTGCCCGAACTTTTGTTGAGTTTCACGTCAAGCCCTCTAGATTCTTTGGGGACCTATTTCCGAGTGACTGGGTATGATGAAAAGTTAATCCATCGGTGCCTCAAATGCTACTAGTCCCCATGCTGAGGATAATACATTCACTTCGGGTTTACCATTTCTATTTCTGACGCTTTCGCTGGGGCACTCACATACGACACATGAAGGATGCATGGCTGTTGCCCTGCATTCCCGCATTGCAAAGGCGGGCGGCATTCGCTCCTTAATCAGGGACGTCTTCTCCTTGATCAAAACAGGATGATGGGATGTCGGTTCTTCCTTCTGTGGATTCCTCCTTGGAACTCGTCGCCTAGTCTGGCTCTCCCTCATAGATTTAATACGTTGTTCGTGAAACTCTTACTAGAACCATATCTTTATGGACATGAGTTAATTACACTGCTTCTGTCACAAAATTACAAGGAGTCCGGTTATGGCAGCAACCTTTGGTTAGGGGAGTAGTCACGTTGGGCACTACTTTCATGTCTTGACACTGGGGGATTGGCATGTCTGACTTTTTCCCCTTATTATAGGGCTTCTCGAGGGCGCAGAAGCCCGAGGCATCCCACATCGGACATGGGGAATCATATTCCATGGGCATGTATATGAGGTTTTCTTTAGCTTCCTATGTTTTGCACAGGGTATGTCGCAAGTTTAAAATTCAGTGGAGATGGATCGGACTGATCAAAACACTGATTGGAGTGGATCAGATTGAGGAACCCCTGGAGGGAACACCAATATTGGGGCCAACATGTGGTTGGCTTCTCGAATGTTGTGGAGGGGAATGGGGTGGCATGATCTCACTGGGATGTGCAGCCTGGGTAAGAATCAGGATGGACGAGGGCTTTGGGCATGAGCCTCAAAGAGACTTCCTACAGGTAACACCGCGAGATTTTATGAGATATATTACTTTTAATTTCATTGATGTCTTCTAATATACACTACACCAAGATTATCTTGAACTATACGTAACACCGTATTAGCTTGCAGTATACGCAAGACTATTCTTGGCTCATGTTATACACAATTTCATGTTCGTTTTGTGGGAATTATTCTACACAACATTCAGTATAGATTTTTTTAATGTATAAATGAAAAAAGTTTTGATTATGTTATACGCAACACTAAATAGATATTTCACTACATTCAGCCTTGACTTGTCTTGCATTATAGGAAATCAAGACCTTCTTTGATAGTGTTTGTAGTACGCAATACCATGTTTCACTAAACGAGATATTATTATAATATTATTATGAACTAGCGTTTGTGAATAGTAATACCCACTTTTTGAAATTTTATAAATTTTATCTTTTAAAATGGACTACATTTTTGGATTTGGAATATTGAAATTATCCTAGGGTGAGTTTTTGGTATTTTTATGAAAACATTCAATTTTTGCTGAATAGTGAAAACACTAGGTTACTATTTAAAAACCATATTTTTATTTAAATAATTATTTATTTTATTTAAATTTATTTTTGGTCAAAATTGATACATAATACTTATATAAGTTCAATTTAATTTTTTTGAGTCATTTTATAATAATTTTAGTTATATAAATGTTTTATCAAACTTTTCACCGTCTTTTACCCACCTCCTAGGAGAATTTGAAAATTTACATAAAACATAATTTTACCACTTCAGTAAGTGGAATTTCAAAAATCCTAAATACATGGTTTTTATCAATAATTAAAATGTTGTTCAATAAGATGAAAATAATTGTGCTTGAATAGTAACTGTTGACTTTTATTTACCGCGATTAAAGGTAAATAGGGTATTTCATGGTTAAAAGAATTTTATAATAATTCAAAATTACCTTAACACTTGTCCTAAACTTATTTAATGAGTAGTGGCCGACCATTTTCATCCTTGGGTCTATTTTGGGACCCCATTGAGCCACTTGGTAGTGATAAAGACAATTTGGATTAATTAATTTAATGTAAAGACAAAATTGAAATCAACAAAAATCTTTTAGTAATTAATTTTTATTAGGAGTTATACAAATTATATTTTCAACTATAAATATTCATTGTAAATATAAAAAGATTTCCTATATGATGGTATTTTTTTATTATTTTTAGACATCAAATAAATTAAATTATTTATGACACAATAATGATGCAGTAGTTACCTAATTAATAAATGATTTAAATAAATAAGATTATAATGATTAAAATAATATCCAAAACACATCCAATTATGATTGGATGATTTTATTTAGACCATGATTCATCTTATATTAATATTTAATGATTTTGGACCTTTTGGATCCGAATATAAGTTTATAACAAAATAATATTTTCACACATTCCAATGGTGCCCCTCTCCTCCCTTATAAAAGGGCACCACCTCCCTCTCCTCTTTAAACAACTTTCCGCATTCATGCTCGGCCAAAACCTGAATATTTCCCTTCTCAACATCCCTAGAAACATATTAGAGGTTCTGGTCTTCTAAAAAGAACAACTCTAGTCCCTTAAGTGGATGTTTAAAGGAGGCATGTCGAGGAAGAGGTAATCTCTTCTACCGATTCTTTCAAGGTTCTTCCCTCTTCTACTTCCTATTATTTAGTTGTTTCATTATAAAGTAATAAAATAAATATCACTCATATACTGATATGTTATTATAAATATGAAACAACCTTATTTTACCTTCAATCCATCCTATGGAAAATGAAACTACCACGCGTGCGTACGTACGGAATACCGTCTCCACGCCATGGTGTAATCTTTTTTTACACTACCACATTACTAGGATGGGTATAATGGTGTAAATAATAACTATATAAGGTTATTATAACATCATACTAGTTCTATGATATTATATCATCCTTTCCAAATCTATTAAATAATTATGGGAACGATATCATCGCTCGTGCGTACGTACGGACTACAGTCTCCACAAATGCGATGAGATTCATTTTCCATGATTAACCATTCAAGTATGATTATAAATTATATACAATAAATAATCATGAAATATATTACATAATAATGATACTGGATTTATGTACATATATGTTTCATTTACTTAATTCCATTCAATTTAATAAGGAAATGAAAACAGCGTTCATGCGTACGTACGGCCTACCGTCTCCATGAACGGTGTATTTCATTCCATTTATTAATCTATTATATATATGTATATTCTGAATATATATTATGTATAAATCATGTTTTTCTTTCTGGATGTAGGTAATAATGATCTATGTAATCGTATGAATAATTACAAGTCAAAACACGGATGATAAATGAAATGATTTTACCCAAAACGCTACTTTAACATGAATTTACAAAAGAACAGGTAATATAAAGTCATAAGTGAACCATATATGATGTCATAACAATGAATACGATTCTGTAATAAGTGAATGAAATTATTTAAATAATTATACAGGAGGTTCAGATACATACTAGGCATTTCAAATATATGGTAAGAGATAACTATTCTAATCTCGTTCTTTTCCAAGATTGTCATTCAGAAGTACTTACTGGGGTTATTGTTATCATCCATGTCTATGTTTTCTAAAAATGTTTACATGTATGTTTAATGTCCTTTTTACCCATTTTAACCTTTTCCACATGTTATGGAAGGAATTTTTTTTTGTTTTGCATTTGAGGAACTATTTGACTTTTCCAACAAAAGTACGAGGAGAATGTTTTTTTAACTTATACAACTTGAACGGATTTTTATAGTTCCATAACACCTAATTTTCATGAATCTTCCTCTACAAGATTTCATTATCATTTTCAAAAAAATATTTTTTTATAAAATTCAATGGAATTTTGTGAGAAGAAAATTATTTTGAAGAAGAAATAATTTTTTCCTCAATAATTCATTTCTAGTGTTTTATCAAAACTATTTTCCATCCAACATGTAATTATTAAGTTTGTTTATGTTTCAAGTATAATGTATCTATTATTTACATGGTTTTATTTTTCTTATTATGAAATGATCTCCATTTATTTTATATGGATTATGTTATGATGGGATGATGTTTATGAAACCCATTTTGTTAGTTGGGTTATTATGATTGATGTATGTTTATTTTTTGGCACACGAAAGAATGATTTCATTATGAGATGGTTGGGACCTAAATATCCCTCCAATGCATTGGGTAATAATTTATATCTCATGAGATAGACATGGATGGAATGGTATGTTAATCAGGTTCAGTGTTACAGGAAAAGAACAAGGAGTGAACTCGATTCAGAAAGAGACTTTATCCACTAAGATGGTCTTGCCAGCAATGCCTTGGCAACTATGGAAATCATATAATGTGAATAATGGTTTTACACAATTAAATGTTTTATTCCCATGCTATTTTATCATGATTGATGTTCCTTTATGATCTATACCTTACATACTGCCAAGTATTATTTCACAAATCTATAATTTGATGTGTAAACTTTATGTTAATGTTTTTAATTTCAAATGTATATGGTTTGTTTTATTTTCTCCATGCTTACCCTTAATGAAAATTTGAGCTCACCCTTTATATGTTTTCTTTCCCCCATGATATACAGAGAGGTTTTAGGTAAGAAAACAAAAGGGAGAAGATCTTTATGGGAGATGTTGAAGATCTTTCACCACGATTAGAAGATTATATTCTGAGTTTTCAAAGACACTAAACTATTACGGTCCTTGTGTGTTGGTTTTTGTTATGTATTAATAATTCTTCAAAAGTAATGTAATGTCTATGTATGTTAGGTTTGGGTTCTCTACAGTTTGTATCAGCGGCGAAGGTTTAGTTAACTTTTGGAAGCTAAGATGCGAAAACATTATTGAAATCACTAATGATATTTCTAAGGTATGTCTAGGGATGTCCCTAAGGATAAATATACGTATAGGTTATAGTCCTAGAATTATAGTAAAGATCTTAGAATTTAACCTTAGATGTTATATATTGAAGGTAATGCCCCTTTATTATGTTGTTTTCCCTAGCATGATTTTTACCTCTCACACTATTCTTTTTGGGTTTTAGAAAATGGATGGAAATAAGAAGATTCACGATAATGGAGGATTTGATAGACAATAGAATGATATTATTCATGAGATACCAAATGAAATGGGATTTGGAAGTCCAAACATAGTTATTATTCTTAATCAGCAATATCATAATATGATCAATAATATCATCTTTGGTATGTTTCCCGACTCAGCTAATAAGAGAAAGATGGAGTTTCATGATGATCATAGAGGAAATAAAGTTCAATTTCTCTCATGTAAATCATGTGGGAAGAGGAATGAAGGAGAATGTTTCAAAGGAACTAGAAGATGCTTTGGGTGTGGAAAAGAAGGGCACAAATCCAGTAAGTGCAATGGAAAAGGTTCAATTAACACCATGGAGAAGGATAATGGTATTTCGACGGCATCAACAATGATTAGATGTTTTAAATGTGGAATGTAGGGGGAATTATGCTAATAAATGCCCTAATCCAAGGGTTAATGATGATAAATGTGAGAAACCTCTTAAGGAAAAGGATAAAGGGAAGTCACATGTGATCACTTTTTGTGATGTTGAGTAAGATTATGATGTTGTGTAATGATTAAGTGTTTATGTAATGGGATTTCAAAATAGTATCATGGAATCTCATTTATGGCATCATGGAATTTTGGAATATCTATATTTTGGTTTTGAATAATTATTTGGTACCGGTAACCATGAAAAGTTATTCAGATATATTTGGAAAGAAGATGATATGCGCATAATGATGGGATAAAGAGAAAATGAAATGATCTCATAACTGATATAAGGACAAAGTTATATCATGGTTTGAGTATATAGAAATTTTAGGACTTTTGTATGTGGAAAGAGTTATCTTTTGACAGCATTAATGTTTTCACTATGGTTCAATGGGTATTCATTTTTTAAGAGAATACTTGATTAAGTTATTGACATGTTTGGAATGTGACCAACAAGATATGTCGTATTCACATGCTCGGTAGATGAAATTTCAAGTAATCATTTACATTACACTATGAGATTAGATAGAAGTATTTTGGATAAGTCTAAATATTGGAATGGATTATGTTGGACATCAGATTGTATTGTTTAAGGATAAAACATTTTTTCCGAATTTATTTCTGTAATTTTATCAAAATGTAGTTTAAAAAAAAGGACAACCTGAAGGACGGGCGACAACCCATCACGTCGGACAGTGTTGCAGGAATCGAACCCACAACCGAAGTGCGATAGGCCTTTATCGCCTACCGCTGGCCTACAGGAAGTCCCTGGTTAGTAGAAACGAGTTTTATTTTATTAAGTAGTATGATAGATGAAGTATAAGTCCATTTTGAAACCATATTCGATTAATCTCACCCTAGACGGACTTATGTATATAACTTTTTCTAACCCTATGTTTGAGACAGACGGAATGACCTATCATTCTATCGCATGATTTCCTAACACTTCACGAAAGACAAATTTGACTTCATTTCTTTAAGAGATGAAGTGGAAATTTTTCGAGGCATGAGCAATGATGAGATTGTTCCAAAATCAAGTGTGTATTTCTTTTAATTCAAAAATTATTCAACTTTAGTGAAATGATCTTGAAAACAAAAATGTTGTCATAGTGCCCTCATATCCGATGAATTAGATGGTACCTTAGATAATCACAATTTTATGGCTTTGTGACTGTTGGATTTTTCATCACCCTGATCTCTACCACTCTCCATCTGAACATGATGGTTAGATTTCTCTTCCATATCCATATTTTTACCTATGATCTCTTATGTGGGAACACAAGTGATGAGTTACTTTGGGTATCCGTTTTGTTTCTAATGTTCATTTTTAAAGGAAAGTTTTACTATTCCTTTTTACGATGTAGGTTTTAATGAAAGAAACTCTCAAGTAATAAACCATGTATAACCCCGACGAATTTTGAGGGTGAAATTCATTTTAAGGGGGGTAGAATGTAACACCCCGAGATTTTATGAGATATATTACTTTTAATTTCTTTTATGTCTTCTAATATAAACTACACTAAGATTTTCTTGTACTATATGCAACACCGTATTAGCTTGCAGTATATCCAACACTATTCTTGGCTCGTGTTATACACAATTTCATGTTTGTTTTGTGGGAATTATTCTACACAACATTGAGTATAGATTTTGTTTAATGTATAAATGAAAAAAGTTTTGATTATCTTATACGCAACACTAAACAGAGCTTTCACTACACGCAGCCCTGACTTTCCTTGCATTACATGCAATTAAGACCTTCTTCGATAGCATGTGTAGTACACAAAACCAAGTTTCACTAAATGAGATATTATTATAATATTATTATGAACTAGCTGTTATGAATAGTAATACCAACTTTTTGAAATTTTATAAATTTTATCTTTTAAAATTAACTTCGTTTTTTGATTTGGAATATAGAAATTAACCTAGGGTGAATTTTTGGTATTTTTCTGAAAACATTCATTTTTTGATGAATAGTGAAAACACTGTGTTACTATTTAAAAATTGACTTTTTATTTAAATAATTATTTATTTTATTTAAATTTATTTTAGTTCAATTTGATATATAATACCTATATACGTTCAATGTAATTCATTTGAGTCATTTTATAATAATTTTAGATATATAAAAAATTTATTGAACTTTTCACTGTCTTTTACCAACCTCCTAGGAGAATTTTAAAAATTTACATAAAACTTAATTTTACTGCTTCTGTGCATGGGATTCCAAAAATATGACATACATGGTTGTTATCAAGATGTAAACTATGGTTCAATAAGATGAAAATAATTTTTTTGTGAATTGTAACTTTTGACTTTTATTTACCTCAGTTAAAGGTAAATAGGGTAATTCATGGTTAAAAAAATATTATAATAATTCATAATTACCTTAACACTTGTCCTAACCTTATTGGATGAGTAGTGGCTGCCACTGGGAATCCTTGGGTCGATTTGGAGACCCCATTGAGCCACTTGGTAGTGATAATGACAATTTTGATTAATTAATTTAATGTAAAGACAAAATTTACATTAACAAATATCTTTTAGTAATTAATTTTTAAAATGAGTTATATAAATTATATATTCAACAATAAATATTCATTGGAAAGATAAAAATATTTCCTACATGATGGAATTTTTTTTATAATTTTTAGACATCAAAGAAATTATACTATTTATGACACAATAATGATGCAGTTGTTACCTCATTAATAAATGATTTAAATAAATACGATTATAATTTTTAAAATAATATACAAAATATGTCTAATTCTTATTGGATGGTTTAATTTAGACCATGAGTCATCTTAACTTAGTATATAATGATTTTTGGACTTTTTGA
The DNA here is from genome assembly GCA_963277665.1 of Viscum album. Classification (NCBI taxonomy): domain Eukaryota; kingdom Viridiplantae; phylum Streptophyta; class Magnoliopsida; order Santalales; family Viscaceae; genus Viscum; species Viscum album. Next base: position 1,473,114,244 of record OY728119.1, on the reverse strand, counting down.
AACCGAAGATAAGTTTATAATAAAATAATATTTTTCACACTTTCCAAAGGTGCCCCTCTCCTCCCTTATAAAAGGGCACCTCATCCCTCTCCTCTTTACACAACTTTGTGCCTTCATGATCGTCCAAACCCTGCCCATTTCCCTTCTCAACATACCTATAAATATATTAGAGGTTCTGGTCTTCTCAAAATAACAACTCTAGTCCCTTGAGTGGATGTTTAAAGGAGGCACGTCGAGGAAGAGGTAATCTCTTCTACCGATTTTTCAAGTTTCTTCCTTATTCCAATTCCTCTTATTTAGTTTTTTCATTATAAAGTAATAACATAAGTATCACTCATATACTGATATGTGATTATAAATATGAAACAACCCCATTTTACCTTTTATCCATCCTACAGAAAATGAAATCACCGCGCGTGCGCACGTATGGAATACTGTCTCCACATCGTGGTGTAATCTGTTTTTCCACCACCACCTTATTTGGATGGGTATAATGGTGTAATGAATAAATATATATGGTTATTATAACATCATACTAATTCTGAGTTATTATATCATCTACTAAAATTCTATTAAATAATTATGGGAAGGATATCATTGCTCGAGCGTACGTACGGACTACCGTCTCCACAAACGCGATGAGATTCATTTTCCATGATTAACCATTCAAGTATGATTATAATTTATATATAATAAATAATCATGAGAGATATTAAATAATAATTATACTGTATTTATGTACATATATGTTTCATTTACTTAATTCCATTCAATTTAATAAGGAAACGAAAACAGCATTCATGCGTACGTACGACCAACTGTCTCCATGAATGGTGTATTTCTTTCCATTTATTGATCTGATATATACATGTATATTCTGAATATATATTATATATAAATCTTGTTTTACATTCTGTATGTATGTAATCATGATCTAAGTAATCATATTAATAATTACAAGTTAAAACACGGACGATAAATGAAACTATTTTACCAAAAACACTACTTTAACATGAATTTACAAAATAATGGGTAATATAAAGTCATAAGTGAACCATATATGATGTCATAACAATGAATATGATTCCTTAATAAGTCAATGACATTGTTTAAATCATTATTCAGGAGTTTCGGATACATACGAAGCATATCCTACATAAGGTAAGGGATAACTATTCCAATCTCGTTATTTTCTGAGATTATCATTTGTAAGTACTTACTGGGTTTATTGTTATCATCCATGTCTATGTTTTATAAAAATGTTTACATGTATGTTTAATTTTATTTTACCCATTTTTTACTTTCACCACATGTTATGGAAGGAATCTATATTTTTTTGCATACGAGGAACTTTTTGAAATTTCTGACAAAAGTACGAGGATAATGTTTTTTAACTTATACGACATGAATGGATTTTTACGGTTTCATAATGCCTAATTTTCATGAAGCTACCTATACAATATTAAATGATCATTTTCAACAAAATCCTTTTTTTAAATTGAATGGCATTTTGTGAAAAGAAAATAATTTTGAAGAATAAATGATATTTTCCTTAAGAATTCATTTCAAGTGTTTTATCAAAACTATTTTCCATCTAAGATGAAATTATTAAGTTTTTTTATGTTTCAAGTATAATGTATCTATTATTTACATTGTTTGATTTTTCTTATGAGGAAATTATATCCATTTCTTTTATATGGATTATGTTATGATGGGATGATGTTTATGAAACCCATTTTGTTCGTTGGGTTATTATGAATGATGTATGTTTATTTTGTGGCACATGAAAGAATGATTTAATTATGAGATGGGTGGGACCTATATATCCCTCCAATTCATTGGGTAATGATTTATATCTCATGAAGTAGACATGGTTGGAATGGTAAGTTAATCCGCTTCAGTGTTACAGGACTGAAACAAGGAGTGAACTCGATTCAGAAAGGGACATTGTCCCATAAGATGGTCTTGGAAGGAATGTATTGGCTAATATGGAAATCTTAACATTTGATTAATGGTTTTACACAATTAAATGTTTTATTCCCATTCTATTTTATCATGATTTATGTTCCTTTATCAACTATGCCTTACGTACTGCCAAGATTTATTTCACAACTCAAGAATTTGATGTGTAAACTTTATGTTCATGTTTTGAAGTTCAAATGTATATGGTTTGTTTTATTTTCTCCATTATTACCCTTACGGAGCATTTGATATCACCCTTTATATGTTTTCTTTTCCCTAGGATATAACTAAAGGTTTTAGGTAAGAAAAGAAGGGAAAGATCTTTATGGGAGATGTTGAGGATCTTTCACCATGATTTGAAGATTATGTTCCGAGTTTCCAAAGACACTAAACTATTATGGTCCTTGTTTTTTTATTTTTGTTATGTATTAAGTATTCCGTAAAAGTAATGCAATGTCTATGTACGTTAGGTTTTGGGTCTCTACACTACATTTCCCCATGGTTGGGAATCAAAGTATGTGTAGTTCGATGAAACGATGGAACACCTGAGGAGGTGACTAGCGAGAATGGATGCATGGATGGGACCCAGAGGAAGTGGGACCTCTAGGTTAGGGCATGAGCTTCCTGGGACACGTAGGCTCGAAGGAAAGTTCAGGATGAGACATGAGTGAGGGGCTTGAACCTCATCGAGGCTTCCTACATATCCTCGTGGCGGGGATTCAAAGACCACATAGTTCAGATGGTGAATACAGTTTAACGTCATGTAGGAAGGGGGTGAACCAACGTGAATGGGGTCGGAACGACCGGGTGGCGGTCTTGAAACTCCTGGAGGCTTCCTACGTACCATCCCTTGACATGGATCAAAATCCACATAGTTTGGAATGTATTGGCACTTACAATCTAAGGCAGCCCAAGGTGGTAGGGCTTGAACCTCATGGAGGCTTCCTATGTACCATGCCTTGACTTGGATCCATTTCTCCTTAGTTCGGAATGGATTGGAGATCACAGACTGTGGTGCCCCAAGATTTCAGGGCTCGAACCTTGTGGAGGCTTCCTACATACCATGTCTTGACATAGATCAAAGTCCCCATAGTTCAGGATGGATTGGGGCATACACTCTGAGGCAGCCCACGGTTGTAGGACTTGAACCTCGTGGAGTCTTACTATGTACCATGCCTTGAAATGGATCAAAGTCCCTATAGTTTGGGATTTTTTGGGGCTTACACTCTGAGGTGGACCAAGGTTGTGGGTCTTGAACCTCGTGGAGGCTTCCTACGTTCCATGCCTTGACATGGATCAAAGTCCCCATAGTTCGGGATGGGTTGGGGCTTACACACTTAGGCGGCCCAAGGTTGCGGGGGATTGAACCGCGTAGAGGCTTCCTATGTACCATGCCTTTATATAGATCAAAGTCCCCATAGTCTAGGATGTATTTGGGATTACACTCTATGTCGGCCCAGTGTTTTGGGGCTCAAACCTCATGAAGGATTCCTACGTACCATGCCTTGACATGAATCAAAGTCCCCGTAGTTCAGGATGGGTTGGGGCTTACACTATAAGGGGACCAAAGGTTGAGGGGCTTGAGCCTCGTGGAGGCTTCCTATGTACCATGCCTTGACATGGATCAATGTCCCCATAGTTCGGGATGGATTGGGGATTACACTCTGAGGAGGCCCAGGGTTGATGGTTTTGAACCTCGTCGAGGTTTCCTATGTACCATGCCTTGACATGGATCAAAGCCGTCCTAGTTCGAGATGGATTGGAGCGTACACTCTAACGCGGCCCAGGGATGTGGGGCTTGAACCTCATGGAGGCCTCCTATGTACCATGTCTTGACATGGATCAAAGTCATCATAGTTCGGGATGGATTGGGGCTTATACCCCGAGGCAGCCCAGGGTTGGGACATGGTCGGTGCTCACTCTATGCTCACTTCAGTCATTCTCGGTTGGAGAAATAAGATCTAGCAGAGACCTGGCAATCACATCGTGAAAGGTGCGTCTGTGGGATGTGGAGTGGGCTTACGCATTGAGCGGCCCATTGAGGAAACATGGGCTTACACGTGGTTAACAGCCTGAGAAGTCAGAGCTTACTCTAGGATGGAAGCCTGATGGTGAAAAATCCTAGCGGGTGAAGGAAAGGGTGACAAAAACCCATTTCCCTATCTACCCTATTTGTCCTTGGCTATGAGAAAGTGAGGAGGAGTAGGGATGCTACCTCCTATAAGAAAGGATAGGGTATTACACCAAGGTGGCTGCCTTTCCCATGAACACATTCCACTACAATAAGTAGGATATCATCCCCTGTGTGGTGTGATCCCAATCCCATGGGGATGAGTGGGGGTGGAGAATATCCAAGGTGGGGGGACCATGCATGCGAGGAATGGTGCCAGGTCATAGTTTAACGTCATGTGCTGAGGATTGTGGCACATGGTAGTTTAACGTCCAGCTGCTCAGATGAGGTGGGATTTCTCTACATCCCTAGGGCTTACATAACCGGTACCCTCTGATCCTTGTGGGAGGGAAGGCATCAGCAACGCAGTAGCAAAGGGGTGTCACTGAGTGAACCATCAAGGGTTCCATGTTAGCATGGCTATGAGAAGAATCAATAGCCGTTATCATGCCTATGTGAACAAGCATGAGGAAATGCAACGCAATTGTTGGAATTGTACAAGGGACCTTGAAGTTACTTCGCACGAGCCTAGAAATTCTTACGGGAAAACAGTGCAAGATATGGATGCCCGGGGTATTAATGGCACCCGTGAATGGCATCTATAAGGAGAGCATCAGGCACCCACAGAAGGAGGTGCCCGGGGAGCACCGAGGTGAAGGTTCCCGAGGGATTGCACGCAACCATTAAGGCTTGCGTGCGAGATAAGATCCATGCGTGAAAAACACTGGGCTGGCCCGAAATCGGTGATGCTTGTGCGAAATTGGAGCCGTGGTTTTTCATGTGACTTGAAGGATTGCAAGAAAAGTGTAGGAATGCGCGTAAGTGGGAGAGACCACACACATTGGAAGGGGTTGCAGACAATGGAAATGGGTTGTGCGCAATGGAAGGGGATACACGCAATGGAAGGGGTTGTGCGCAATTGGCCGGCCTGCACCCAATAGAACGGATTGCGCACAAAGGGTGGACCCTGAAGGGATTGGAATTCAGTCTATGCCATGGGGATCTCACATGAAGGCGGACCTCTGGGTAACTTGGTGCGAAAAAAACTATACATGAAGGCCATATTGCATGCATGGAAGACAAATTTTCACGGATGAGAGACAATTCAGATTCATCTGCCCTCAGAAATGGATAGGGGGAACCGTGTATTTACAGGCGTTCGGTAGCGTGGAAACCAAGTTGGCATGAAATAATTGCATGACCAAGGAGGTGGTGCGAAATGACCATCGTGTAGAGCAGGGTCATGAAATTATTTTGCGCCATCAATGAGGACCCTTCGCAAAACCTATAACTTTCCGTGTATTCCACATTTTTTTGCGCACCTTGGAATTTATTTTGCACGGCCCCTCTGGGCCCCCCAGACGGGGTCCCCGGGTGCGAATATGAATTCACTTTTTCATTTCAAAACCCTCTATGGAACTTCAGCAGTTTTCGACATCTACAAATACCCCCCTCAGAATTGGATCGTTGATGGGTCGCAATGGTTGGATTCTGAGGGAAACACCGAAATGAAGGGCTCCACGAGGTTCCTGTGCGCAAATATCTGAAACATCGTGCAAAACCTTAGAAAGGCGCGGATTTAGCTTTCTGTGCGGGTGCAGAATTCACTTTTTGCGTGGTCACGGACCCAGTCTTATCCAATAAAAGCCATCATGGGTCCCATACTCCATACAAAGTTTCTCATGCGACAGGGGTTGAGCTCTCATACGCGAAACTTCCTCTGGCCCTATGTGAAAAACTGCTCCAACTGCGCATAATTCCACCGAGATCAGGGGTCATTTTACACGCAAACCCGATGTTTTTCGTGCCAAATCCTGAAATTTAGCTACGCCTGCTGATTTTATGTAGCAGACTCTCAGATTTCATACCAACTTCTGAATCACTCATGCAGAAGAAGATGGATGCACACTAGATCGATGAGAGAGAAGTTGCTGCTCGAAGGGTTGAAATGGTTGCAAACCTAAAGTTTTATGGAACCTAAAGGATTGTTTCCAACAATCATACCCTCTTTAATTTTATAACCCCCACGAAAAAGGAGTATTCCTTGTCCAATATTCTGCCACTGGGGGGAGAAGATCTGAAGTGAGTCAGGCAACGGGGCTAGCATAGGTCGGGACCTCAACAGCAGGGGTGTCGCATGGCGTGGAGGTGCCCTCATCGCCTAGAGGTGGAGGGTCCCACGGAGCGGCCAGAGAACATCCCGGGAAGAAAATAAGATACATTCTTCAACCTTATCAGTTTGCTGTTTTCCTACAACTAGGCTCGGATTGTCTAACCCTGCGGTAGTCGGTGAGCACCGAAACCCTTTGGCAGAAGATAGTGCGAAACGAGATCCAGCTACCAGAAGTCAGGCTTGTCTGGATTGTCGAAATAGTGAAATTCCATCATTGGAATGCATATATGATAGCCATGGACATGTACGCACACCAATAAGGTCAGCGTTTGGAGCCACCTCTCTTGGTGAAGGTGATTCTCGGCCAGGAGCATGATCCATAAACGATGCCGCTAGGGGATGATGACAGTGATGATGAGTCAGAGCGCAGCGTAACAAGAGAGGGGGATGAATGAGAAGGGGAAGTTGAAGGTGAAGGAGAAGATGAGCCTGAAGGTGAAGGGTCTCAGGGAGTGTCCCACCAAGGGAGTCTCCAGGAGAACAATGAGATCGTCAGCTCCGATAAAGATGTGACTGAGATGCTTGAGGTATGCTTCGACCCTTATCTACTCTCCTCCCTTTTTTCACTTTCCTTTGAAATCCTCAATCCACCTTCCTTAAAATACTCAGTAAAATATTGGTTCTGATCAAGCATCTCTAGCCGAAGGAGGGGGAAGGGCAAATGGAGCAAAGTGGGGCACCGACGCTCATTATCGAGATGACGAGCATAGAGGGATCCCCCACTATGATAGATCATGTAGTGGCCATAACACTGTAGGCTGGCACCTTGGGTTCCTGTATGTTCCTTTCTTCAATACCAGTACTCACTGTCGGAGGAATAAACTGATTAGGGTGCCCCTTGTCTGTACAGTGATCACGACATTGGAGGCTCATCATGTTGCTAAAACCAAACCATCCATGAGTGAGCCGATGGAAAACGTACCACCCCATCCAGAATAGGCCTCCCAAAATGAGTCGGCCCCAGAAATTGGTGACCAAGGAGCAGAGGACACCAGTAGTGCTGCTATCAGGGTAGGGCCGGTGGTTGACGAAGGTGCCACCATGGTTGAGGCAGGATTGGAAGGTCACTGAGATATTGAGGAGCCTATTCCCTCAGGAGGAATCTCTGAGGAAGACCCTGCTGTAGGCATGTTGGTTGTCTTCCCTGTCTATCGGCCCGATGATCCTGAAAAATTAATGATTCAGATTCGGAAGCGGCCGAGTAGAGCCGGATGATGCATCACAAGGGATGGAAGTGCATCCGACATATTCTCTGTCAGCCTCAGGTAGAATGGATGAAGAAGATGGGGTCACTCCACTCCTATCTACATTTCCTATGTTCTGGAGGGGAAGACCCTCAATGCCTTCACCTGACGGTATGTGATTACATGGCTGAGAAGATGCGTGAGAGAAACAAGGTCTCCAACGCCACCCAATGTCAAGAGGAGTCAGAGAGTACCCAAGAATTTCTGAGGGCGGAGCAGGAGGTTAAACGCCTTAAGGAACATGCGAAAGAACATTAGGTATTCGTCGCAAATTGTTCTGAGCTCATGGATCAGTTGAAGTCCCAACTGGAAGATTCCCAAGAAAAACTCATGGAAGTGAGTCACTAGATAACTGAGCTCCAAACTGAATAGGTGCAGGGATGGGCTAGAGTCAGCAAACTGCACTCTGTGGCCACTAATGAAGAGATAGTCCTCATGGGGTGGGAGGCCGCCCTGGAGGATTGCATCCAAAAGGTAGCTGCATTGGAAAGATCCATCCAAGAATTTGACCTCTAAGGGACCAGTTTTGGCTGAACCCATAAAATTACTTTGCATTACTGCTTCTTGTTTTTTGAACTGTATATATGAACAAATTTATTTAATTGTCCCTTTGGTTTAACATGCTTAACCATAATCCCAAAATAAATAGCAATACATTCCTAAGCTCACGTGGGCCGTACCTAATGTGAGAAATAAGGGATGCTCATGCTATCACTTCGTTTGATCGTGGGAGCTTCAACCAACCCTCGGGCATTTGAAATTCGAATCCGGATTTCCAAGGAGAAGAGGGAGGGACAACTAAAGGAAGAGTACCTCAAACCGATTGATGTATCATCTTCTCAATGTGATCTACATAACGAGTTGGGAAATTCCAGGGGCATTGGATTCAGTTCAAACATAGGGGAATGAATAATATGTGAATCATGTTAACAAAATTCATAACACTATGGCAGGGGCATGACAATAAAGGAAAACTATTGATCGTGTTCGAAACATAGAATCCCTTTTGCATTAGCCTGAAATGGGGGCAACAAATTAATATTGAACGCTGACCATGTTCATAACATGGGACCTAACTCAAATATCATCCATCTGTCTTCCAGAACGTTCACCCGGGACAGCTAGCGGACCATAGTTCGAGCATCCATACTATTAGGGGGTCCCTTCAAACATGATCAGTCTTCCGGAACGTTGTACCAGGATAGTAGGAGGACCATAGGTCAAGCATCCATAATGTTAGGGGGTCCCTTCAAATGTGAAAGATTATGAGGATCTGAATAACAATGCACACAAAGAGTGTAAAGTGAGATGGTGGTTTGTTCAAACAAAATCCAACACTCCCAAAATTACGCCATCGTGGTGGAAGCACATTAGGTAGGCACATTAATCTGATCATGGATCATTCCTACTTTTAGAAAAGACCTCTCTGGTGAGGTAACTATCACTTCCCAATGTCATTATGGGGCATCCTGAACTTGTTCAGGGCAAATGATGCAGTTACTCAACTCCCCAAAGAGTCAAGCCAAGGGGCTGATGGTGGGTGAAAGGATGGGATTTGTGATTCCCAGTGCTGGACCCGAGACAAAATGTTTGGGCATTCCTACATATCCCATAAGGATGTGAATCAAGCCACACATAGTTCTAAAAAGGGAATTTGTTTAAGGTCTTAGAACTCGGACCGGGGATCGGTAAGGAATGAAGGAGGCACATGGAAAGGTGATTATGAAACTAGACGTGAATGAGGACATAAGTCCAGCTTTCCATGTGTTCCTTTGGGAAGTGTTTAGGTCAAGGGACCGAACACGAAAGATAGGCTGGGACTGTGGGGATGTTCCTGGTCATTTTTACATAACTCATGAGAATGAGAATCAAGAAATACATATTTCTGGTAAGGGATCATGGTAAGGTACCAGTGAAAATAATTAACGGGACATGTGGGTCTGTCCCTCGCACCAAAAGAAGCGGTATTTGATGTATCTTGTTTGTCCCTTAAGGTGAATGGTTTCTTTTTGTGAAGTGACTGGTCTAGGGTTGGAATTCCTAGTACCTCCACAGGAATCAAGCCATATAATGGTTTTGATAAATGGTATGATGGATGACTAACACCCAACGTGATGTCCTATATGATGAGGTAATCACATTGCAGTGCTGTTTTTCGTTGTGCGGCTGGGACGATACTATCACAGTTTAGGGTCATGTGATTATTGATAGCATAGTTTAAGGTCTTATGGATTGGACCTGAGGGAGTGCGCAATACGCGATAAAGCATACCCGACGTGAAAGAGGACGAGGACCATATCATCACCATGTGACATTTTGGGAGAGGATCCTCAGGAAAAGAGGCCAATGAGGGCCAGAGGATAAGGGTCAGGAGAAGCTAGCTCCCAGCTAATATGGACCCGAGAGCACGTTGTCTGAGTGATCCAATGTATCCTAGGAGGATGAGGATCAGGCTGCACATAGCTCTTAGAGAGGATCTCAGTCTATGATCTTAGTGCCCGGATCGCGGGAGCATCTGGGGACGCCATATGGAAGCTTCGTCTGCTTGACGTGCGGAGGTGCCCCGAGGGATAGTGCCAAGATCGTCGAGATTCTACCTGGACATGATGGGGTGGAAAATAATGTGAATCATGTAACCAATATTCATGGCCTGAAGGGGCTAGCGTGACGACAGAGGATTACTGCTGACCATGTTCACAACACAACATCCGGTCGCATTAGCCTGAAATAGGGACAAACAAAAGAGCATCAACTACTGACCATGTTCGCAACGTGGGATTTGTATCAATTTTTTATCTGAAACCCTCAGCGGCGTTGGCCCGTAACAGTAGGAGATCCCTTATTCCTAGTATCCATGCCGTTATTGGGGGTCACTTCAGGTGTGAAAGATGTCGGGGGGGGGGGCGAATAAAGGGGAACATGAATCTTGACCGGCAGATGGAATCTTTCCCCAGTTAAATCTGACACTCTAGGTCCTAGACTAGTGTACTCTTAGACACATTAGCGAACCACCGCAAGGGGTCGAGGGGCTCCACTTGAGAGAATCCAAGAGATGGAAGATTCCTAGGAGAAGGGGGCATGGTTCCAAAAACCCAACCCGAAGTGGGGAATAAACCTCTATAACTCCTATATATCCCCCTCGTGGAGAGGCACAGGCCAAGGGGCCTAGTTGACCAAGATATCGGAAGATCTCTAAGGTAAGGGGCTAGACCCAATATCTAAATGTTTAGGCAGTCCTAAATATCCCATAAGGATTGAAATCAATCCACACGTAGTTCATGCAGATACAGTTTAACATCATGCAGGAGGACATACAGTTTAATTTAATGGGAGACGACATACATTTTAATGTCTTGTGGGATGACATACAATTTAACATCATGTGGGACGACATACAGTTTAACATCATGAGGGAAAACATAATGTTTAATGTCATGTACGATGACATATAGTTTATTGTAATGCAGGGCGAAATACAGTTTAACGTCATGCGGGACGAGCATGCAGTTTAGGGTCATGAGAGACTGAGAGTTTAAGGTCGTGTGGGATCAAAATCCTATTTAAGGTCATGGAGGACCCTAAAAAAGGGTCAGGAAAAGTATTGTTTAAGGAACATGGAATTGGTGGGAGGACTTATACGCTCACCATCCATGTTCACCAGAGAGAATGCTCCACTGGGATAAACCTTTTGAACAATGAAAGGTCCTTCCCCTTTGGGCTCCAACATGGGTGGTTTCCTGACGGGGATCATTGGCACCCTAAGGGCCAATAGCAAATCACATTGCATGAAAGAGTGGAGGTGAACCTTCTTGTTGAAAGCTCGAGCCATCTTGCTCTGATGCCTTTCTAGATTGTGCATGGAACGAAGCCTATTCTTGTCTAGTGCTTCCAATTCATCTAGATGGATTTCAGCCACTATATCCATCATTTTTTGGTCATAGACTACTATACCCAATGAGGGAAACTGAATCTTAATGGGCATGATAACCTCAGTTCCATACACAAGGGAATATGGGGTAACCTGGGTGGAATTATGAGTCATCGTCCGATAGGCCCAGAGGGCATTGGGGAGCTTATCTGGACAACTCTTCTTGTTCTGACCAACCATTTTCTGAAAAATGATAGATATGGTTTTATTGAATGCCTCAATATATCCATTTTCTTACGCGTGATAGTGGGAGGTATGGTTAGAGCGGATGTTGTAATTGGCGTACAACTTTTTTAGCATGGCTACTCGAAAGTTGGTGTTGTTATCGGTGAGGATAGCGTGAGGAACCCCATACTGATAGATGATATTGGAAATCATGAAGTCAATGATAGAACCAGACTTGACTTTCTTGAGCAGAATTACTTTTTCACACCTGGAAAAGAAATTTGTAGCAGTCAAAATGAATTAGCATTGGCGATCCATTGCCAGTGGTTATGGTTCTACATCATCAAATCCCTAGACTGAAAAGGGAAAAGAATACATGGTAGTTTAGAGAGTCTATGTTGGCCGACACACGAAGTTATCAGGAACATAGCACGCATGGCACCTCTTGGCAAACTCATTGCAGTTGTGGATCATGGATGGCGAAAAATATCCTAGTCTTTGGATCTTTTGAGAAAGTTTTGGCCCTTCCTGATGGGCACCATAAGAATCGGTGTGAACCTCTAGCATGACTTGTGGAATGTCAAACACCTGAATTCAACAAAGAAGAATGCCATAAAACCCGCACATATAGAGGATCTACTCCAGACTAGGACCGATCTAGAGGGTAAATTGTAGTTCACGACGTCATATTCACTCTCGCTCAGCACGATCTGATGGGAGATTACCGTGTTGGAGGTATTCAACCAAAGGTGTCCTCCAATCGACAATCATTTCAATCACTACATCCGGGTGACCCGGTGGCCCTGATGCAGAGGTGGCAATGGTAAGATGGCTTAATTGTGGGCCACCATCTCCATCTAGGGTAACAGGAGCTATGACTCTCCGATGTGCCACGTGGATGATCAGATCATCCTATTCGGGCTCTACAAGTGATGTAGCTAAGCTGGAAAAAGTATCCTCTCAACCGTTCTTTGAATGAGGGACATGGATAACCTCTGGATGAGAAGGGAACTTGGCCGTTAGCTTGAGAGTGAGTTCTAACAATGGTACGAGCGTTGGATTCCTGACAACATAGTCTCCATTGACCTAATTTATAACTAGCTCAGAGTCCCCAATCACATGAAAATGGTGCACGTCGATCTCAAGGGCCATCTTGAGCCCAGTAATGAAGGCCTGATACTCTGCCTCACTTTCAGTGCAGCCTTTTGACAGTAGAAACGAATATGACAGAACGACTTGTGCTGGGGTAATAAAGACAATACTTAGGCCTACTCTGTTGAGCCGAGGATCATTAAGCCTCTTACCAGTGGGGATCTAGGAGGAACCATAAAAGTGATTTTTCCAGCATGGGATGACTTGATCGACTGAGAGGATTGCCTCATCGGGAAAATTCAGGTCCAGGGACTGCCCTGCGGAGGTTGGATGGGAAGCTAGAAAGTCATAAAATACCTTCCCCTTAATAGCCTTCTGAGACATGAACTGGATGTCGAACTGCTGGAGGTTATCACCAACCACGCTAGTCGACCGGTCACCAAGGGAGGACATATGATGTACTTCAACTGGTCTACTCGAGACACAAGTTGTACCTCATGGTGCTGCAGCTAATGCTGCAATTTCTGTATGGTGAATACAAGCGCAAGGAAGCTCTTCTTGATGGCAGATTATATGGTCTCCATATCGAGGAGCATGCGGCTGAGGTAGTAGAGGTTGTTCTCTATCCCCTCATTGTTCATCTGGGTGAGAAGGGAACCGAGGGACCGTTCCAGTGTGGTGACATAGAAGACCAGTGGCTTCCCATAGATGGGTGGCATCAAGACCGAAATCCGGAGCTGATACTTCTTTATTTCTTCAAAGGTGGTCTGACAATCTACGTCTTATTCGTAAGTGGTTCCCTTCTACATGAGCAGAGAGAAGGGCTTACACTTTCTGTCCATATTCGCAATGAATCGACGTATGTAGGCTAAGTGGCCATTAAAACCTTGAATCTCCAGAATATTAATTGGGGGAGGAATCTGGATGATGGCCTTGATCTTTTCTGGTCCAATATCTATACTCTGGTACCAGAAAACAAAGCCAAGAAACTTCTCGGAGGTGACTCTAAAAGCACACTTCAACAGGTTCATCTTTAGGTGGTGGGAACAGAGGAAGCCGAACACTTTCTCAAGATCCTTGAGATGGTCATGGAGATGGCGAGATTTCACTACCAGATCATCCACATAACACTCCACCAATGACCCGAGGATATGTTTTAATATGCGATGCGTGGCCCGCTGATAGGTTGCGCCTGAATTCTTCATGATGAAGGGCATAACCTGGTAACAGAAAGTACCCTGGGGTTCCCTCAAAGTCATGGACTCTTCATCCTCAAGGGCCTTCTAGATGTGATTATATCCAGAGTAACCATCCATGTAGAAGAGGGCTTGGAACCCTTCCGTAGCATCAATCAAGAATCATGTCACTAGAAGGGGAAAATTATCTTTCGGACAGTGGTGTTTGAGGTCTCAAAAGATGATACAGACTCTGATCTACCCGTTATTCTTTCTAACTGGTACAATGTTGGAAAACCACTTGGTTTACTGAACCACCATAATGAAGTTTTCCTGGATGAAATTGTCAACCCCGACCCCGACCACGGCATGATGAGAAGGGTGCATCTTTCTGGGAGGCTTCTTGAACCCACACTGATTTTCCAGAAGACTGAGGCAGTGGATGGATACTAGAGGATCTAGTCCTAGAATCTTGTCATAACTCCAGGAGAATACAGCACGGTGATGTTTAAGGAAGCCTACGTACTACTGCTCCTCCTAAGGGGACATAGCGGCGCTGATCAATGTGGGTCTCTGGTCTGCCTCACTTATGAGGTTCACCTGTACCAACCTGTCGACCGTGGCGAAGATGCCTTAATCAAAGGAAGGGGGAATCCTCTATATCACCTTCTCCACTTTTGGCGGTATCCTCCATAGGGGGAGATGCTTATGAGTTTCCATACCCAGATGGGATGCTGGTACCAGCTTGTACGGTAGTGGTTACTGCATTGGGGAACTCTGGCACTGCCAAGACCATACTGATGAAGGCTATCAACTCGACCCCATTTTGTCTCCAGCATAAGGGGTCATGCTTGAAACTATCAAAGGAATAGTGGTTCATCATTTGGAGCCAACTTATTCCAGCCCAGAGAAACATATAAGTCTGACGTATAGCCATTTCCATTAACTGGGCGTCCTGATACCTGATGGGAGTGGGAGGCTCTGGGATCACTAGAGCCCGATTCGTGTAATAATACGAAGTGATCTTCCGAAGCCGCATGGATTTGGGAGAATGGTTTCCCCTTGTCCCGGAAATGAAAAAAAAATTCCCCATATCGGGGGGTCGTGGCCTCCAACTAATGAATCGGGAATACGTAGGTGTCATTCAGGCCTGCCCAAGGGTCAGTCGTAGCGGTGAAGGGCTCAACTCCAATTGTCTGGACATGCTTATCATTGTTCTTGTAATAGTTAGCATCTAAGTAGTGGGATTCACAAGAGGCAAAAGGAACTGCATCACCATGGAGTATACCCACTTGACCATTAAGGGAGTACTTGAGTCATTGGTGAGATGATGAGAGGACTGCCGCATGTAGGTGGAGCCATGTCCTGCCCATCAATGCATTATACACGGTGTCCTAAGAGACAACCATGAACTCGGTGCTGGCCACTAGGCCACAGAATTGGGTCTTTAGATGGTTCCTGCTGACAGGGGTCTGCTCTATCCTATCATATACAAGGATCCTTAAATTGGAGGGAGTTAGGTCATCTTCAGATAACCCTAGCTACTGCAGTGTTCGCATTGGGATAAGGTTGATCTCAGAGCCGGTATCAATGAGATAGCGGTGTACCTCCACGCTGTTTAATTGGTCGGTGATATACAGCGGGGAGATGTGCCCCTATATGGGATAGCCTTCAATCCTCTCCATAGAATGAAATAATAGCCTAAAATTCGACATCCTCAACTATTTCGGCATGGAAAGATTTTGTAGCTGCTATCTCCGTCTCTAACTGGAGGGGGCTCCTTAAAGCCTCGACGAGTGCTTTGTGCATATCTGGAGATAGGTGAAGGGATTTAAGGATGGAAAGCATTGTGGGATTCCAATGAGGTGCTTGAGGAAGTTGTACTTCTGTGTCAGGCAGGAACCTCTTCTTGTAGGGATCCACTCTGTAATGGAAAGCATGTTGGGACCTACCGGCCGGACCGACGGCTGACTGGTACTGGGTATATCTCGCTGCTCACAGGTTGAAGCCTAGAGAGTAGCTGTCAGATGAGGGCTGGATGACTAAGATTGGATTATAGCGGGGTAAAGTTGGTCACGACATTGCCGAAGTGGTTCTTCCTGATCTAGTGGCACAAAAGGTGGTGGAGGTGGGCTAGTTGACACCAGATGAAGAGGTTGTGCATGCTGAGTTCTGTGCTGGGTCTACTGTCTGGTCTCAACGACATGCACAGACTGGCTACAAGTACCAACTGAAGTGCCCTGATTACCCAAATGGTCGCGGCTCCCCTGACGTTAGTGTTGGATGGGGATGTTGGGGAGGTCCACCTGGAGCTCCCCCTCGTCGGGAATCATATAGGGGTTTACCAACTCAACGGTATTTACCTATGTATACCCTTGACTATCACTTGAAGATCCATCCACCTCTGGGTAGATTCTTGGAGGGATCCCCATCTCTGGGGGTATAAAGTCACCGAGAGTGTGGGACAATGATGGCACTGGAGGGGCATGTTGATTTTTCATACGCTGCCGATGCTTGATCTTCCATGAAGCAGATGACTCAGATGAGGATATAGAAGTGGTGGCCACATCTTCTGAAGTCTCCAGGTAATTCAGGCATTCACTTATAATTCCATGGGCGCGAGCGAACATCCTGCGAGCCATCTAGTAATTATACTTTGGGGACCCGCTGTTTGAAATCTGCTGCCACTCACCTTCATCGTCGTTACTACTATCTGACCTCACAAAGACACCCACCACTTATACCAGGGCCGGGCCCAACCTGACTATGTTTTTGTCGATCTGGTCTTGGAGCCAATCCTTTAACACATAGAATTTCTTAAGTGTGTACCCTAGTATCTGGTGATAATGGTAGTAGTTGCGGTGATCAGTGAGATGTGCCTCTTCTAGCTTTATACACTCAGGAACTAGTACAATTCTCTCCTCTAAGGAATTGCAGATGTAACCAAGGACATGAGCATCGTCGAACGAGTATTTTCTATTTCTTCTATCTAGAAAGGGATATCTATGAGCCTGACCCTAACGGGGGGGGGGGGGGGGCTAGAGGAGCCTACTGAGGAGGCAGAACTTGATTATCTCACCTAGGTGGTGGTGGCACGTTACGTGGGGGTGCCTGCCGATTTTGAGGCAGTCACTGCTGGGCTGGAAGCTGTGCCCGTGGTGGTGGACCTCTGCGGGGCTGCAGAGCTGGATCCACTAGAAGCAATTATAGCTGCCTAAGGGCCTCTACCTAGCCCACTGCAGTAGTCTTGGCTCTCGCATCCCTCCTTACTAGGATTATAGGGGGAATTGGACGTGCCTAGTTGGCCTATTGCATGGATTCTTCAAGGCGCTGGGTGTTATCCGAGAAGTCTCAGAAACCTCCAGGATAGTTCTGAGTGATCAGGGAGGGAACCAACTCTCTCTTGACATTTCCCACACAAATCTTCAGTAATTTATTCTGAGTTAGTGGCATGTCAAGGGAATATGTGAGCCCCTTACACCAGGTAAAAAAGTCTAAAAATCTCTCATGAGGCATTTTCTTTCACTTGACGAGGTCTGTGATGTTCATTTTTCGGGTGGTAGAGATGAACTTGTTAAGGAACTACCTGCGAAGGTCGTTCCAGCTAGTCATAGATCCGACAGGGAGTTGGTTGTACTAAACGAATGTTGCCCCTCTAGCATCTGAACAAAATAGCGGATCTTGGCAGTCTCATGCTGAGCTGGGGTCCCTAACATAGGACCACACCTTGAGTTAAAGTTGGCCAGGTGCTTTGGCATGTCCCCCGTCCCATTAAAAGTGGAGAAGGCGGGGTTTCCGAATCCCGGGAGTGCTGGCATATCATCCAACCACACTGGGTATGGATTTCCATTCGGTGGGATGGCCACCCACCGCATTTCCAGAACATCTAGGCGGTAAATGAGTGCCGCCATTAGATCGTCCGGACAGGGGCCCCTTTCCTAATAGGGATCCCTAACCATGATCATGTTTCCTGGTTCTTCAATGCGTTAGACAAGCTCAGCAACTCATGGAGTGACTGGTTGAGAGACCCATGGGGAGGCCGGAGGAACCCGAGCGGGGTTCCATAGATTGTCGTGCCGTTCAGGAGGGTTTAGAGAGACATACCGAACCCTCTTTCCATAAGCTCCGACTTCCACACTATTAGCCAATGCCGCATAATTAGGGTTTCCTGGGGGAATCTTGCTGAGTGGTAGTTGTACATGCCCCTGCTGGCCTGGCCTAGGATCACCGTAGTCAGGTCTTCAATCTTTAATGCGTTCATCGAGAAGTTCATTGACTAACTTCTTCTGGTCAGAAAGTTGCTGGAGCAGTGTGGCCTTCTCAGGGTCCTCTTCCGTCTTTTTCACTGAGGCAGACGGGTCGGAGTGCTTGACAGCTTTGACGTGCTCTTTGCCTTTACTGACATTCCGGCTGAGTACCAACTTCTTGGTGGGCACAGGGAGACCTAAAAGGTTCCTCTGTTGATGAGTAATCCTCCTTGATGGGTCCAGTAGTGGAGGAACGTCCTCAGGGAGGGTGTTCCCATCAAGAAGTTCTAGTTTGTTTTTCCCTCTCGACGGATCGGCCATGTTGACCGTGACTCTCCTCGGGGGCATGTCCTCAATGTCGCCTAGCAATTTGGGCTGCCGGAGGATTTTACTAAAGAGGACCGTAGTGTACTTCCCCCTCCCATGCACTCGCATGTGGGGGTAGCCTCCTTAATATCTTTGTGGAGTACTTGAAAACTTTGAATTCATTTCTGTTGGATGGCCCTTTGGTGACCAGGTGACTCGAGGTGCTGGACCACAGGGAGTGTGGCCAGGTCAACCAGATGACATTGTTCGCTAATGTCTTTTAGGTGCTCTTGGATCTCTGGATAAGTCACTCACCAGTGTCGAAGAAGGAAGTTAGTCAGCCAGAGTGTCTGGCAGAAACATTCAAACTCCTCTGGGGTGATAGATTCCGGAGCACGAAAATTTGGTCTTGCGACCGGACAAAACTTCTCAAGGAAGTGGCCCACTACAAGGATGGTCCAAAAGATCCTCGACTCAGATTCAGTGTCTGTAATTTGATTTACCCACTCATCAACTTAGGGTGGCTGAGGAAATGGCACTAGTGCTAAGGCAGGCCACTGGGACGATGAGATGGCCAGCGGAGAATATGGCGAGCATGCTGATTGACCGTCGAACCTTGGGTTGTACTCTGAAGGTTGTAGTGACCTGGCAGCTATATCATGATAGGATGGACCAACGACCAAGGACCCTGACACAGCATCTGCCTCTATTGAGGGTGTGCTATGTCGCGAATCTTCCTCCACTTACCCCCAAAATAGACCTTTGTAGCCCCTAGCCGAGGTAGAAGGCACTTTCGGTGATGACGGTGGAAACTATGTGGTCGGTCTCTGGGGACATGCTGGGTTCTCATCCTCCTGGATATACCTTTGGAGGGAGGAAAGGATCCTATGGACCTCACATTCTGGGATTATGAGGTGGATGCGCCTCGTTCCTACCCCATCCCTTAACTCGGAGGACTGAGGGCAGCGCACCCACACTGAGGTGCACTCCGCTTTGGAGTCTGAGAAGCGGACCGGTACGATTCCGGTCCAGCCTTCCCTAGGATTCCTCTTGTGGCGGCGACAACCCGCCATCCTTCCCCTGGGTGGATCCTTGGGATAGGGATGACTTCTGACATGGGGTCCTCTGGCCGCACTGGTGCTGGGGTGGAGAAGGTTTGCACTTGAGAAAGCCGAGGAGAGAGGAGCATTGGGACAAAATTCGAAAGGGTCATGGGGAGGACTTACATGTTGGGTGTTTGTGAAGTGAAGTTGTCCTATACCTCTCCGACCACTGGGGAGAGGAGGTCCTTCACCGATTGGTGCGGGAACATGAGGAGGAAATCCATGCTGGTGAGTGACCAGACATGCAATGTCTCCAT
Source organism: Viscum album (assembly GCA_963277665.1). Lineage (NCBI taxonomy): Eukaryota > Viridiplantae > Streptophyta > Magnoliopsida > Santalales > Viscaceae > Viscum > Viscum album. The sequence goes on along the minus strand of OY728119.1, from coordinate 1,473,094,422 downwards.
ACCTGCGTCTTGCGGCAGGGGGAGTGACCTCGTACCCATTGTAGTGAGCGAGGGAAAGACCCCCATACGGAGTATTGCTGTCATAGGGAAGACCTTCACTTGGGTTGAAGGCAGCACGAGGTAGACCTCCTAGCTGTGATTGGAAATAGGGAGGGCCCACATGTTCCATAGTGGCAGTACGGAGTAGGCCTCCACGCTGGATGGCATTGATGCAGATTAGTCCGTAGCGGCCATCGCTTGTGCTGGCGACTGGGAGAGTCGACCCAGCCTTCCCCTGGGGGGGTCGGGGCCCCGATCCAGGCTGGGAGTATAATTGAACTGCTCAACGTATGATGGGAGTTGGTGATATGAGTCAGCAGTGGCTCGGGCCACAGTATTCACCGACGTTGACGCCCCATGGCAGGCACCCTCTTCCATTTTTGCCCGATGCTGGTGCTGGGTCAAAGAAACTGGAGCTGGTGGTGTAGGCACATAGATTGCCTACTCCTTGGCTTAGGGAATTGGACAGAGGAGCTGACATTGCTTGGTGGGAGCCCTCACTGGGATCCCATGATGCGGGAATCCAATTGGGCCAATCTGAGTATCCCCTACCTCGTCGGTGTAGGGGAGGGAGTTGTCAAGGCGTTCTGGGGACAATCTCCTGAAATGATTGAATGTTGGGGTGGGTAACAATGTCCCATGGGGGATGTATTAACGGCAAGGCGCAGCTGCCTCGAGATCTAAGTTGGCCATATCCCTCGTAGGGATGATCACCTCCTCCTCTTACCTATGTACATGGTCATTAATTACCATTCTCTGGAAAATTACTGATGGGGAGAGGGGGCGTGGGCTCCCAGTAGTCATGGTAGTCAAAGATGTCATAGAAGAGGCTGGACTGCGTGGGTTATCCGCGTCAATAATGCCCCCTCGCCTGCACTGGTGGGCAGGTGATCGGGCTCCAGATGCAACAACTTTCTTCCTGAAAGTAGGGAGTTGTACTCATTGACACTGCTAGAAAATGTAATCGACAACCAGTGCTCCAATGTCATTCCGTCTTCCGTGGCCGGTGAGAGGGATCCACACTGACAATGTCACAGAACGGAATGCTCAACATCCTGACTTTCCAAACAACTAGAAATTTTCATGTCAGGCCTGCTATTTCCTTTACGAACCTAGTGCTGGGTGACTGGGTCTAATGACAAGATAATACATTGGTGACTCAAGTGCTACTAGTCCCCATGCTGAGGAGAATACATTCACGTTGGCTTCACCATTTCTGTTTCCGACTCTTTCATCGGGGCGCATGCATCCGTTACGAGGAGGACGTGCGACTGTTGCCCCGAATTCTCACATTCCAAAAGCAGGTGGTATTCGCTCCTTATTTAGGGATGTCTGATCCTTGATCAAAATGGGATGATGGGAAGTCGGTTCTTCCTTCCGTGGATTCTTCATCGGAACTCGTCTCCTAGTCCGAGCCTCCCTCATAGATTTAAGTTGTTCTTCATGAAACTCTTCCTGGTGTCATACCTTCATGGACACTAGTTAATTACTCTGCTTCTGTCGGGAAATTCCAAGGAGTCCGATTAGGGTAGCAACCTTTTTTTAGGGGAGTAGTCATGTTGGGCACCACTGGCGTGTCTTGACACTGGGGGATTGGCATGCCTATCTTTTGTCCCTTATTATAGGTCTTATCGAGGGCACGGATTCCCGAGTCATCCCACATCTGACACGAGGAATCATATGCCATCGGCATGTATCTAAGGTTTTCCCCAGCTTCACATGTTTAACAAATAGTATGCCACATGTTTAATGTCCAACGGAGACAGATCAGACTGATCGAAACACTGATTGGAGTGGATAAAATACAAAGGTAAGATGAGAGAGAGGATATAAACACATACCTCAACCTTGATGTAAAAGATATTGGATTCCACTCTTCAACCTCTGATAAAGAAAATTATTCCTTCGGTAAAGGTTTTGTGATAATTTCAACTACTTGTTCAGATTTTGGAACATAATTCGGCTTCAATTCATTATTATCTAAGTTCTCTTTGATCAAAAGATATTTTATATCAATATGTTTTAAACAATAATGTTGAATTGGATTCCTGGTGAGATTGATTATTCTTTGATTATCACAACCCAAGAGAAAGGGTAACTTCACTTTAAGAAGTAGGTCTTATAATTGAGTTTTCATCCAAATGAGTTGAGTTCTAGTTTGAGAGGAAACAATATACTCAACTTCATCCATATAGAGAGTTTCTGAATTATGATTCTTTGAATGAAAACTAACACAATTATTTCCCATGAAGACTACTCCCCCAAATGTGGAACTTCTATTATCAACATTTCCTTCTCAATATACATCTAAATACCCAAAAAATTATATATGTATTGAAATATCTGATTCTGAATTCTATTGTGTCCATGAAGTATCTAATAATTCATTTTCTAGAAATAATATTTGAATATTTTATAGCACTCTAAAATCTTTCACATAAGGTAACAATATAAAAAATATTGTTTCTTGAGGTAGTAATATATGAAAATCATCCAATAAAATTCGAATACTCCTTTTTGATAAAATTTTGTTCCTTCTACATCTTTACTGAAATTTTTCCCACTAAAATTAGTTTGTAAATAGGTTTTTAATTTTTCATTCTGAACCTTTTGAGATGTTATTTAGCATAATTTTCTTGGGAGATAAAAATGCATTCTTTATTTTGAAATATTTGAAACCCAATAATGTATTTCATTTCTACCAGTATGTACATTTAAAATAGCTTCTTTATTTCTTCATAAAATCATTCAAAACTTCTTTCATCATTCCTAGTAAAGACAACATTATCAATATAAACAATTAAAATTAGGTAATACACTTCAATTACTCTGATATAAAGATCATTATCCAATCATACTTTAATGAAATTCATTTTCCTTAATCAAGTATCCAATTTTTAATGCCATGCCCTTGGATCTTGGTTTTTACCATACATGGATTTCTTTAACATATATACATATCTTTCAATTTTCCCAACAATAAAGCCACATGGTTGTTTAATATAAACCCACTCATCAAGATCACAACTATAGAATGCATATTTAACATCCATTTGAAAGATCTTGTAGCCTCATTGTGCAGTGATAGAATGAAAGATTACAATTGATTCCAATTTGGACACTAGAGAAAAGGATTCACCAAAATCAATTCCTTCAATCTATTTATACCCGTTGCATACTGATCATTCTTTTTTTCTTATAACATCACATTCTTCATTCAGACTATTCCAAAAAATCCATTTTATGTCAATAATATATTTTAGGATTGGGTATAAGTTCCCATGTACTGACCTTTTCAATATAATCTAATTATTCATCAATGTATTAACCCTTTAGATTCTCCAAATCATTTTTCACATCATTCAGATACACTTTTGAATATAGAGAAGTATGCGTAATAGTATTTATTATTCTTCTGGTTTGATCCTTTCGATGGTTTTCACCATTTATATTCTGAGCTTCCACTAAATTCCTCATCCTAGGATGAGATATTAAAGTTTCTACCTCATCAATGGAAATAGATGAGTCTGATTCATCTTCATGATTGGTAATACGATTATCTATATCCTTATCTTAATTGTTCTATCGAACATAATCAACATAATTATATTCCTATTCACGTTTATCTTCCTCTCCCTTTTGAATTACTTTCAAATCAACTGAATTAACAATTATTTTATGTTTCTTTTTTGAATCATATTTATTCTATTCCTTATGAACCATATCTAAGAAAGATTCCATATTAACCTTTATACTCAAACATATCATAGTTTCCACCTTTCTACATTATAATACATGGACATTAAAACACTATAACGTGTTCCTGACTTGTTTTTTTCAATAAATCAATTCATATGAAGTCATACTTGATTGAGTTCTACAGAAAAAATGATTATGAGTATAAACAGTATTACACATGAGTTTCCACCAAAAGTAATGAGAATGTCCATGTCCAAGTAACATGGTTCTTCCATTTCCACTAGGATTCTGTCCATTCTTTAAAACCCCAATTTTGTTATGGAGTATATGGGGAAATATACCCGAATAGACATAAGGCCTTCTGTTTTTATTTATTTTTGATAACCTGACTTTCAAGGGAAGAGGGAGAACCCTTACAGGGCCCTTAGGCATAGAGATTACATGACACGTAGGATGTAAGAAATATACTGGCTATAACTACAACGAACTGATCCTCTCCAGCTTCGTTATCGTGATGTCATCTCTCCACCTTCACAGGGCTAGTTCGGTTAGTCTTCCCATGAAATCATAGGCTCATCCTAAAGGAAAATTCCGTACCCCCTCTTTTTGAAAAATATTCTTAATCTTCTGCTCTGGTGAATGCTTCTCCTCTGAATCCTCATCTGGAGTCTTCCCATTAAAGAGTCAGACTATTCGTTTAAGCCTGATTTCAGGTGGCCCAATGACCTTGAGGTGGTACAAAGGCCATGTGGTGGCCCGAAGGCCTTGTGATGGCCTGAAGGCTTTGAGGTGGCCTGAAGTCCTTGAGGTGGCTCAAAGTCCATAAGGTGGCCCGAAAGCCTAACTAGTTCGAAGGCCTTGGGTGGCCTGAAGGCCTTGAAGAACCCAAGTCCCAAACCGGTGGCCTGAAAGCCCAATCAGATGAATTGTAATGACCGCTACGGAACTAAACAGTGCCTAATATAGTACTTGGCATAGTTCCTACTATAGTCTCTGCTACAGTACTACTACAGTACCCCTGAAACTATGTCTCCACACAATTTTGAGCTCAGGTCTCTTGGATGCACTAGTGAAGTCCTCACCAACTGGGATGAGGCTCTTGTGCTATGGGGAACTATACTAATTCTAAATTCCATGCATATCAAGATAGTCTTAAAACTCTTCAATTATATACTCACCACAATTATCTATTCGAAACTTCTTCACTGAATACCCATATTCATTTTTCTATCTTGCTTCTAAAACATTTAAATATATTCAAAGCATCTGATTTATTTCTCATATACATTACACATGTAATGAGAGTAACATAATCAATGAAAGTAATGAATTACTTATCTCTATTTTTTATTGTTTATTCATTGGCCCATGAATATCAGAATGAATCAACTCTAGGGATTGTATTGAACAAATCTCATCATTTTTTGTACAACATTTGTAATCTTTCCTTTCTAGAAGATTGTGAAACACCAATCTATTCTTCTTATCAAGCATGTTAGTAATGTCTGAGACACTATCTCTTTTATATAACATTCTCATGTTTCCAAGACACATATATATAATCCATTTATCAACAACTAATTATCTTTAATCAACCTCATGTAACAAGGCTTTTATATTTCACCAACCTAAAATAAATTCCCTTATTTACATTGGCCTCTTGTAACAATCTTCCCATATTCTTCAAATTTTACAAAAAAAAACCCATCTATTCTGAAGATTACATGGTTACCCTCATCACATAATTGTGAAAAACTTATAAAATTGTGTTTCATCCCATCAAGATATAGTTTTTTCTTAGATTTCATCTTTTCGTTTCTAATGATGGATGACCCATAACCTTTTATTTTCTATGATTCATCATTTCCAAATGTCACAGTTCCATATTTAAAATATTTCACATTCTTTAGTAGTTTCAAGAATCCTTTCATGTGAGAAGAACACCCACATTCATTTATCCAATGTTTTATTCCATTTGAATCTTTCAACACAGTTTCAACAATAGGATCCTTTTGTCCTTTCTTTTCTTTCTTCACTATCTGCTTATGAGAATTCAAAATCTTTTTTTGTGCTGATAACAAGACAAGTAATACTTTTTCAAGATTTATAGGGGGTCATATGTCTCAAAAATAGTTTCCAAATGTTTGAACCTATTTTTTTTCTTCATTTCAACCTTTTCTAGTTTCCTCAAGGCTACCTTCTCAGTATACAATCTTTTGGGAGATCAACATCCCATAAAAATCTACCTCTCATAACCTATGGGATAGTAGAAATATTTTTAGTTAAACCATCACATATTTTCTATTTGTCTGAACCCCCCAAAATACCAAAAATAAACATAGAAAGAATATTTTCCCCTTAAACTCCCATACTTTCCAAAATTATGAATATATATTTTAAGACACCTTCCTTTATTTCTTTTTTGAGTGATCAAAATTTCTATATACCATCAAATTATTCTTTTTATTTTAAAATTTTATATATTTAAATGTATTTGAAACTTTTTTTGTTCCAGATAAACTATTTTCGGACTCAAAAAGTTTTGTATCTTCTGAATTTTTCACCTTGACCACATACATAACTATCCTAGAATTTTTCTTTTCAGACCCACTTACATTATTCTTCTAACCATTTGAAGGTAACTTTAGTTGAAGCTTATCAGGTTTCTTATTATGATAACATTCACCAACATTAACAATAGAGTTTTGGAAACATTTTCATTTCTCTTCATCTTTAAAATTTTTTTTGGAAAAGATCTAACTCTTCTTATTTTTTATTTATTTTCACTTTCAGATCCTAATTAAAATTCATTTATTCTTTATGATATTTATTCAAATCATCAATCTCATTCACCATATTTTCTTTCTCATCATAAAAAAATCTCGATTTATAATTTAACAACATTAATCACACAACATTTTGTTTTTATGTTCAAGCCTTCTGATATTTCTTTGACAGTATTTCAATTCTTCATTCAAATGTATTTCAAGTTGAGTTTCTCCTTCTTCAGAATTACTATTTCTGAATTCTTTATCATTTACTATTGAAATAAAAGTAATTTCAATGCCATACTCAACTATTTTTTTGGATTCAACATCACTGCCTTTTTCTTCTTCTTCATATTTGTACAATATACTTCATCTCTTGGATTTCAATATTTTCTTTTACTTCCATGTGTTTTTCAATTTATCTTTGTATCCTTGTTTCTTCCACAATATTCGTGGATTTCAGTATTCATAATCACTATCCTCTTCATTCTTTCTTCATGGGAATTTCTCTGCAAAGTGACCTACTCTTCCACAATCAAAACATTTTAATGGATGTTTCCACTAGTACTTCCTTATACCTCTTTTTACATTTTTAGAAAACATGGATAAAATATTATTAATATTTTCACATAACTCATTTTTAGAGTTAGAATCCCCATATTCTTCTTTGATAAGAATCTTATTTGATTTTTTTATTCTTTGTAGCCTTGAAGGACATTTCACTATCAAATTTTATTTTAATCTTAATATATTTCACTCTTATATTTTTCATAGGCAATATCATTGCAATGAAAATCATCAAGAGATAATGTTTCAAGATCACTGTCTTCCAATGAAGAAACATTTTCATCAATTTTTTAGGAATTATTATCAAGATCTTTTAAACCACCTTATAATCACCCAACTTATTATAAACCATGATCTCTAAAAACCATTCCATAAAAGGAAATACTTGATCATAAGTTTATCCTGATAAAAGTAGTTTCTTATTAAAATACATAATTATAATTTTTTGTACATATATGTTATAGGTTTTCATTAATTACACTTGTATATGAATTTATTTACCTAAACATTAGTATTTGAATAAAACAAGATCACATAATCTTAAATATATATATCGACTAAAAATAACCACAACACATTGAAAACCATTTTATAAGTGTATCCTGATAAAGTACATAATTATGTTTGAAATAATTTGGAATAAAAGATACTTATATACACATTTATTTACATAAAAATTAGTAATTGAATAAAAAATGATCACATACTCCTTCATATACAAATCGATTAAAAATAATCGTAACACCTTTACATAAAATGACATAAACACCTTCAATCATATATTTACATATATAAGACTCAAAAGTAATTTATTTACATATACAAATGTGTGTGTACATGTACGTATATATATATATATATATATCAATTCAAACTCTTTTATATGAAATGCAATATATATGTATATTGGTGTATATATATATATTATTATTTTCATACATCCACTTTTTTGGAAAAACACTAATTCGATAACCCAACATGAGATCTTAGGGATTAATTAAAATTTAGGAGACCATAAAGTTAAATTTTAGTAAAGGGAGTTCCATTAGAAGATGGAGTTTTAAACATTCCATGATATATACATATATATAAATACATATATTTAATAAACTACCAAAAAACAATAATTTTGAAAAATATAAGGACAACACTAATATAAAAGTCCAATTATTCAAAATAATTCTAGGATAATAAGTCTCACGAATAAAAAGAATTTAAATATTTAATAAGTATCATGAAACCTTAAGGTAGAGCATAAAAAGACCACATTTTATAACAAAATAAATCAAAACACTATTATGAATACAATTCTGATAGATTGAAATAAATTTTAATATAAATTGGTCAAATTCTTATATGATTTAAAAAATATAAGCAAAACTATAAAAAAATCATTCCGATGAAATAAAAAAAACTGTTTAAACATCCATAGAGTAAACTTTAGTGATTGTCTAAAAGAAAATTGGAATAATATATTTGTATGACATATGATAGTTTAACATGTTTCACAAGAAATAATTTCTCACCAGGAAAATGATTCCAAAGCCACACAACATAGAAAACTATTGCATAACAAAGGGAATTGACACCTTCTGATCGATTTGGAAATAATTTTGAAAATGAAACAATAATTTTAATAGAATATTCTTACCACAATTAAAATATGACTTAATGATTTTGGAAATCAAGGATTCAAATACTAATAAATGAATAAAATAATTAGACACAAAAATGTAGAAACCATTTAATCCATTTGAATGAATGTTTCCAAGGAAATTTTACTTCCTGAAAGAATACTAGGATGGAGTTAATGTTGAAGGAAAAAACATAAAGTGAATTATAAATGTAAATAGTCCCCCCCTTAAGTTCATAAACATAAAATTGTTTTAAAAAATTTAAAATAAAAAATCTTTCATTAAATGCTTGAAACTATAAACCATTTGAACATATTAAAAAAATGGAATTCCCTTGAAGTCAGCTTCAAGGAATTAGATTAAGCCTTGATCTGAAATCAGAGTAGCGTTAACATGTAACTAACAGGGATCTGTAAAACTAATAAAAATTCTCGCTACAACATGTAGTTCAATAGTACATGCTCATCGGATGCTCCCAGACTCAACATTATAGGCCTTATATACGAATATATCAAACACACAAAGAAAGAAGAAAATACCCAATGAATTTGACCCATAGCATTCTAATCCTGACATGAAATCATATATACCATTAAATTATAACCCTAATTGAACCTAACAGGATACATAGAAACCTAAACCGAGATTAAATTAAAGGAAAACACTCAAACAGTTATTTGGTTTCCATAAATCTGACTCACCATCACCATAAGAGGATCAATGGAGGGTTCTCTATGAGAAAGATGTCCCTTGAATCCATCATATGTCATTAGTATGAGTTTCAGGTTGACTGTCCATTGATGAGATGTGTCAGCTTATTTCGCACATGATCATATCAAGGCCTGAGATCTATGACGGGGAATTGATCCAAGTGTAATACAAAACATGATGATCGGTGAGACAGAGGAGTCGCGAGTGTAGGGTGGAAACGGGAGTTGGAGGTTGACCCATGGTTTTGAGAGTTAAGGATGAAGACGGGGGGTTCCGTTCAGCTTCACCAAAAACCCAAAACCCAAAACCCAATTTCCCCATTCAAATTTCTTTTATTATAAAATTATATTCATTATTTTTAACAATTCTTTATAATTAATTTTTTACCTTGTTATCATTATTATAACACATATATAAATATATTAACCAAGCTAAAAATTTTCCACTTTAAATAAAAACTCATAATTACTAGTTATTATTTTAAAATAATTTATACATCCTCCGATAACTATTATTAATAATTTATAAAATAAAGTGTCATTAAAAATACATGTCATGTATTTATCGTGCTCCTAATAAAATGATTAATTTAATTACACCTATTGGAACATAATTATTTCATTATAATAATTTTATGGTTAAAAAATTATTTCTTTTTTATTACAAAATAAATACTTCTAAAGACACCAAAGATTATGTATTTTATAAAAATATTTTTTATATTTTTTTCTTTCTTGAAAATTAAATTATTTAGTGAATAATAATTTTTCAAATTATATATTATAAAAATGATACAGTACTACATTAAAAATATATATTTTAAATCATTATTTAATTTAACCAACATAAATATGTATTTTAATTTAAATACCAATTGAGATTACCGATCCAGTTTAGCTGTAGATTCACTTAATTTATCAATACAAACACAAAAAAATATAGGTATATATATATATATGTGTGTGTAAAGTTTTTTTTTGTTTTTTTCAGTTAATAACATATTATTCTTAAAAAAGTACATAAATGGCTCAATGAAACAGTTTTTTCATATATAAATACATAACCATAACAAACATTTTTTTTTAAACAAGCTCATAAAATTTGTAGATCCTCTTCCTGTAATGATGATGCATGTTTTTACATTTCTCTGTGCTTTTTCCCTTATTCTCTTTGTTGGGTTTCAACTTATTAAAGAACTGAAAATCACGGGCTAGGATATTGTCATCATCTTTCTAGTTATAAGTTGTCCTTATTTTTGTATGATATCTATAGTTTTAATATTAACTTCATCTTAGTTTGAGGAAATTTTTCTTGTATCTTTCTTAATGTATTACTTTAATAAGGAGTTATTTTTGTTTAAGATTTATTTATTACATTTTACTAAGAGTCAAATTTATATGTGTTACTACGATGTTACGTTATACCCCCTTAAAAATATTGTGTCTTCACAATCTGATTACATAAAAAAAAGAACACTAAAATTAAATATGACTCCATGGATTCTAACCTCCCTTCTTTAAATACCCCTAATTCTTATTATAGCGTTGATCGTGAAGATAGAGGGTCCACTTAGTGCAACAATAACTTAATTATTTTTCAATGTATTTCAAATACCTAGTCTAGAAAAATTATGTACACCTCAGATCGTACTGATAGAAAATATGATGCACATCTTGAAAATAATTGTTTCTATCATATAGTTTCAAAACATCACCATGTTTGAGGTTGTTGTAAAATTGTCTGACAGAGTCAGCTTTGAAAAATTTAAAATGTGGTTCTACTAATATATTGACTATGCTTCAAAAATTACTAGAAACCAAGAATATATATATATATATATATATGTGTGTGTGTGTGTGTGTGTGTGTGTATATATTATATTATCGGAGGTCTCCCTCTTCAGAAGCTATTCTAAAATCAAATAGTGAATCATACTCTCTATACAGGGTGAAGTATTGGAAAATTACATGATGGTATCTCAATTTATGAGAAAAGTGATAGAGTTAGGAGCTTAAGATTTGACCATAAGTGAGCCATGATCCCTGATTATTCTGTGGTATGGAGGAGTAGTTTGATATTTTATAGAGCATCTTACAGGAATGATGGACCTTAGAAAAGGTTTTGATGCTATGTGAGCTTTAAATCACAATATTTATTGCAAGTAAGTCCCCTAGAAGTGAGAAGAGTTTCATGTGATGTTCTTCCCCTTCCATCTCGAGACTATCTTTTATCCTCATGATGAAACATATCAAATTTTAAGTAACCCTCAAGACATGATAGACTTGTGATATTAAATGTCTCAATGTATAACTTTTTATTACTCATTAATGAAAAAGGTCCTATGCACATCTATTAAGGTATCCAAATGGTTTCTCTGTATCAACACCTCTATAGTTAACTATAACTCAGATCTGATACCAATTATAACAACCCTGAATACATGGTACATTTTTTATGAATAATTCAATTATTTATAACATAACATTAGATCACATTGGTAAAGAGTTTTAGGGAGTCCATATACATTGGAGAATCCCCATTACACAACCTATGAAACAAAATACTAAAACTAATATTTATAAGGGTTAAACAACTTAGTAGGACCTCAACCACTATATCTCTTCTACGTGTTCTTAAGACCTATGAAAAGATGTGTTGAAAACATTGGGTGAGCTACAACAAGCTTATTAAGTGGATTTTAAAACAAAATGAAACCAAAAAGTGTTTAGAAATTTGAAAAAAAAATTAATAAAAATTATAATGTTTGTTGATGCTAGATTAAGAAAACATGTATACATTCCAATAATAAACATTTCAAAGAAAAATTACTTCAATTAATATATGAAACATTGTAAAAATATGCTTCAATAATTCATATAGTATTAGTAATTACACTTGATAACCCTATAAACATTCATAATTAATTATCAATGGAACCTTTGATCATATCATAAATTATCGGTTCACTCCTAAGAGATGGTGGACAAAGTCCCATGATGGATTAGTTTCACTCCCTAATTCCATAATGTTCTTGGGATACACCCCTTGTACACCATAATGTGCTTGGTATATACCTCCAAAACATTGTGAAGTTCATGGGATAAACATCCCCCATACAGTGATGTGATTAGGATAAACCTCTTATGCATTGTGATGTTCTTGGGATAAACCTTACATACACCATCAATTAAATCTCATGATATTGACACATTACATAGAGAGTTGAACCACTATCACGACACACCCTTCAAAAATATTTCATTCTTATATATCCAAGTGTGCCTTTTGGAATTATAACGTGCATTTATTTCATTATGAGGACCATGTAATTTATTTTAAACCATGATCATTAAAAACCATTCCATAAAAGTACCTAATTGATCATATATTTATCTTGATAAAAGTATTTTCTCATTAAAATACATTATTATACGTTCATGTACATATATGTTATAGGTTTGTGTTAAAGACACATGTATATGAATTTCTTTACATAAACACATGTGTTTGAATAAATCATGATCACATACTCATGAATATATATATATATATATATCGACTGAAAATAATTATAACACTTTGAAAACCATTTTATACGTATATCCTAACAATGTACGTAATTATTTTTTAAATAGTTTTCCATAAATGGTACATGTATACACATTTATTTACATAAAAATTAGTGTTTAAATAGAAAAAGATCGCATACTCATGCATATACACATCAATTATAAATAACCATAAAAACATTACATAAAATGGCATAAACACATTCATTCATATATTTACATATATAAGCATCAAAAGTAATTATATACAAATACACATCTGTGTGTGTGTGTGTGTGTGTGTGTATACATGTACGTATATATGTCTCAATTAACACCCTTTCATATGAAATGCCATTTATATGTATATGGGTACACATACATACATATATATATATATATATATATTATTTTCATACATCCATTTGTTTTGAAAAACATTAATTTGATAACCCTACTTGCGGTCTTAGGGATTAATTAAAATTCTAGTGACCATAAAGTTAAATTTTATTAAAGAGAGTTCCATTGGAAGATGGGGGTTTAAACATGCCATGATATATATATATATATATATATATATATATATATATATATAGACACACACACACACACACACATATTTAAGACATTACCAAAAATAATAATAATTTTGAAAAATATAAGGACACCGCTCATATAAGTGTCCAATTGTTCCAAACAATTCTAGGAAAATATGTCTCACAAATCAAAACAATTTAAATATTTGATATGTTTCATGAAACATTAATAAAAAACATAATAGGATTTCATTTATTTCCCAAAATAAATCAAAACACTATTATAAATATAATGATGATAGATTAAAATAAATTTGTATATAATGATGTCAAATTCATATATGGTTTAAATATTTTAAGCAAAGATATAACAAAATTAGATTTTCTATTTTAATGGAATAGAAAATGTTTAAACATCGATGGAGTAAAAGTTAGTGATTTCCTAAAAGAAAATTTTCATAAAATATATTAATTTCATAGGATACTTGAACATGTTTCAAAAGATAAAATTTCGAACCATGCAAATGATTCACCTACTTTGCAATAGAGAAAAGTATGGCATAACAAAGAGAATTGACAGCTTCTGATCGATATAGAAATAATTTTGAAAATGTGAAAAAAAATATTAATAGAATATTATTACTACTATGAAAATGTTACTTAATGATTTGGAAAATAAAATATTCAAATAATAATAAATTAATAAAATAATTTGACAGAAAATGAAGAATCCATTTAATAAATTTGAATGATTGTTCAAATGGAAATTTAATGACTCAAAAGAAGACTGGGATGGAGTTTCCATTATAGGAAGAAACTTGAATCTAATTAAATATGTAAAGAGTTCCCCTTAATATCATAAACTTAATTTTTTTAATCATATGTAAAGGAAAATATTCTGAATAAAATTAACGAAACAAGAAAACATCTGAACAAATTAAAAAAACAGAATTTCATTACTGTAAGCTTCCATGGAGAAGATCGAGCCTCATATTAGGTTTACAAAAGTGTTAACATATATCAAACAATGATCTGTAAAATTGAGAAATGAGCTAGCTACAATGGGTAGTTCTATAACAGCTGCTCCTCTCTTGTGCCCAGACTCAACATCAGATGCCTTATATACACATATATCCAACACCCAAGGAATGACGAAAACCCCTATCAGTGTGAACCGTGAGATTCTATCCCCAACATTAAATCCAACATACCCTGAAATTATAACCCTAATTGAACCTAAAGGGATACATGGAAACCTAAACCAAGAGTAAATTAAAAAAAAACTCAAATAGATTTTTAGTTTCCATAAATCCAACTCACCATCACTGAAAGAAAATTGCATGAGGATGAGTCTATAAAAAATATGTCCTTTGAAGGCATCACGAGTCATCGGTACTAGTTGAAGGCCGACCACCAGTGGGATGTGTCAGCTTCCTTCACTCATGAGAATATCGAATCATGGAATCCGTGAGGGGGAATCTCTCCAAGTGCAATATGACACATGATGACTAGCATGACCAAGGTGTCACGAGTGTGGGGTTTAATTGGGAGTTATATGACGAATTATTATTTTAAGAGTTGAAGACGTATATGGTGGAGGGTTCTGTTCAGCTTCACCAAAAACCGAAAACCCAATTTCCACATTCAAGTTTATTATTAAATTATTTTCATTATTTTTAACTATACGTTATTATTAATTATTTAACTTATTATCATTATTATAAAAAATCTATTAATATTGTAACAAAACTAATAATTTTCCTCATTAAATAAAAAAACCATATTATTACTTATTATTTCAAAATAATTTATAATTCCTCTGATAACTATTATAAAAAAATTATAAAATAATGTGTCATTAAAAATACATTTCATGTATTTACCATGTTCTTAACTAACCGATTAATGTAATGAAACCTATTTAAAAATTATTAGTTCATTATCATAATTTTATGGTTAATAAAACATTTCTTTTAATTAGAAAATAAATAATTTTAATGTCACAAAAAAATATTGTTTTATATAAACATATTTTTTTTATTTCTTGATAAGAGAATCATTTAGAAAAAAATAATTTTTAAAATTAAATTTTATAACAATTAAAAACTACAACATTAAAAATTTATATTTGAAAACCATAATTTTTTAACCAGAATAAATAATTATATTTAAATTAAAAACCCATTGAGATTACAGATCCTATTTATGTGTAGATGCACATCATATATCACTAAAAACACACACAAAATATAGTTATATATATATATATACGTGTAATGGTTATTTTTGTTGCTGTTTTCATTTATTAACATTTTTATTTTTTAAAAATTTCTTCAATGGCTATATGAAATAGTCGGTTCCTTTATAAATACGCAACCGTAAATATTTTTTTTATTTTAACCAAACTCATCCAATTTGTAGAAACTCTACCCATATAGATGATGCATGTTTTTAAATTCCTCTACGCTCTTAACCTTATTCTCTTTGTTGTGTTTCTACTTATTGAAGATCCCAAAAGAACAGACTATGATAACGTCATTATCTTGTTTTATATAAGATTTACTTACTTTTTTTTGATGATATTTATAGTTTTAATGTTACCATCTTCTTAGTTTCAGGAAATATTTCTAGTATTGTACTTCATGTATTAAATAAATAAGGAGTTATTTTTTGTTTATGATTTATTTATTTCATTTTACTAAGATTCAAATATATACAAGTTACTAGGGCGTTAAACTTTTTTATTTCTTTCATATATGTTTTTCAATTTATCCCATATACTATTGGCTATGGAAAATAATTTTATTCTCAAGAATTCACTTTTATAAATTTATGACAATATATAATTCTTTTCTATTCCATCATTCTCAAGATGCTTCTTATCAACAAGTGTAAGTGGAGCTTTATCATCAATGGGTGGAAACCCAACTATTGCAGCTTCAAGAAAATCATAACTAATAGAAAAAAAGAAACATTCTATGTTTATAGATATGATAATTCATTCAATCAAAGACCATAACACCTTTACTATTCACATACTTGAAATTCTCTATTTGGAAATAATAAAAGAATGAAACCTACCTCTGATACCACATGAAAGTGCACAGCTAGATTGAGTGTATCACTGAGAGGGGGAGGGGGTGAATAATTAATACTCTTTTTTTTTTGTTTCTTTTAAATTAAAACAACCATCACCTACTATTAGATATTTAAATTCACTACTAAACACCAATCCAACACACATCCATATGAACATAATGATTTATAAGGATCACTATTCAATAAGAGTATCTAAATCCAGGGAATGGTTTGAAAATGACCCAATACCATAAAATATATTAGAAATAAATCCTTGGATTATAAAGAGTAGGATATACCCTTTCACTCATGCAGCACTATGTAATATATTCCAATAGTTCTTGTGTACCATCATAGCACAAATAAGGTAATTAAATCTTTATGTAACAACACATGTTACATGTTCTTCTTTTTAATTTGAACAATGTATTAAATTGAAATATAATTCTTAAATTGATTCCTCTGATGAAAGGTAAGAACCTCATAGACATTGTAATGAAAACTCAGTCTGATTTTACTGGGTTCAATTCTCTTAGTCTGATTCCTCCGAGTGCAATTCTTTCAAAACATTTCTTTTAGTCCAATTTTCTGATAGAATTCAATAAAAATGAATTGGAACCACTTCAATTCATGAATAAGATAAGACCCATTAAAATTATTCCTTAGTATGAGAAAACCATGATTAAATTCCCAAAGTCATTTAATCCATTCTAGTACGATGATTAGCTAAATATAAATTTTACATTTCCATCAAAACCTCTTAAATACAAGTTCAAAACTAAAAACTTATTATTCTATCTAAAAACTAAGAGCTTATCTCTCTAAAAAATTAAATAGTTATCTATCATTAGAAAAGTTCAATGTACTTTTCTCTATTTATAGGTGACCCTTGAGACCTTTTGGATGAATCCAAAATTATTTCCCACTCACAAAAATTCATCGAAATTTCAATTTCCCCTGAAATCCTTGGATGCATGTTGACTTCGTAAACTATTCTTGAAACTTCATGATTCTTATTAAAAAATAATCTCTTGCTTTGGACCTTCATTTGAATCACCATAATGATTTCAATTTCCAAGTCATTATGATTTTCTAAATATGATTCTCAAAAATAATTTGAATCAAAAGCATCCATTTGAATGTACAACTCCCCCTTGACAATTCATTCAGCAATCTCCTTCACTTTTTCTCGTAACCCACTTGATATATATAATATATTATTATAATTGTTTATTTACCTAATTAGAAACCTAAAATGTAATTCAACCCTTTTTAAATGGTTTCCTACATTTTTTATCTAATTCTATTCTATTCTATTGACCCACTTAAAAAAACATTCATTCACAATCTTGTGATTGTGTCATGACTTCCTTCATAACATTAAATTAATTTGAGAACATATTTAGCATCATAATAATTCAATTGGAAAGTATCAAAATATTCCATTTATTCCATATTATTTATTTTCTTCTCATCCTGAGTACGATCTTCTTTGAATTCAGTTGGTTTGCATATGATTATTCTAGGTACAATCATTTTGGATACGATTATTAGGTGTATGATCATTCTGAGTACAATTGTCCAAGATTCATTTTTTGAGAATACGATCTTTTCTGAATATGCTCATATTCCTCTTGAGCATAAGTACAATCGTCCTAGGTACAAAAAATTTTATACTCTATCTAATGGATAATCAGATGCTATAGTGAATCGACACCCCCTCTTCACTCGGGACCACCTCTTCAATCAACACCACTTTTCAATTGGAACCACATATTAATCTTCTTTCAAATAGATCATATTGTTTCTAAAAAACAATTGGTACACAATATTTCTCTCTTTCACCCGAATATGATTTTTTGGAAAGCAATTGGTACGACCACTTTCTCTATTTCACCTGATTATGATTAATTTGGGTACGATACATTTTTCAGTTTTCATTATCTCCCTTACTCCTTTTTTATTTTTCAATAATGCATCACAAGTTATCAATTTAAAATTGTGACTTATGAGAAATAAAAATAGGTAGACCATCATTTTAATTCTTTAATCATATCTATAGAGACTCTAATTCAAAAAATCTACTCCATTCACATCGGTTTCAAAGAGATTTCGATGACCATTTACTTCCTAAAAGACATTTTCACTTTCAATCAGTCCTAAGGTGAGTATGATTAGAACCAATTATTTAATAAATACTCTCCTTATTATGAAGGAATTTAATATTGGGTCTAATTCCTTTAAAATAAAAACACCACACTATTTTTCCAAAAAAAACTGAAGTGATTTCCTTTCTTCCTTTCTTCAGAAGTTTTCTTGAAAACAGAAGACAACATATGAAAACCATCACCTTCATCATTAGATTGTTATTAAAATTTTATTCTACCAAAATAAAAAATATATACTTCCAAATTCTCCCCCTTAATCCTAAAATACTTACTTTTCATAAATCCAACCAAAGGAGTCATTTTGTGCAATTTAAAATGAGATACCCAAAGAATAGGTAATAATCATCAATGAACCTTATTGTTTTATTTCTCCCTTAAACCCATTAAATTATTTTTACATATTTGTATAAAATCCTCAATATCCTAAAAATACTGATATGTTATTATATTAAGGTTTTTATCTACACTCACACACAATTCCATCAAAAGGGAAAGGCAATCATCATTCATGTGTACTACGTACTACCGCCTCACGAACTGATATCATTCGTTCTTACATTGCCACATTTCAAGGTTGGTAATAATGATGAAATATAAATTTTTATATGATATATAAGAAATTAATGATGTATTTATTCTTATTTAATTTCCATATAACATATAACTTATTGTTTTTTCATTTTTTAAATATGATAATTTCTTTTCTGGATGTGTGTGGACCACCGCCTCCACAAAGAGATTTGATTCATACACACATACATAGAATGTATTAAATATGAGTTGAGTAAATTTATATGATATATATGAAATAATAATAATACTTTAATGATGTATATATACTCATATATCTAATTTACTTGCTTTCTTTCAATAGAAAACAAAATAGAAACAACATTCATGCGTGTACAACCTACCATCTCCGTGAACAATGTATCTCATTTTCTATTTATAAATTTTATATATTATTATAAATTATTATATTATGAATATATATGATATTTATATCATGTTAATAACTCTTTAGAAGAAATCATTATACAATTAAGAGGACAAAAATTATTAAAAATTAAAAAACAAGAAAAACACAAAGGAGTTTTTACCTAAAACATAACTATAACATGAAATTGTTAAGAAAATTGTAATAGCACATATGAAAATCATATATGGTATTATATAATTGAATATGGTTACTAAATATATTTATAATAAACTTATATTTATCACATAAAAGGTTTTTATAAGTACAATGTGATTGAGGACAAAAGGTAAAGGGATTTAAAATATCAATCATATTTCTATGAGACTTATGATGTATTTACCCTTCATTTATTTTGTGTGGTGTATATAATTACCTTGACATATTTTATTATAAATATACTTTTTTATGATATTATATGTTTTAGGTAATTTTATTCTCCTTTCAGTTGGATCTCTATTTTCTTTTAAAATAATGTTTTTTAAAAATGTTTTGAAGGTGTTTTAAATGATATTTAATGAATTTTGATGGAAAAGGATTTAAAATATACTTAAAATAGTTTTCAAATATTATTTTTGTTCAATATTATTTTCAATGAAAATGTTTATCTAAATATTTTATGTTTTAAAAATCATTTTTAAACATCGAAATGATGTTTTTCTCAATAATTATTTCAAGTGATCTTTCAATATCATTTTCCATCCAGGCCAACCATATTTGATGTTACTTATGTTTCATTGGGGACATTACACAGTGATACAATTATTATTATTTCTCTAAATGGTTTATTCTTATTATGGATTGATACTTATGAATTTTGTTTCTTTTCCATGATTTATGTTATGATGAAATATTTATGAAACCCATTTATTTTTATGGGTTTTAATATGATTTTTGTTCTTATGTCTCACATTTGTATGGTATTCATTATGTTATGGGTGGGACCTATATTTCCCTTCAATTAATTTGGGATTGATTTATACATCATGAGATAATGATGGGAAATAAGTCACCTGACTTGATCGACTATGGGAATATTGGGAAACGCAATCGCTTAAAATGAAATAACTCGGAATATGTATGGTGGTGTGTCACGCCGAGTATGTGCAGTCTCCATGAAGTTCCCTGATAAGATTTGGCAATGTGACTTGACATATAGGTAATCATATTTCATGTTTACATGTCTTCCATTAATCTATATCTCATTCCTATGTAATTATTTCATGGATTATGATCTTGATAACCTTTCAATTCATGTCTTCAGAATTTATAATCCTTATTCCATGATTCATGTCTATTATCTTCATATACAGTGTATGATATTCTAATGTTATGATCAATTTATCACCCAATTATGCTCATGTTTATGTTTACATATCTCCATTTCTTACCCTTATTGATCATCTCAGCTCACCCCTTTTTATATATCCTTTCCCCTAATTTTATAGAAAGGTTTTTAGTAATAGTAATAAAGGGGATTATTTTTATGTGATATGTTGAATATTTTTCATCAATTTAGAATAATGTGTTCAATGTTTCCAAAGTCACTAAACAAGTCAGTCCACATGTATGGGTCTATGTAATGTAATTAATATTAAAATAAAAATATGTATTATCTATGTACGAAAAGCCTAAGTTGTTATATCAGTTTAGTGGACATTGTGTGAAATCCTTTATCTAGGTGGATAGGTAGTAGTACCCCCATGTATTGGGAAATGATAGTACCACCATAGTAGGCTGAGGATGTGTGTTGGCTTAGTGCACTCTGTGAGTTACAACACCTAAGGCCACTGAGGTTCCATAGTGAGCCAGACCCCCTAGTGGTGGAGGATTTTCTAGATTCAGTTATCCAAGTTTTTAGTCTTATATAGACATAGAATGATTAAGCTGTTTCCCTATTAGCTAGCCTTTCCCACAAAGCAATTGGGAAATAGTGGAGCCTGGTCATGCAGATGCATGATGAGTCGAAACATTAATGGAGGGACTTCTGGTATCTATTTGGTGAGGACTAATACTCATCATTATTGTGCTTAGTTTTGATTCAAGAGATTTTGGAGTTTTATTAGAGAGGGATGATTGATTCTGAGTATGTTGTGAGGTTCAAAAATATTACGCAATACTCCCTTGACAAGATTAGTAATAGAAATTTTTTGGGTGTGGATGTTTGAATAGGATCTTCATAGAGACATCCATGGCAGTGTGGTACCCCTATTCATTCCAAACTATTCTAGAGTATTGGAACCCTTATTAGTCATTGAGATCTTTATTTTTGAGATACTCCATGAAAGAAGAGATGGAAGTGGGTTTCATGTGGTAGAGTCTTTTACCAAATAAATAAGGTTCTAATTCATAGGATCTCAACACCATAGATCTTACCAAGATCAAGCTTAGACACATGGTCATATGTAGGATAAACTGCATAGAGGACTAGGGAAGCCCGTAGAGGGGAAATATTATGCATGTTATGGGTGAGGTCACATGGAATGTGATTTTCTGACCGAAGATGCCGATTAGGGTAAGCAGCTAGCAGATTGACTGCCCCGACAGAGGTAGCTCCATGATCATGGATCTATGAGGTGAGGGTAGGGTGGTCCCTTGGGAGGAGGAGTTGTAAGTGGAGAAGGTTGGGCTTCAAGAGGAGGAGGTGTGGGTGGTGGTCAATGTTATGAGCTACTCCAACCACCACCACAAGGAATCATATTCCAGGATTGGGGAGCTGGATATTGGGTTTGTGGGAACATGTAGTCTATGAAGGCGTATGACATGATAGATCAGGATACTATTAGAGGATTGATATTTGTTTATTCAATTCTAGATTTAGTACTATTAGAGACATGTTGGATTCATTCATTCATATCATTACTCTAGGTGCGAGAGATGGAGCTCCTAAATTAGGCTTTATCCTAACAACATTTACTTGATGTTCTTACGGGGATTGATTCTTAGATATATTTAATATTCCAAAATTTCGAGCTATTTCTTGGTGGATATAGTTTCTTGTGGGATTATTTAGTCATCACAATAAGACCATATGACATCATCTTGTTTATAGACTGGTTGTCAATGGTCTGAGGACAAATTAATATTCATCATAATAGAGTAAGTTTCCTTCTCACTCATGGTACACGATTATCCTTTTTGGATGAGAGAGATCTCATGGTTGAGTGATTATTTTTTTTGAGTAGGTTGTTGAAAACCATCCCCAATCAATTGGTGAGTGTAGTCGTTCAGGAAAAAGGCTCTTCAGGTGTCTGGATTCCATTATTCATGGATAATTTTATAGACATCATTCCTAATGAAGCGTCAAGACTACATCTAAGGATGAACATGGAGTTTTTCATTGATGTTCACCCCATGACCTCTATCATATCTTCTCAGGAATATAGGATGGCCCCTACTAAGTTATGAGTGATGTGGTTCTAGTTATAGGAACTTCAAGAAAAGTGTTTTATTAGACCCAATGTGCCCTCTATGTAGCTCTGATGTAGTTAATTAAAAATGAGGATGCGTGATGGTGGATTTGTGTGGATAATAATCACCTGATCCAGCACATGATAAAGAATAGGTACCTATTTTTAAGGATTTATGACTTCTCTGTTCAGTTCTGAGGCAAGAAATGGTTCTTGAAGATCGATCATAGTTTTGAATAAAACTAGTTGAGAGTTCATTAAGATGATTTTCTAATGTTGTTATTGAAATGTCACTATGGACACTATGTGTTCCTAGAGATTCATTTTGGTGTGGAGAATCCAACCAAATGATTTATGTGTTTTATGAACAAGATATTATATCCATAAATGGACTCATTTGTTTTTTTAATTGGTGACATAATCATATACTCTTCATCAATGGAGGAGTTGGAAAAGAACTTGAGGATGACCCTATAATTGATTTTTTTAGTATTGTATTTATGGTGAGATCTTAATGTGATGGTTAGAGATCTAAAATATTCACTTTTTGGGCCATGCCATTTCTAATTATTTATTATCTATGGAGAAAGAGAATATCGATGAATTTTTTTATTAGGAGCCACCCAAGAGCAAGCCAGAGGTGAATAGATTCCATTTCTTAGAAGGGTACTAAAAAAGGTATGTGGTGGACTTCTACAATACTTCGTCCCCATTGACCACCCTAACATAGGAAGGGAATCTATTTACTTAGACTCAGCAGTTCCAAAGAGACTTAAAGGTGTTTAGATTGAGTCAGAAGAGTGATCCTATTTTGAGACTACCTGAGGAGGGTGTGGAGTATGTAGTATATTGTGATGCCTTTGGATATATGATCAACTACATGTTGATGTAGAGACAAAGAGTTAAAGAATATGGTTTTAGGCAGCTGAGACCCCACGAGCAGAAATACATGACTCATGAAATGGAGTTAGAAGTGGATGTCTTTATTTTGAGGTTACAGAGGCACTATGTTTTGGGAGTGATCTTTATTGTTTACTCATACCATTAGAGTATGAGGTATGTATTCTCATAGAGAGACCTAAATATGATTCAAATGCACAGGTTAGAGTTCCATCAAGACGGTGACATTAAGATAATCTATACACTAGGGAAAAACAACATGGTCCCAAATTACCTTAGAAAGAATTCCCAAGCTTCTTTGATGAAGGATGCATTAGAGTAGTTGGATTCTTTGTAGTTGAAACTTGTTGAGGAAGAGGGTGAAACTTTTCTTTAGTTGATGATTTTTACTCCACCACTTCTATATGGTGTGATAGGGGCCTAGATGAGATACATCGACTATGATGCCTTACTTGACTATATTTCTATAAGAGATTAACTAAGTTGATTTTATATAGGGGGAATCAAATAACATTTTACTAGGATGGATGTTCATCCCATTCATGATGTGGGAGGTGGTGATGAGTGAGTATCGCATATATCCATTAGATGTACATATTAGTGTAGGGAAGATGTACCTCAGCCTTGAATATTTTTTGTTAAGATGGAATAAGTTGAGTGTGGATGATTTATATCTCAGTGCCTCACATGTTAGTAGGTAAAGGCCAAGCACCAGGTTCCAGTACAATGGTTCCATCCTCTTGAGATACTGATTTTGAAAGGGGACCACATATCAATGTAAGTTATGATTGAGATTCAATGATAGTGAGAGGACGTAATAGTTATAGATGACAAAATTAAAAAGTCAAAACACTTTCTTTCTATCAGGGGGAAGGGTTCTGTAAGAAGTTTGAGGAAGTTGTACTTGTATGAGATTTTATACCTTCACGGGGTTCCCTTAATGATTGTATTCAACTGTAATGAAAAATTTACTTCCTAGTTGTGGAGAGTCCTGCAGTATGAATTCAGAACATAGATTAGGATGAGTATATCCTTTCACCCCTAGAAAGATGATTAAACCATGCATACTATCCAAGAATTGGATGATATATTGAGGGCTTTCATGTTATACTTTGATAGAATCACTTAGGATCACTTTCACTTGGTTGAGTTTTCATTCTATAATAGATACCACTCCACTATCAACATGGAACCTTTTGGGGACATGTATAGGATACGTTGAAGGACATCCTTATGCTAGACTGAAATTGGTTAGGAATCTCTTGTTGGGATATAGATGGTGGTGGAGTTGATTGAGAATCTCCTGGTGATCTGTGAGTATATGTGGATAGCTGAGAGTAGGAATAAATATTAAACAGGTTGATGTCTTAGGCCCTTGGAGTTTGAGAAAGGATATCTCATTTTCATAAGTGTCTCCCAGTGATGAATATTGAAGAGATTCAGTCGGGGAGGAAAGCTATCCATGAAGTTCATTAGGATGTTTGAGATCTTTCATAGGGTTTTTGAGTTTGCCTAATACCTCACCCTATCTCCCCAATTGGAGCAGGTGAACAACATTTTCCATGTGGTGCAGCTGAGAAGATATATGCATGGTCTAAAACATATTATTGAATGTGACATTATAGACATCAAGGATGGAGACACATTCACAAAGAACCTAGTGGAGATGGAGGATCACATGTATATAATCCTACATGGATGGAACATTTCCTTGGTTTGTGTGTTGTGGTAGCATGGGAGAATGAATGAGAGATCTTGGAAGTGGGAGAACCAAATGAGGGCTATGTACCTCAACTTTTTGTTTAGTTTTTCTTTTCTAGGATGAAAATATAAAAGGGGGAAATAATATAGTGACACTATAATTGACTTGTAATATATTAACATATATAGAGAGGAATATTTTAGGATTTAGGCACTGAGAACTAATGTGATTCCACGGAATGATGTTCCTAAAATTAATTTTATAAAAATATTAAATATATTTTAAATCATGCACAAATAGTTTTTAGAAAAATAGAATATATCCTAAAATGATTTCTAAAAATGAAATTTGGGGCCATAGTTTAACCCAAAACACAATATTTACCCTAGTCCCAATCAAATGTTGGTCATCATGGGATTTTTAGATAAATAATCCATTGGCCAGTGCGTTTAGTGAATTAATTAAATAATCAATTAAAGGGCCTAAAATATAATACTCTATAAATATGCAATTATGGTGAATCTATAGGGTTATCCTCATAAATTTAAGACCATTGTGAGGAGGATCCACCATTCTTCCTTAGTGGATCATGAATGGATAATGATGATATTTCAAATCCAGGAGAGTGGAGGCATAGTGAATCCATTGAATACCTTTCTTTATTGGAAGAATCATTCTTCGTCATTAGAATGATTCTTCATTTGGGGATTTAATTCCATATGATTAAAATATTGAGGGGAATAAAATCTATTTATTTGATCTTCATTTTTTCTATTTCCTTTGCATGCTCCAACATATCATATTTAAATTATTTATTTGATTTACTCCATTAAACTATGTTTTCTCACAATGGATATCCTCAATATGAGTAATTTTACAAGATATATTGTCCAATGATTTATGAATATCTTTTTCTTGTGAATTTTCCCCATTTCCTTCACATTTGTCCCTGTTGGGCTATGTGGACTGCAATATGACATTTTCAGAATTGATCCAGCATGATCAGACCCCTGAACTCATATAAGACTCAAAAATAGGGAATTGATTAGAGAATATGGGATAGATCAAGTTTATTTGTGTGTAGTGGTAATAGATTCATGGATTTGAGATCACAAGAAGAGGTGGTAGTGGAACATGAGGTTTGTGGGATGTGCGACGAACTACCATGGATCAAAGCATACTAATTCTCGACCACCGGAGGTACGTAATCGATAAAAATAAGTCTCCTAATTAAATTTCATGTCAGGTTTATATAGAAAGATAAGTGGAGGATCCATATCAATAACACACAGAGTAGATCTGGAATTCTATGAGAAACCTGATTGCATGATGTGTAGTTCAATGTACACATGGCGTATAGGCTCCTAGCTATGGCGGTTGAGGTTTTTGGTTGAGTTAAACATCATAAAATATGTTGGGACTCCACATTCCATGTAAAGTTGTGATGGAAACTCATAATGTGCTATGGGATAATAGTGACATAGGAATGTACAGGCCCATGAAATGTACTAACACACAACTTGGGTATACAATCATAAAAGTGGACACAAAGATGGCCTAAAGGACACATGCACAACCAAGAGGAAACATAATAACTCTAGGTGTTTGATACACATAATTTAGTCCCCTTACAAACTATGAAAGGATATAGGGTATTTGACCAATGTACTGCAATGGACACATCTAGGTAGCTGAGTGGGACCACACACCATGTGCTTCACTGTTGAGTTATATTCTACCTCCCATATCTATTTTTTTGGATTTTTTTTCTGATAGGTAGCCTATCATGAGTGTTTTTTAACATAGAAAATGTTGGTATCCTTCCTGATGGATTTTGAGATATGATGTTATATTTTCCAAGTGTAGAGATTCTTTAGGTGGCACTTGATAATTGTAGTGATCAAACAAGATCACCTAGAGTGGAACACACATAATAATAAAGGTAATGGATCCTTTACACCTAGAGTGGAACTATTATATTAGTGAATTTTATAGTTCATCTATCTATAAAGTGGAACCACCCGATAGACTGGGGCATGGGTCCTCTATCTTTTTATCTTCATAGTGGAACCCTCCTATTGGGGATGTCCACATGTCCTCTACACCAATATTGGAACCATCTCATGTACTAAAGTGTGGGTCCCCTATAAACTGTTAGAGTGGAACCCTCATATTGAAATGGGGAATGGGACCTCTATCCATTGATTGGAACCCCCTGCCAAACTATTGTGTGGGTCCTCTATCTATCTATCTAGTGATACACACCTATTGGGACATGTCATGGTTTCTCTACCCATAGAGTTGAATACCCCTGAAGGACTAGGGAATGGGTCCTCTATAAATGTATTGAGTGTAACCCTCCTTTGGTATAAGGGAATGTGTCCTCTACCTAGAGATTAAGTCCCTTCAATTATGCAGCTGAATGGTGATGTGGGGATCGAAACATTTTTTGTTCATATAGACACGTGAGATATTGTGAATCATTGATGGACCCCTAGGAACTGGTGGTTCAATCTTTTCTTAGGCTGGGTTGTGAGATAGCGATCCCCTTTTTATATTGTTTTTCTTCTATTATTGAATATATATATGTGTATATATTTTTTATTTTGTTTCTATATTTCTATGGGACAAGATATATACTTCTATAATGTCTCATATTACATTAACATCAACTTTTAGGGAATCCTACTAGTTATTTATACGCTCACACCTTCATAGACTTTTCCTACACAAGTCATGTCTTATGTAGACAAAAAATATTCTGATGATAATTATCAACGAGTGTAGACAAACATTGATGAATTTGACATCATAGAGTGGTTGGGGAATTGAGATCTACAACCACTCCCTATTTTCATTTTAAATTACCAGTTATTATCAGGTTGAGAAATCATTCTAGTTGGGTGTGTATTTTTCCCTTAATTGTTTGATTATGTTGTCTAACTATTATATTCCCTATTGGTTTCAAATGTGTGGTTTATTATCTAGATGTTTCATCTTTTATTAATATTCCATTGTACATATACATGTACATAGTCAGGAGAATGGATAAAGTTAAATTAGGAAAATTATTACCATATTAGTAATTCTTTTTCGTACTTATCTCCATCACCTGGCCTATAGATTTGGGATTGGTAATTTTGTGGTGTGATCCACATTGGGTCAGGTCAGGACAACTCATGCGTGTGTTCGATGCACAACTATTATCTTGTATCATTCAATATTTTATTCCTTTACCTCATATCTATAATCATATTCAACTATTTTACTAACCATATTAATGGATTTTTAAATCTTCCATTGGGGTGAATCGTAAATTGGGAATGTCAAGTGATTGAGAGATTTTGGTCGTTAAATATTCTTTATGTTAGCATTGAGTCTGTTGAAACATAATATTTCATGGATTAATGAAATGATTGGTTTAACATTTTGATTCCATGAATATTTTGAACCCAATATACACTTCCATAAACAAGTATTGATTAATATTAGTACCATATTTGAGGCTTGTATTAAAGCTTCAATATTTTATAATTAAGATCATAATCATCTTGTGAGGTGAGTGTTAATTTAATGAAATATATCAAAAATATCAAATATATTACAATATTTAATCCCTAATAATAAAGTCACCTAAAAATTTATTAAATTTTAATATTAAATTCATTAATCATACATTTCACCTAATCTTTACAAACAACACCCATTAAAAATAGAAAAAAACAAAAAAATCTAAAAAATAGTACCACCACCAAGTATTCTACCCGAGTGTTTCGTAAAAATTATACTAGTGCACCAGGACCTTGAATGATAGATATGTTAAAATAAACCACACTTAATATGGATCAACCAATTTACTTAATAATTAATTCCAAACACTAATTTATTTTTAATTATGTCATATTTATTGAAATTCCAAAAATATCCATGAAAATTAATTAATATTTATTTATTTTTTATAATGGAAACTTGGTGTAGATTTATTCTTGAAAATTAAATTATATAATTTAAAATATTAGTTTTATCATTATAGGGATTGATGAATGGAATGGATTTCATTGATTGGTATTAGGATTGGGTGACTTCAATGGCTAAATTAGATGACCTTGTTCTTCTGCATATGTGATTCAATTAGCAGGAGATCATTTATGATACAATATTTTATGCTTCCACATTTCATTTTTATATAATGAATCATATTCGATAGGTTATGTGTAAAATAATTATTTTTTATGGATTTTGATTAATTATATTCCCTTTCATTTCACTTTTACATGAGTGTATAACCTCCCAAGAGTAACACCATGTACACTCACTACTAGTTAGTAGCGTCTAGAATATTGGGAGGACCACCTGAGGACACATGAATTCTTCGATTGAATCACTCATCTCATGGTCTCTATTTGATGAATGTTACATTTGAACTATTATTATGGGTAATATTTTATTCTGTGTGTTTCAAAATGTATTTTGAGATATTTTGGAATGGAGGTTCTAGGGTGCCTTTGGGGGCCACTCCTTATATTGGTTGATGTGTGATACAATATACTAGCACATTTGGACTTCTGAATTCCATGTGAATTTAAATTATTACGACTCTTATTATATGTGAAAAGCATAATTAATTATATAATTTTTAATAAATTAAATAATTCATTCTTTTATACCTTATTATGTTTTTACTAATTAATTCAATTAATTAAGATATCTTCTTATACATAAATTTATCATTAACATCTTTATATATTAAGGTACAACATAAATATGGTATATATTGAATTTATATGAATGTTTATCTTTGTTTTATTAACATTGTATTTTGGATAGTGCAAATTGTTAACAAACATACTACTTTCTTATGAGAATGAACATGCTATATAAATAAATATTATTTGTTTCCAATGATACATATTTATCACTTATGATTTATTTCAAAGTATATGAAATATTCCTTATTTAGTAATAAATATGAAGATGTTTTTTCGGTAACTATTTGATATCATAGTTATTCTGTAGTTAGTATAAATTGTTTGAGAATTATATTATATTGATTCCTGATTTTTTCGGCAAAATGTGTATTAATAGAAATTACTAATTTACAAAATAAGTCAATTCAATGTTTATATCATATAATAGATTCACAAATCTCTTCTGGATATGAATTAGAAATGAAGACAATTACAAATCACTACTCCGGGGAAAATTTCAAAATGATGAGTTATTTGGATTAAGAGTGGGACATTGTTAGAATAGAATAAAGACTATATCATAAAAATACTAATGAAATCTATATAAACCAATGATCAATAGATCAATGGGGGAATGGAATTGGAACCATTCAACACAACCATTCAATCAATAATGGGTTTCTTCCAATTGATAAGATAAAATGTCAATAATATCAAGGAATTGATGTTGAATTAGAATGATTGAATGAAAAAACTATTGCAAAAAACACCCTTGAGGCTTGTAATGTAAGGATTCAAATTACACTAATTGGTTCCTCAAGTTAGTTTTCCAATAGGATTCCTTCATGCCTCCCCATATTCCATAGGATTATAACTAGTAGCGAGGTTCGAAAGGTGGTAAAGTGGAGAGACTATAAGCTCGTATCAGAGTTAACGCAGCAAAAAAACTAGATATCATCCAAGTTAGTAAATAAATAGAGTACTTATATAGTAAATAAACTAAAATAGAATATTCTCTAATAATAATGACTTTCTATAAAATCCCAATACAAAAATCAAACATAAAACAATGGTCACCCACTATGCCAACCATACAAACTAGAGTACATAAAGGAAAATGAAATAAAATTACAAGGCTCTAATACTAACTATAAGATAGATAAAATACATGGTCTCCAAGACACTTCTGTTCTTATTAATCATGATCAAAATAATCCAAATAGTATTCTCAACATGATCATGTAACTCTAAGCCTCAAATTATCCATCATGAAACTATTCTCAAGCATAAATGCATAAGTATGGTTTGTACGCTCACCGAGGTTCGTGTAAAGTGGTGAGAAAGAATATCAATAGGAAACCCTAAATATGAACTAATAAATCAGTTTTCATATGTTCATGCTCTTGTAATATGATCTTCCTAGATAGATGAAATGATAAATAAAACAAATAATTTGAAACAAAAGTCGATCCATGGGTATGTAATCCCAATCAACTGGGTAATGTTCTATCATCTATATATATATGTATATATTATCATAAATATATACATATATATATATATAAATGAGTATATTAATGAGTATGGAAAAAGAAATGACATAACAAACAAAGATTGATCCAGTGTTCCATAATCGCAATATTCTGGACATCATATGATAAGGGAATTATATTGGATGTTGTACCACTCAAGCCATGTATAATAAAAGTGACCTCTAAGTCTGTAATACCAATTGAAGATACCTGCTTCTACCAATGCTATAAATTTCATTGAGAAAGCTACATCATCACAATGGGGATACTCTTCCAAACCCTGGGTTCACTCATACTCACCAAAAATATATAAAATAAAGGATTCCATTTACCAATGGAAAATCATGTAATGGTCACTGAGCTGGACATCATGCTGCTCAATCAATGTAAATCTAGTCTAATGATTAAGCCTTAGGTCATAGATCGTAGGGTTTCATGAAATTGGAACATGGATAAACCCTACGGGCATAACCCTTAAGTGATATACAATTGATCAGGGAAAGTTTAATCAATCTTATTGCTCAGGAGAGCATAATCATTCATGGGTATATGTCACATAAATGGTGAGGTGCATCATGTCCACCACAATGATCAAGTAGTCGACCATGGAGAGCATAATCATCCCCATTGCTCCGGAGTACATATTCATCCATGAGTATAATCAATAGGGACATCATGCATGTATACCATAATCATAGGGAAACTATTCCCAAATTGAGGAGTGAATAAGAATCATCCATAAACTCTAAGTCAAGGAGAGTGGAGTCCAAATCATTATGAAATAAATCAAGGAGAGAATAATCATCCACAATAGTTTCAATAAGAATGTAAATAACAACCAAATGTATACAAAACAAAAGCTAGATCCTAGGATTCACATCTAGGTATCCTGAAGATATAAATAAAAGGTCATAGAATCCAGTTCTTAAGTAGAATATCTGGAACTCCAATTAAATAATATGATGGTTCCTAGAAAGTATGTCTAGGAATCTCAATGGTAGACATCATATCACATCGGTATCATCAACCATAAACTAGGAAGCACCAATGGTAATCATCAAAACATTATTTGTATATAGGTGAATGTATAAATAAAAGAGTGAGGGTGAAAAAAATGCCAAAACAACCACCACTTCTACAAACTCATAGATTATATGTTCCTCAGATGTTCTTAGGTTAATCGTAAACCCATATACATGAAAAACTAAACTTATATATCAAGGATAGCCAAACATCAGGGAACCTAATAGGTCCCTCATGTCATAACTCAATAGAGGAATCCAACTCAAGCTCTGTAGCGGTGATGGTACATGGAGGAATCCTACATGGGATCCTTGATAGTAATTAAATATAGAAATCCTACTTGGGATAATCAAAATAGTACATAGGAAGAGGCATCACCCATGGGAACCTCAATAAGAGTAATAATATAGAGGGTTCATACATAGGTTCCTTAGAATGGTATATACGTAAATGGATCCTACACGGCATTCCCTATGTCAGTATATAAGTGAAGGCATCTCATAGGGGACCCTTGACACAATAATAATATGGAGGAATCATATAAGGGATCCTTCGAAACAAATAATTTTGCAACCTCATAATCTAGGACGAAATATGACTAATGGGAAAGCTATGAAAGTTCTGGTAAAGAGAGATATCTCATGGAACATCTCAAATTAGTGGTTTCTCTATCAGGATATAGTTGGATATAATTACTAGAAGAAGAACACATTTGATTAGTAAAATGACTGAAATTCCACCGTAAATTTTTAAAAAACCTCTAGGGTATAACAATCAGGATCTAAATGAAAAAAACTCAAAATAAATTGATCATGTTTCCCATTCTAACACATGCGCATAAAGATATGAAAAACCAAAAATGTGTAGCAAGGGGGAACAACATGACATGTATACCCAAAACACGATGTGTACCCCCAAATCTCAACATGTTCATGTACTTCAGGTAGAGTTAGCATTTAAAAGACCATGTATATTTCATATTTATTATGTATATAGTGTGTAACCTACACGAGGTACCTTCCCTTGTACCTAACATGGAATGGACATGTACTTTACATGGTCTTTACCTCTACATGGAATGAAACCCATACGGGGTCTGGACATGTGCCCCTACATGGGCTATCTGGATGGGTACTCAACTATACAATTGAGTACTAGTATATGGTGTATATACCCCATATGTGCAATTTATTTTATAAAATATAATATTCCCCAAATCTGAAAAACAGACTATGTGTGTTCATAATCTACATGCCATGTGATCTGGATTTTCATACAGGAAAGCCATCAAATCACTAGAGACTCCCATTTTCTCCCCAATATCTATAGATCAATTAAAGAGGTGTCATAAAAAATCATAAGAATAAATTATAACATAAAAATTGTAAATATATGGGGATTTATGAAAAAATATAAAAATTTACTAGCTTTGGATGGAATCCACCAATGCATTTCACATTTCTGCAATCTATGGCTACTGCATGACGATTTACATCATCCTGAGCTCAAAGGCAGCATCTCCATTTTCCCTCCCTCCCCTTATATCTCCCCTCACATAACTCTGGGTAGCGAATTGAGGGCACCCAAAGAGGGGTGTGAGTGAGAATATAAGGGGATAAAGAAGAAATGAAAAAGGAAAAATGAGAAGGAAGAAAAGAAAAGAAAAAGAAATATGGGTCAAGGCCTGACCTCGATGTCTGACATGAGTTTATGACCCACATAGCTAAAAAACATTATTTTAGTCTTATTGATGTATATATAGTCACAATATTATGATCTATTTAAATAATATGGCTGAACAAACTGAAATGAATTAAAAGATGTTTAATTAATTAAATATTAAATATTAATTTCTTGATTAAAATTAAAATGGCTCAAAAATTATACAAAATTACTATTCTAGGGTAAAAAACTTTTTCCAAGACCAAAAGAGTGGTCAAAAAAATTATCCTACATCATATTATAATTTAGAATATCTATTTTCGCCATATAGGAATTTTAAAAAAAAATCAAATTTCTACTCAATGTTGTAGTCCAAAAATATCACAGGTTCATACAATCTCCCCACTTTAAAACATATCACCCCAATAAACCTTGGTGGAAAATGTATCCATGCTATCAACACAAAACTCTGTACAATATTTTGTATCTCAACTGTCTAATGACTAGTCTCACAATGTTAAGAACTTCTTCCTATAGAGGATATGTTAACAACAATAGATCAGTTACTCCCCACCATAGGAATACCCTTATTATCATGTCATAACCAAAATCCAATATCAACGGTTCACATAAATTGCAAAAATTCAATTGTAAATGAGGGTCACCATTGTCAAATGACCAATAGATCACTCCCTACTATATGTATTTACTCAATCCATTATCTAATTGAATCCAAAACATGTATGAATATCAATCTAGAATACTAAATTAAAATAAAATAAACTTAGTGTAGAGATGATGCTCTCTCAATGTAGTCAATAAGATGTTAATATAGGGAATGATCATCACTAAAAATAAATAAACTAAAACTCCCCAAAAAGGCATGTATATATATCTCAATCCATGATCATATCAAATAGGATGAACTTTCCTTTAACAAACTACTAACACCACATTTCTCAAAAATGCATGTCCAAATCCAAAAAAGGGTTTACTACTTCATACCACCTGATGCATTTCCACTGTATCCTCTATTATAGAGGGATATTCATCATTTTACCATAATTATCAGGAAACCATCCCATTGAAAGTCTTTAAAACATTGGTCCTTGACATGTATACATCCAACCACTAATTTACGATTTAATTTTTACCATGTGCAACCAGCGTATGCCTTCATCACCCAATCATATTCCACTGAGACTTCCATCAAATTTCTAAGATGATTGTCCTATATGTCATGTCGGTATCATTAATCAGTATGCTACCATAGAAATCATATTCAGAATAAACCACCTCACCTATGTCATGATTTATTGCATGACCACCCATAACATGATGTTGTTCTAATAATGATCATCTACCCATGCTCTAACTACATTAGAAATAGCAAAAACACTAATAAGTAAGGATATGAACCTGAATAGTCCTCCAATAAATCAAGTATTACAAAACCAGAGTACCTATAGTACATCGGTCTGAAAATGAGTGTACAACATAGATCTATACCTAACAAGGCATATGAAAAACTCTGGCCAACATCTTATATAGTTTTTTTGATCAAACTAAACATCAACATACAAGGGTTTGATCCAAAAACGAAGGGCCTATAGGTCTCCAATAAAGCCCTAATGATCTTGTCTCACAACTGGGACACAAATTCAAAAAACCAATCCTAAAATATCATACACATCCAAGGGTGTTAAAGATAACATAGACATACATGGGTCAAAACTATTAACATGGGATATAGTACCCTAATCCTGTATGAGAATCCTAATAAGGAACTTCTCTCTAGAGGTCACAATATCAATAAAGATTAGATATTGAATGTACACTCACCATGAATCCATATATGGTAATTCACCAACAAGGTCCAATTCATGAGAAACATCCTAGTACCCATCGACATCGTCCTCATTGACACGAATAGATAACCACAAATGATATCAGATTAACTAAAATACCATTACAAGATATAAAGGAAAACAATATGTATATTTTTTAATAATACAACTTGGGATAAAACCCCCCAATGAGGGGTCAAAAATTTGGGAATCATGTTCCCTATAAACCTATTAGGGTCAGTGAATCCCTTGCACATGAGGTATGAGTTATCATTGTCACATTCAAACACCTCAACATAGATCCACAAGAACTTCCATCAGAATGATATATATATTCAATTAAGAATAATTGAGTATAATTCCACCAAAATACTATATTACTAAACCAGATTTTGGTTTCTAATGAGACTTCAAACAATTGAACATTCTATTTTGTAAAAACACACACTATAAGTCCTATAACATATGAATCCTACAAGTAAAATATAATGCATGATATGCCTCTATATTTTTCAATCCAAGAGTCAAAATGAAGCACTGGACTCATTCCAATGGGCCATGAGCTAGAAGTCCATAATAAATCATAAAATCCACACAACATTATTGTTATTCAATGTGTAAATCATACACAGTTGTCACATAATATATCAGAACGACAATACCATAGCATTAGAAACAAGTAATTCCTACAGGAATAACTGTTATTGATGAACTAGATTGATATATATGAAATGTTCCAACACATTCCAAAAAATCTTTCCTACAATATCAAAAGTAGTATGTAAAAGGAAAGGAATGCCTCTAATTACACATTGTAAAATCTTGGCCTAGATTCCACTAAATGGTTCCCCAATACGGTTCACCACAAGGCCTTAAGTATGCCTCCCTCTACACTAGAGGTCGTCATCTAGTAGATAGGCTCTAAATGTTGTATGATGGGGATAATATACTCCAATGTCAATTTTAAATGAGAATAAATAAATTAGTATGATCCAATTCAGTAAATAAATAGAGTGGGGAAGAAGAAAATAAAATGAAATAAAACATTCTGAAATTATAATTGAAATGCTATAAAATATCAAATATCCATGTCATACATACAACACTATTCACTCACTAGTCCAACCATATATACAAGATTACATAAAAGAAACTAAAATATATATTCAAGTCCACACTACCAACTTCGATCCAAAACATTTACCATGTCTCCAGAAAATTCAGAACTCCTCTATCTTGGACAAAAGAACGCAAATGAATAGCTCCACAAGATCATGAAAATATGGGTCCTAGTCCTATCCATCATGCATCTATGTTCAACCTAAAAATGTTTACATAAGGTATTCCCAAACACTAATGTGAATGTTCAAGGTTGAGAAATAATCTCAGTAGGACAACCCAATTATGAAACTAAAATATGTTATCATACATTCATGGTCTGAAAACATACTCAGCCTTTAAGAGACTAAACTGAAATGATAAATAAAATGAATAGTATTAAAATACAGCTGATCCCTGTGTCCATAATCCCTATCAATAGCGAAATTTTACAACATGTATAAATTTTATATATATATATATATTCCAATATATATACGAAAATATGTATATACATGTGTAAGTAGAAAAAATAATCTAAAACATGAAGTCGATCCATCTCTATGTAATCATGATCATATGGAAATATCATGATAAAGGAATTGAGCTAAATTTCAAATCACTCAAGCCATTTATAATTTAGTCGACATATGTGGTCACAATCCTAATCGACATTACCTTCTTCGGCCAATGATGAAAATTTCTATAAGAAATATACATCTCTATGGGGGGATACTCATCTTAACCTTAGGTTCACCTGTACTCACCTATAATATATAAAATGAAGTATTACATATACTGAAGAATAATACTATGCTAGTCATTAAGATGGATTTTATTTCGATCAATCCAGGTTAATCTAGATGGATGTATAAGCCCTAGGTCCTCGTCTATAGGTAGTCATAACAGTAGAACTCTGATGAAACCTAAAGGTCTCAACCTTAGGTGTTCCATATTTGATTGGAGTGATTCTAATCATCCATGTTTCTTAGGTGAGAGTAATTATCCATGAGTATATGTCACATAAATAGTGCAGTGTTCCATGTCCACGCCTCATATCATGTAATTTCATAGGGATAATATAATTATCCCCATCCGTTGGGAGATCATAATCATACAAGAGTATAATAATTAATTACATCATGCCCATATATCATATTCATATGGATGCCATGCCCAAATTGAGAAGAGAATAATCACCCTTCTTAAACCACATGTTGAGGATATAGGAATTATTACCATTATACAATAAATCAAGGAGACCAGAAGAATCATCAATAACACTGACCATGATGTGATGAACATCCAAACATATATGGATCAAAATTAAGATCCTAGGATGCACCTATGGTTATCCCAAAGATATAAACAAAAGTTCCCAGAATCTGAATCCAATGTACCATGTTTGGGCACCCCAATGAATCAAAATGATGGATCCCATGATGTACATCTAGGAATCCAAAAGGTAGATGTCACATTGCATCAGGCTCATCTTTCACAAACCAAGAAGAACCTCTAGTAATCATTACTATATCAATAGTAAGTAGTTTAATGTATAAATAAAACAGTAATAATGTCTAAACTCTTAAAACTTCCACTACTTCCACAACATCACAACATACAAGTTCATCTTGAGTTATAATGTGAAAACTATAACCACCAAATATCTAACCTGATGAACTAGCTTTGGGTTGGTCAAACATCTGGGCCCCAACTAGGCCCCAAGTCATAACACAAGAGATACATCCTACTCAAAATCCTGAGTAGAAATTTAAAATTAGGAATCTTATATGGGATCCTTAACAGTAAGTAAACAGAGGAATCCTATACTGTATCTTAAAAATGGTATATAAGATGATCCCTCCCAAATGGAACCCTCAGTAAGGGTGGCAAGATGGAGGTATCCTAAATATGATCCTTGGAATGGTATACTGGTAAAGGGATCCTACAAGGGATTAACTAAGTCAACATACAATCAACGGAATCCCATAGGGGACACTCAGTATAGTAATAATATACTGTCATTATACAAGGGATCCTCTTAAACAGCTAATCTCAGGGACACCTAGTCTAGGAGAGAACATATCTCAAGGAATACATCCTCAAAAGAAGTGTTACAAAAGCATCAGTTAAGAGTGATAGTATATGGATTATCTTATATCAAAGGCTCTCAATCTCATTAGATATCTAAAATTAATTACTAGAGGAAGAACCTATCCATTTAATAAGACACATGGAATGCTTCCTAGGGCATGAAAGTTAATTTTTATTACTATTATCTAGTGAACATATCTATGATCCTCATAAAATACAAGAAACCATTAAGGAGGGAAGATGTATTTCAACCCTAGCATATCCTCATGCATAAAGACCTTGAATTAATAAGGCAATGAACCGACACCATAAAATATGATAAGATCATCTCTGAGGAGACTGAATCTGGTAAAAGAATCTGCAACATAATAGGTCTCCATCCAACTATGGTGGATTTTCATGCACAAATAGTTCTCCATAGCACATTTTGGGAGAAGGTAAGTCTTGTACCAAGGTGTCGAGGACCTTCCCTAAACTATCTTAACTAAGACATCTAACTTTGAATCAACATCAGACACTTGAAACCCGCACACCCTGAAAACTTGGAGACCCATAAGTAGCGCCCCTGACTCCACCACAATGGAGATACCCACACCATAAAAAATGATTAAGGCCATAAGGACACCCCCATGAGTCACAAAGGACCCCTCCATCTTGCATGAATCTATTCCTGAGGGGGCTATCAATGTTAAGTTTAAGGCCATAGAGAGGGGCCCCCAACTAACCCACCTATCTCATATGTCATCGTGCATGGAGGTTTTATTATGGATGTCACCCATAGAAGCTAAATGATGTCCCCATTTAATCATTGAAACCATTTCATAAATTAAGGATAAAACCTTTATCATGAGGGGACTAACTAAACATCAAACACCCAAATGAGTCTGGTTCCTGGATTCCAATAAATTCTTACTGACAGAAGAAAGAATGGTGTCTTGAACCTTGCACCTGTGCCTCCGCCCCAAGGGTGATTCCCACACCAAAAAAAATTCTGAAGGCCACATGGACTGACCCCCACGAGTCACGACGGACCCCTATACCTCACATGAGTCCGTTCCTATGGGATACATCAATGTTATGTTTCAGCCTACAGAGATGGGGCCTCCAACTATCCCACCTCCCTCCTGTGTCATTATGCATGGTGGTTCCATTAAGGATGTTACCCAAATAATCTGAATGTTGTCCCTATTTAATCATGGAAACTCTTTGATAAATGATAGATTATACCCTTATCAGTAGGAGAGGCACAAATCATTGAATGCCCAAACCAGTCTGGTTCTTGGCTTCCCATAAAGTCCCACAGATGGAAGTGAGAATGGTGGCTTAAACACCTCCTAGGAGTCCTCAAACAACCTCATGGGTATCACCATCATGATATATGTGAAAAAACACTCAAATGGACTACTCATGTGTCCATGTAATACTCTTAGGTTTCTTGATATGAAAAACACAAAAATGGTAGCATGGGGGAAGTACACTATGTGTGTACCCAATATATTACATGTAACCACAAATCCCCATTTGAGTATGTAATCAAGAAAGAGTTGGTGTGTAAAACCCTAATCAAATTGTGTGATGATCATGTACATGTTGTGTACGCTAAAC
Source organism: Viscum album (assembly GCA_963277665.1). NCBI lineage: Eukaryota > Viridiplantae > Streptophyta > Magnoliopsida > Santalales > Viscaceae > Viscum > Viscum album. Next base: position 1,473,053,137 of record OY728119.1, on the reverse strand, counting down.
GAGGTGACTTTTCATGTACCCTACAAAGCCTGTCCATTTACTTCACTTTGCTGTGAACCTCTACATGGCATACAACCCACATAGGGTCTTGTCATGTACATGGGATGTATAACTAACAACATTGATAGAAAGAGGAGTCTCAATGCATTAAGTGTATACCTGATACACGACACTCACAATAAAAAATATCTTAATCCCTGAACAAGAATAACAAATATCTTGTATTATATAACTACATGTCGTGTGATCAAGATTTTCAAATGTGAAAACCCTCAAATCACCCAAAACTGATATTTTCTCTTCAAAAGGCATAGATCTACCCACATGGGGTAATAATAATCCATATGAAGATATTAAAATTGGGAAATAGAAAATATAAGTGAATTTATGGAACACAATAAAAACATAATACCTTTGGGAATAATCTATATATGTTTTACCTGCTTCTAAGATCTATGGCTACCACATGATGATCTGGCTCCTCCCGAGCTCCACGGTAGTGCCTACCTTTTTTCCTTTTTATATTTATCTCCCTCTATACCCTCCCTCTTGGTTGTGTGATGAATGAACTGACTGAGGTGTGTGAATGAGAATACATGGGGTGAAAGAGGAAAAGATGAAAATAAAAAGGAAAAAAAATATGAAGAAAAAGGAAAAGAAAAAGAAAATGAAAATGGGGTTCAGGTATGAGCCATTCCTAGATGTCCGACCTAGGTATATGGCCCACATAAGAAAAAACCCTCTTTAAAAACATAAAAATGAATATAAAATATTAATCTAATGCTCCATTAAAACGATATGGCCTAATAAACCTATATAAATAAATTAATATTTAATTAATTAAATATTAATTATTAATTATTCTACTATGATTTGAATAGATCACAATTTTAAAAAATTCATATCCTACATCATAAATACTATATTGAGAGTAATGGAGTGGTCAAAAAAATAACTGAAAATATCTTATAGGGGAAAAAGACCATTTTACCCCTTATAATAACCCAAATGAAAATATTTATTTTTTTACTCAAAATTACAGTCTATAAAAACATGGGTCCTTACAATGAAAAATATAAAATTGATCCAAAGATATGTAATATAAGAAAACATTTATTATAAAGTGTATGGGGGATTAAAGACCATTTTGATGTTACTTATGCATTATAGTGGAAAAATGAAGAAAAAATCCCATATCAATGCCTTGATGAAAAATTTTTATAGGATGTGTGAAAGATATATAAAAGCTACAACCAATCATGAAAAATAAAAGTGGACTAAATCCCATTACTAAATCTGGATTTGGAGATTTCATTTGAGAAAGATCAATATTGAAGAGTTTATCATGACCTAGGACAAGATGTATTAATTATTCAGTGATAATTTTCATGAAGTTCTATAGTTTGGTAAATTTACATTTATTTATACCCTATATAGGATGAAAAATAAAAAATATATATTTTAATTAAAAATGAATTAAAGTGAATTTTGGAAGGAAGGAGGAAAAATTTGTTAAAAATTGGTAACATTTTCAATATTATAATTGGTTCACAATTTTGAAAAATATTATTTATAAAGTGAATGAATTTTATAAAAAATTATTGACTTTGTAATGGGTATGACAATGATTAGAAATGGACAATTATTCAATAAAAAATCTTCAAATAAGTGTATTTTTTTTATAAATTGAAACATAATGGAAGCTCACAAATTGGAATGTATAGGATCTCCTTTATCATGGGATGTTGTTAATATTACATTATTTTGTTTAATTATGATTTAATGTTTTATAAAACATTAATCATAAGAGTAAAGAATATTTTTTTATATTATTGAATGTATTTAATTTGATTATTTTGTATCAATATATTGGATACATGATTGGAGTGTGTTGTAGTTATTATAGTGATCATTTATTTTAGTTTAAACTCCTTATGTCAATTTTAAATATTGTGATTCTGATACATGATTATGTTTTAAGGTGAGTAGTTATGGAATTATAAATTGTTTACCTTGTGTCCATTTGAATTTATTTTGTTGTATTGATTTTATTTTGATATGGGAGTCATCCACTAGAACCATGAGAGTTGAATCAGGATTTGTACCATGGTTGAGTTGATGGTATTCCTTTTCAATATTATAATTGAGTCAGATTTTTTTATTTCAATAGGTTATTTTTTTATTCAATAGTGTTATGTTTTTTTTAGAGTAAGAATTTGTCAAATTAAATATTATTTAAAGAAGTACACGATATCTAGATTTTTTGGAAGTGAATAGTTTATATTTTTAGATAAGTAATGTTTTATGGTGGGAAGAAATACAATGTATTTATCTTATTATTTTTTATAAAGGTAATTTTTTTGGAAATTGATGATGAGAATATGTTCCTTTGTTAATTTTTAGTCTTTCATTAGGGAACATTTTTATATTGAAAACTCAGGATATAACGTTATGGTATTATACTAATTTTTTTATGTTTTTACACATATAATGAGGTTTGGTATGGGAGATTCTAGATCATGTATGATGAAGTGCATATGAAAAATATAACCCTAACATGTTAATGAAATAATGTACCTTGTGGGCCTAGATGGGTGAAGGGTGTTATGGTCTTTCCACTAGGTACCCGATGATAATGGACCTTGTATCTGGTAGGATAAATACAATTTTCAATTAAATGTGGATCATTTTGGTCATTTTTTACCTACCATCTTTCTACCCATTTTAATTCAATTACTTCTAGCATATTATGAGGTCTTTATTGGCTCCCACTTTCTCTCCTATTCCCCTTCTTCATGGAAATTGATCTATTGTCAAATTAAGGGTTTTATTCATACCTAACCAAATTATATCATCCATTTCACTTACAAATATTGGTATTATCTCTTCATAATTAATTATCCTTTCCTTAGGTAATAATTTAATATATGGATTTTACCATGGATGGGTGAAATAAATTTAATGTTTAGAACATTCCCTACTATGGTCTAAAGGTAACCCCAAGATGTTGTTTTCTTATATTACATCACCATTTTTATTCTATGAGATTAGTTAGTGTATTATTATAAATTTTACAATATTTAAACTATGGAAACTTTTAGGATTTGATCTTTTAAATTTTGGAATTTTTATGTCAATGGGGTTGCATATTTTTTTGGAGTTCGCTAAAATGGTTTTACAGAGTTTAGTGGTTATTTGTTTATTTTGAATCAATATTTGTGTTATTTAATTAGGATATTTTATGTAATTTTTTTCTTAGTTGTTTTTTGAATAATATATGATTCTTTAGAGATCATTTGGTATTATATATTTCCCAATTTTAAGGTAGGGAAGTCTAATCTCGTGGAGATAATTTTTTTCTATTCCTAGGATATCCCAAAAATTATTTTTTTATGTAATTAATAAATGAAAAATATTATTTTGAAATATCTTAATTCATGTTTTTGTAAGGTATTTTAGTAAATAAAGAGAACTTATTTTATGGGAATTTGGTTTGATGTTATGAGAAAGTATGCAAACTGTTATTTAAGATTCCGATTTTTGGTTTTTAAAATATATGGGATTTCAAAGAGTTTTAATTAAAAAAACCTTTTTTATTTTATTTGATTGAAATATTTAAAATCCTAAATAATTTTATAATTATTAAAAAATATATTAACTCCATTGTTTCAAGAATATATGGATATTTCAGGTTGTTTTATCCATTTTCATGTTATCTTCCAATTATAACACTATTATGATATTGTTAAAGTGTCCCCACGAGTAATATAAAATACCTATTGTTGATTAAGATAAGACATCACAGGTTTACCCTAGAAAATGGATTGCTACCATTATATTTACAGTCATTTAATTGAATATTTTCTATGTTGGTTACTTCATCTCATAAATGCCTGAATGAGTTATAAGTCGGCAATCATAACATAACATGGTTAAGTATTTCATCACTAGAGAAGTATCAACATGATTAAAATGGGTGAAATATATGAATAACTCATATGTAATGTTGGGTTTCTATACCAAGTTATCCCATAAATAAGACCAGATGCATTCAATTATTAATAAACAAAACCTTTTCCTTATGTGATAAGTGTTATAATCATTAAACAAATAGTTATTCAATTTATTGTTTGTCTTTATAAAAATACTTTTAATTTTAAAACATATTCATTTTACAACCTGAAATATTACAACATATATTGATAAAATAGTGTAGCTTATTTACGAAATTAAGATAAATTATTTTGTCTTACTATGTATGTATATTTTCACACCATGTTTGGATAAATCGGTGGTTTTAAAACATCATTTGATTCATTTTGGCACCTTGTTTGTTGAAAAATGTTGGAATTGTTTTCTACATAGGGACATATAGAGCTAGAATGTTTGGTAGAGTCTCATTGATTTTCTAATAGATGCATGGAGTGGATGAATAAAAAAAATTCATGGTTATTATTTTAGAGTTCCTTCATATAGATCACTAGTTTGTTTTTATTTAAGACCATGATTGATTTTCATTAGTTTTATGCCGTGGGTTTTTGGTTTATTTCTTACCATCTATAGAATTAATTTGATATTCAAGTTTGGATGAAATTTTGAATTTATTTATATTGTTTTTTAATTTTTATCTACTAATGTTATTGAACAAAAATGGATTGATGTGGTGGGATACCAGACATAGGTCCTTTAATCTATCAATCCACAGGTGTAGAAAGAGTATTTGTCTAGAATTTTATTTAAATTATTATACCTTCCATTCGAATAATTATTACCACATAAATTATATTAGTCCTTGAAATTTATGCTAGCCTCTATTTATTAGGAGGTGTGTGTCTATGTTGGTGTGTGTGTTAGTTTTTATAGTTGCTCAACCCTATGTCCGATGGGAGATCGAGTTACAGTAATTATTGTGACGTTTAATAAATAATGATATTTAATAAATAATAACATTTTATTGATGTGATATAAAATTAAAAATGGAATCAAATTAATTCATCATTGGCATTGAATAATCCTATTTACTTGTGGACTGAAAATAATAGATTCAATTATTCATCCCCTCCAGAGTGAATCATCGTGAATTTTAAAATCAAATGGGTCCATGGATTTTATATTTTATATATTATAAATGAATATATAATCTATATTTGGATACTAATAAATCTAAACCTTTGGAGACATATACAAATTAAGGGTTCCTTTCAATGTAACATGTGTTTATATGTCAAAAACTATAAACATGAGTTGAACGAAGAAATTTTTCAACTAGTTTGATCACCCATTCACTGAAACACTGGTCATGCCACTTATTTTTATTATCCCTCTTGAACAAGGAATTATCATAATTGTACCACATAATTTCATGATGTTATTATAGTTTTAATAATAAATTTTTACAAACATTATTTGTAACACCTTGAAATTTTCTGATTTTTTCCCTATAAATTCAACTTCTTTGATAGTTTGCATTACAGGTAACAATATGTCATAACAAACCAAGATACACTTATATTATTATTTTAATATCACCATTATAATCTAAAAACAAAATTTATTACTATGAATATAAAGAAACAAATTTGAATCTTTTTGTATTAATGTTATATATAATGAATTTTTTTTGAAAAATATTTAATTTTTTGGTGATGTCTTTATTTACATTGGAAATACATTTATTCCAAAAAATATTTCTGTTACTTTTTTTTGAAAAAATTAATAATATTAAATTTTATAATTTTAGAAGATTAATTTAAAAAATTAACTTATTATTTTTAATAAACTCGTAAAAAATATCTTTGAGTGAATTTTTTGAGCATTTTATATAATGATTAATTTTTTATTAATTATGAAAAATATAGTTTTTATTGATGAATTACTTTTTTTTAAGAATTTAAAAGGTAAAATGTTTTTTATAATTGGTTTAAAGTTAATTTATTTTAATTATATTATAATTAATCCAATTTATATCATTGGAATGAATTTTATGTTCAATTTTAAAATAAGTACTTCTTATACTTATAAATACATTTGTTTGGGAGATCACATTTTATTCTCATCTACAAGATTAATTCTAAATAATATTATTCCAATTATAAGAATTTAATTTTTAAAAATGTATTATATATTTCTAATCATCATAATAAATATTATATAATATCTTCAACTTAATTTGTCTATATAGTGATTACTAAAAAATAAAAAATTATTTATCGGCGATAAGGTTAAAATGGGTTCATCAGGGGGTTAAGATAAATTGATAAGAAATAAAAAGAATTTAAAATTTATAATTCCAATTTTATGGCCCTTTTAATTCTTTATAACATATAATTTTATATAATGAGTCATTTTAGAGCTTTTTGGAAATTGGATAACATGGTTACATCTTTTTATTTTCAAATATTCCATGTGTTTCCTCTCCAATACTTATAAAAGGGAACCCCATATCCTCTAATGTTAACACATAAAAAGAAATTTAGTTGTTTGAATACCTAAAAATATATATTTCTTACATCAATTACCATGTCTTAGAGGAATTAGTTTTATTAGGAAACCCTCAAAAGATGGCTTCTTGTTCAAACCTAATGTGGTTTTCTAAAAATTGGTATTGTTCTTAACTGAGGGTTTTTATTTTATTCCATATTAAAGAACATACAAATAATCTATAAATATTATGAAATTAAAAATAATAAAAATAAATATACTAATATTTTAACCTATATCGATATCCTCTTATATAAAATGGGAAATACAATCGTTGATCATGTGTATAGCAGACTACAACCTCACGAACTTTTGTAATTGATTTTCCATATCCCTCTCTCACAAATAGATATAATGATTTATTTAAAGTATATATATATAATAATTATATTTTAGAATTATAATATCAAATATACCTTCTAATCTACCAATCAGTTTGAAAATGATAACATCTCTCATGTAAACGTGTGGACTACAGCCTCCACAAAGCATTGTGAGGTGTTTACCAGTTTATTTTCAAATGGATGGTAATTAGGATATATTTATTAAATATAATTGATATATATAAATATATATTACAAATTATCATATAAAATTGAATTAATATTTACCTTTCTATTATTCCATCTTTTGAGGAAATAGAAATAACATTCATGTATACGTACAACATATTGTATCCATGAATAATGTAATTAATTTTCACATATCTAAATTTTATAGATGAATATAAAGAAGTACATAATGAATAAATACTATATAAATAAAAATACTAATATTCTAGATATTTTGGAAACATAATAAATGTACATGGAACAGAACTACTGAATAAAAAAATACATGACAAATAAAACATTTACTACCTGAAAATAGTGATTTTTACAAAGAGTTGTTAATGAATAGGTAATGAAAAGAAATAAGTATATAAAAAAAGCTATTATTTATAGGATTATGGTTCCAGAATATATTTATAATAATCTTATGTTTATTATATAGGAGGTTATAATGCTTTTAAAGTAAGTCGAAACATGAAGAAAGGGATTCTCATCTGACATTTTCTTCTATGGGGAATATGTCATATTCACCACTTGTTTCATTTCTGTGGTGTATATAATTGCCAATTTACATGTTATATTATTTAATTTTTTATTTTAATGATATTTAATGTTTCATTTAATTTACTTCTTTCATGTATCTTATTATTCCAAAGTTACCAAAGTGGTAATGAATTCTCGTCTTGTATTTATTTCTATGGGACACAATCCATATTATCCACATGTTTCTTTTGTACAGTGTATGTACATACGATGAATATATTTTATTATTATTCTCATAATTATTATGGGATATACATATCTATATAATGTTATTTATTTCATGAGGCTTATGACTCAAAATATACCAATGTAGTAAGGGTTTTATGCCACAATCTCGTTATTTAATGGGATTATTTATGATTATGATTCCAATAATGGAATTGCATGATCTAACTATCATGAAACTCATAAATTCTAATATCCATTTTTATAACAATATAACATGTTTTTTTTAATTTTATTCTATTTATGTATTTAATAATCAAAAATATTTTTTGAATCTACATAGACTTTATTTCTCTCTTCGGCCGAAAATCATTTTTCTTCCATATACATTTTTTTTCTAAAAGTTTTTCAAGAATGTTTTAGCTATTATGAAATGACTATTTAAAGTAATTTTTACCCATCTTTAATTTTTTTATTTTTTTAAAGGAACCTTATTTTCATATTCTAAAATAGGTACTTTGTGGTTTTTACTAAAAATGTGACATGAATCATTGTTTTACCATACACGACACACACAAAAATGCTTACTACAATAAGCACTATCTTATATGAATATTACATTATATGTTTTCATTTTTTTTTGGAATGAAATTTTTTCCATAATATTTTGGAAATTATATGATTTTTAATATATTATTTCATAGAGAAAATGATACATTACTCAAGAAATATCTTATGTGACCTTTTAAAATAATTTTAATTTTAAGATGACTTACTTTAATGATATTTAAGATTTACTTAGGACATTTGTCTATGATTATAATGATGATATTTGTAGAAAACAATAGGGTCTCAAAAACATTACAATGGGAAAGTAAATGCTCCCATAATTTTGGAAATGAAAAGAAAATAAATTGGATGACGGATTTAAAGAAAATTTTAGAAGAATCTAAATTTAGAAAATGAAAATAATCTATTTGCATCATGAATCTTGGAAATGATATGCGGAAGGCACCAACTGTGAACAGATAGTTTGTGTCAACCTGTGAGATGTTGGACCACATTTAATTGACTAGTGAACCATGAATTATTCTGAATGAAGACAACATCAATTCTTTCCACGAACCGTGTCATTAGAGAAATGAAGGCGGAAAGTTCTTTCCCTACATACCACTGTCGTGAACTACATCATTGGAGAAATAGAGGTGGATAAACTCACCTCCATGCACCACCAATGTGAAATGGTTCGTTGGAGAAATGGATGACGAAAAACTCACCCCCACGTATTATCCCCATGAACACTACAATTCGTGAATGAGGCAAAGCTAGTAGAGTCCCATAAATGGGACAAAGTCATTCATAGGATTGAGGTAGTGATTTTCACCGCCTTAAAGTACAACCCCATGGGACTCTATTGGCTGAGTCATCCATGGGGTGGGTGATATCCCCATGGTATTTCGTAAAAGGTTCCAATAGATCCATAGATATAGCGTCCCCGACACTCTATAAAGGGACCCCAAGGGGAGCCGAGGAAGGGACCATAGTTTAGAGGATTGTATGGAATTTTTTCAAAATATATTGATCGATGAGGCACGAACATCTTATGATGAATATCCATAGGTATAAACCCACTAAATATAATAAAAAAAGGAAAAAATGAAATTATTTCATAGACCATGAACCAAATTAGAGAGCCGCAAACAACATCCTGGTTGTGGATAAACTTACCACAAATCGAAGGATTAATGCCACTTTTTCACTCTAGTTACCCACATAGAAAAAAGTCTAGATAAGTGTAACCCTATGCCACATAGCACCTCACTACATGAATGGAACTAGGCACCACATATCATCATGCTACACAGACAGAAACTGGCCCCGCGTAGCAAAACACTATACAGAACGCATATATGTCTGCATACCATCAAGGTACACCGATGATCCCTATACCCATGTTGAAATATGATATGTGGGGAGTCCCCTATCCCACAAAAAAATACTATGTGGAATAAGTTAACCCAAGATGTTACAATCTCTAACTCTGACCATCTCCTTCCATTTCCATCGTACCCTCCATAGCCTCTCTCCGAACTAGTCCAAAAAACTCATGCCAATGACTTTTCCAAATCCACCAGACCCATATGATAGAATAACCAGACACATCAACAAACTCTTTTGAGTTTACATACCCATGGTAAGTGGATTTGTGTGGGTAATCATTTCAATGGTTGGGTACCCTAGAATGTCCATGGGTTTACATTCCCATGGTAATATGGGGCCCAAACATGGGATACTCACATGTACCTCCCCATTATAGGGATCAATAGTAATCATTATCATTTCAAATCAATAAGGAAAAGTGAAGAGTCAAAGGAATCCTTACTTATTTTCCATTTTAAGAGGAGTGATGATTCTCTCATTTCCTAGAACTCATTTTAGGGCACTCCGCCTGAGGCAATTCCCTAACCTTTCTACGAGAGGTGGCACTCTTTCTCCTATTAGGCTCTTTCCAAGACAAATTCAGATAGATCATTGGACGAGGATATCATGGATATAAACATAGGAGAGGAAATTTTCACATTCAAAGACCCCCTCTCCCCCTTTGGGGTCCAGTATTATCTATCATCAGATGATGTGGGACTACAATCTTCATATCCACCTCTTCCCCAGGTTTCTCACACCAACCACGAATAATGTGGACTTAGAGGTTGGTTGTGATCATGAAATCATCAAAACCACAAAGAATTTTCCTCCTCCTAGGTTTAATCCCCAAATAAAATGAACAACGATAACTCCGATTCCGGCTAAAAGGAAGATACATAGGATGCTTTTCTAAAGGCCCATGCTTAGTGGGAATTTTCCTCATGAGTAAGCCCCAGACACACCAACCTAAACCACATCAAAAAAACTTATTGCATGAGACCTCATAATGAAATATTATAACATTTATTCCTACCCTAATCAAGATTTGTAGGATTCCTTTATAAGGATCTAGCTCAAGGGATGTTATCCTTTAAGTTAATCCCAATAAATTTCCCCCTAACTAGAAAGGGAATCCTCTTCAAGAGTAAACCCTGACTAGTTTCTCTCAAATGAGAAACTCCCTTGTGTAATCCTCAATCAAACCCCCATATATGGGCCACCTCAAGGGTGTTTTTCTAATCACAAACTGAAATATGTAGACTTTGATTCCCAATGATATGGGATACATAGGAAGACTCTATTTGGTCCAAACCCAAAATACAAATCACCCCAATGTTCTTCAGCCATCTCCTCGGTAAGATCATATCCACCCAAGTGACCATATCTACTTTGGGCATCTTGGGACTCTTCAACATAAGTTCAACTAGAAATCATTACTATGAATATTCCCCCTAGGTGTCCTCAACGTATGATGTTAACCTGCATGGATGGGTCCTTTTCACACGAACCTAAAAGGTGATGTGTGTCGTAAAGTGACACCGAACCTTGTGGAAAATGATTCCCATTACGAGGATATATAGGAACCCCATATTATTGGTTCTATCATAATATTGAAATGATATATGTCCCCCTAGATGATGATAATGTCCAGATTACCGCATCATGGGGATTAAACTAGCATTATCCCAGTAATACCTAATTGATTTATATCTATGATTGATTTTAAAGCCCAGGGGTAATCTCTGTATACATTCATGGGAAAGATCCAAGGATTAATGAAAATATAAACATTTATTCAACCTATTATAGAGTCATGAAATAGTAAACCCCCCAAAAGGTTGTGATGATTCCAACCTCCCATCACCGTAACCAATAAAGTCCTTAAGTGTCATTGGACAAATAGTCATCTAATGAGTTCTTTCCTTTGGAAAGAAGGTCCATGAATCATGAATTAAAGGTCAGCTGGGTTTTTCTGGATCTGTGAATAAATCTACTAGAGAACATCTGAGAAAATCATATCCGATGGGAGTCGACTATAAAGATACTCAAACCCTAGAAATCGTCCACTAGGGTCATTCAACAATTGAAACTCCTTCTAAAAATTAAAAGAAAACACTGCCCAGTCCTCATGCAACCACCTTCACAAACCACCTCTATGTAAAGATGAAACTATTTTAATCGTGTTGGAAAAAAGTGTGAACCTGATGTGAATCCTTCACAAAGAGACCAGCTACCCCACCTCAAACCCCTTCCGCATTCAAAAGGAATAGGTCCAAGAAAGATCTTTAATTTTACGTATCATCATGATATATTACGTTGGTGGGGTTTTTTTATCTATATATGTTATATATATTGAAGGAATTATGAAGACCTAACTTTAATCCAATAGAATCCCAATAGTTTTCTCAGACACGCATCTCAGCGACCACACAAGCGGTTGGGTCCACAATGACGAACAATACTTCCTCACCAACCCTGTGTCTTCATTTCTATTTTTCAAACGAACTGATCAAAGAGTACCCCCAAAATGGTACTCTCCCCATGGTGGAAGATATAAATCAAAACCCCAATTGGTGAAAGCTTTCCACCCACCTTTCCATCCAAGACCAACAAATTGGCATAGGACAACCCCAATGGCTGTCTCAAATCATTTAAGGATCCAGACCTCATAATGAGAAAAAGAGTACCTCCCTTATCACAGGGAGGAAGATCAAGTGGACACCAATGAATTCATCCCAGTTGCATAGGAACAACACATGAGAGATCCTATTATAGAGCGCTACCACCCATGGAGTAAAACTAAATATCCCCACTCTAAAGAAGATCTTATACTGAGGGAATATGCTAATTTACCATCGACATGGGCCCCTAGGGATTCCCACCAATGTAGAAAGATGCATAATTAGAAGCAGGTCATTACCCTAGTTTCTAAGGGGGAGCTATGTCATACAAACATGGAAACATACCATGGGAAAACATACAACTCTAACACATCTTTTGAACCCCACCATAGATATATAGTGGAATATTATGAGCTCGTGAAAATTCCTACCAATGCTTGCCGATCCCACCAAACATATAGGATAGAAAATTATAGGCATATTAAAATCCCTGCCAATGCGCATGAATCCCACCATCCAAATTGGGTAGAAACCATCAATAAGTAGGAACAAATCCCTGAGGACACATAAGAATACCTCCATCTAAATAGGGAAATCAACTATAGGTAGTCATAAAACACTACCAATGCATATGAAGCACACCAGTCAAATACGGTGATAATCAATAGGAAGAAACAAATTCCTTTCTACAAATATCAATCCCATCAATCAAATATAGTGGTAAGTAAATGTAAGAAGATTCAGATTTATTTGGATACACATCAAGCCCATGAGATAAATAAAACAGAAAATGAGTAGATGTAAATTTCTGCTCGAAAATATAAATCCCACTAATCAAATATAGTGGAAACCATAGAGAGTATTTATTGTATCACAACTACATGTTAGGGGGAGACTCATTCCTCATCCATGACAAATGAGAACTGTGAGTACCCACTAGAAACACCTGGAGGACTGGAGGAGGCACAAAATCCAACTCCTACATCAAAATGAGAATTTATAACCACTCCAGCCAAAGATGTATCTCAGCACATCCTAGAAATTATGGAGGATAAAATATTGATTCCAAAACATATCCTACAAACCTATCAAGATGTTATCATGTCTACGGTAAAAGCAGGGAGTCATTCCCATGATCTCATCTCCCGAGGTGGGTGTATCCATCTGCAAAATCATATGTTTACTCCAGATCATACTTTAATCCCTAATCAAGTCCATGATACAAGGATAACCAGAACAATAACAAGCACATATTCACTAGGGGGACACTGGTCCAACATGGTGTTTTCTCTAGGGAAGGCATATATACCTTCCAAAACTCAATATGCTCATTGGAATATCACGATGACATCATAGGAACAAACAAAACAGTGACCCATATTTAAATTTTATTATCTACAATAGGAGTCATGGTTTCCGATAAGAGAGAACCAAAAAATGAAAGGCATCAAATGATGCTGGGAAATGGAGAGCACATTCCTGACTTTTCTCCATTAGATGATGCAGTTATTAATACCATAATAAATCTATTAATAGAGGTTCAAGATCCTGTCAATACATTACCAAATTATGGAAGCGGAAATATCAGTTGTGAAGGACCTCTCCACAATGTTGACACTAGCAGCTCTGAAGGTCCTCCATAGAGAACCCATGGGGGGTTACTCCGTTGGGTAAAAACAATCAATTGAGAAAGCCTATCTCCAAATGTGTGTTAGCGTAGATCTCCCCTTGACCAGAAGATCTAATTACATTATGGTACTCCCATTGCTGCCATCTTCCTTGATGGTCCCCCAAGGTATAAAATGTAGATATTATTCTCCCCGTAGTCAGATGTCAAGCTATGATGATAGTCCTCACCATGATGGAATTCACTGTGAAGACCCTCCCCGCAGTGACATTAAGCAACGAGTAGTACCTACCTTCATTACTGTATATCTGGAAGGTCCTGCCCAGAATGTAAATGTAGATATTCTCCCAACAACTAGACATCAATTCTTGATGGTATCCCTTACTAGGATGGCCATTGTTACAAAAGTCCTCCTTGAAATGATAATAAATAGGAAGAAGTTCCTCCCCATGCTGTAGTCTCTCCTCAAGGTCCTCCTTTGGGTACATGCTTTAGAAAATAGACCTGTGGTTGGATTATAAGCTACAATGGTAGTCCTCACCACTATATACTTGGTTGGAAGGTCCTCCCCATAGCCCAAATTCACACTGGCAAGAAGGTCCTCCCCCTATCGGTTCAAATAATTAAATCCCTTATATTCTTAGGTTCTTGGAAGGATTGGGTTAGATACGTTGGAAACTCTGTTAATGACAAGTTGCATCATTTCTTAGCTAGAAAACAGCCTGGGGCCATGCTCATCCTTTGATCCACCACATCACCACTCTCGCATTAGTAAAATACCTATTTTCCCCACTACTAAGGATGAAATCATCACAAAGCATTCAATTTGGGCATTAAAAGTAGAGGAATCCCCAAAATAAAAACAACATAATATTTTGCTTGTGAGAAGACAACTATATAGAGACGACATACTAGTTATTATCTATTCCACAACCACTTCTCAGTTCTATACTCCAAAAGGTTTTTGGGAAAAATGTATGCACAACATTTTCCTTAATGTCTGACAACTCTACACCAATTGAAAATGAAATTTATACCCTATGATGGGTTTGTAGGACATGTTAGTATATTGGGAGAGGATCGCCGAAATATTGTCCTAAAATACCTTCTGTCTACCTAATAGCCATGATAAAAAAGAAAAAAGAAAAACTTGAGTTGACTTGACTCCATGCATTGAAAAAATTATGTTCTCTCATCAGTGATGCCCCGTCTAGTGTTCACTTCCACAGGTGTGGAGAACATTGAGCTCTACACATCACCCTATGTCCCGTCCAACATAACCCACTAAAAATGGAATTCTTCAATTCCATAATTCCAAGATTGTAACCAAATAAATTACCTATTTAGGAAATGTGTCCTACTAGAAAAAAATCGTCCTTGAGTAAGTCTCAAAAGCATCGGAATCAATAAGATCAATCCCTTGAAAAAATCATGAACAAGGCCACAGAGAACATTCAATAGGCATCTCACCTAAGGGAATCCAACCTACAAAAACTGATTGTGTAATTAGAATAAAATGATTCACATGAAGATCCATTAACATATCCATCTAATTCCAGCATTAGAATGCGTGAAATCCCAAAGGTAGTGATATCAGCAGCAACCGCCCATAGTACAGAATAAACCCTTGCCCGTAGGGCCATGTAAAATTTTAACACAGAGTTCCCTAATAAGACCAAAAAATCTAGGCTGAGACACATCAATAGGATAATAGGAGAAACCACATCCCACAAGGATGGGGAAATGTTTACCTTAACAACCCACATAATGAAAGTCAGTCTTTTCCTGCTTGGGGAGGAAAAAAAGTAGAGAGGTTACTCATTCTATCTAATCGTGTGACTCACATACCTAAGAGTGGAGGCATACTTAAAGGTCACACCAACTCCCCCTTTGAGTCACTCTTCTCTAAGAAACTCGAAGAGGTTCCCAAAATGGAAGGAGAAAATCTGACAAGGAATGCAAGTTGCCCTCCTAACATTTGGAACCCAGTACGCCTCCCCCAATGCAGTATGCATCGGTGAAGGTTGTGAATTTCAAACCCATGGACTTTATTAAGGATAATAAAAATGTGGGGGATGTAAGAGAATATGGTTCCCTTCTAGAGGCAGTACACACAGAGCATGAAGATGTGCGTACCTGAAACTAGTAGGCCACCTTAAATTTATGAACCCCTTCAGCTAATCCATCATTTCATCCTTTGCAAATCCCAAATAAGAAGAAGAATAAGAATAAGTTTTCATAAAACACACATCCTCCTCACAATGAGAATACGCCCCTCATGCTTGTGGATAGATTTTCTCAAAAAGGGGAAGAGATGAAAGATCTAATAAGAATAAACACCAAAATACTTCATGTAAGCAGTCCTACCAGATATTTTCCTTAGGTAAAGTTTTAGTACACACTTCCAACAGAGGTACCTCTACCACTAGGGCTCATCTCACCTAATGAAGCAAGGTTGAAAAGCTCCTTCAAGGCATCTATAGGTCTATTATTCTACATAAAACCAATCATGGGAGGATACCGATATTTCCAACCATTGAGTAAATAGTTGGAATTGATTTTTGAAAATCCAAAAAGGATACACCCAGCTAGGTATCTACCCTTAGTTCCAATAGTCTCGATACTTCCAATCTTTCACATAATTCACCCTCTCATGATAAAGTTCAACATGAAATGAATAAAGGGATCATGAATACTATCATGTAATTGATGATCCAATTAGAATCCATGGAAGGATGCTGAATTATGATATAACTAGAACCCCGTGCTCCCAATATTCAAAGAATCAGGTGACCCAGAGAAACATATAATCCAATACATATCTTACTATAATCCCATGATAGGAACCCTAGAGAAATAATAATCTTCAATGTTTAGATGATTTGTGTGAACATTTCAAGGATTAAGATTTTTGTGGTAGAAGAATTTTCCAGCTAACTCAATAACAAGATGAGTGGATCACTAACACCAGTTCCTATTCCAGTTCAACTAAATGTTGCCAAAAAAATAGTCATTAAACTCATGAACATAAAATAGAAAGAAAATGAGAGAGTTTTAGACTTCATTTGTAGATGGAAGGGTCTGACTTAGTCCTTGAATTGGCCACTACCTTAGGATGAGATGTTGTCCATGTGCATCGACAACCTCTGTGTTGACCTGAAAACTCAACTTAATTAGTTGAAATATACAATAGGGTTCTGAAACATCTCCACCATCTCTCAAAGGATTGAATATTTATTGAAAAAGAATAATACTATGTCCTGGACGGACCCATAATCCCTAGTAAAAATAGAATGAAGAGCCTACGTGGCTTATGTCATGCTTAAGACACCCTCTGCACTGCCTCAGGCTCCATGTCCCACACCAAATCATGTGGGGCCCCATGGGCATCACATGCTACCCCTACCTCGTCAATATGAGGAAGAAGAGCCAGATGAAATTAATTTTAGGAACTAAGGAATAAATTTAACTCATTCTTGGATGACCAAGACCATCGCTACATCTTAGCCTCCATGAATTGCAACTTTCTTCAGCTACTAGAGTTGAAGAGGGTTGAAGAAGTAGGTCTTAATGACCTACCAGATTACTATACCTTCCACTAGATATTGTGGAACAACATCCAAGAGTTATTTTTCTTTATGTACCTCCTACTAAAGATGATTTATTCCAAAAAAGTCAAGCTGGGACCACTACTATTACAAGGGACACCTGTTTCCACCACTAAACCAGACGAAGGAGGGGAGTAGAAAAAAGATTTTAATAAAAAAATGAAATGTTTTGATAGTTGTATGACTCAAAAAATAATCAACTGAGCCCAAGGTATTCTCCAAGCATAGTTAAATAAAAAAACTATTCCTTTAATTGGTCTTGATGCAGCACAACTGACATCCTTGACCCCACAATCCTCCAAAGGTCGACTGCCCAAAATGTAGTTTAGTCGGAAGGGAGGAAATCAAGTGTTGAAAGATGAACTATTAACAAATACAAATTTGGCTTTGACAGTATCATATTTCAGGCCATCATATCTAAGAGTACGAGCACCACCTTTCCAAATGACACCACCAAAGGCCGATGATGAGGTAGAGTCATCATCTGAAGAGGATCTGATTTTTGGCTCCCTCAATGTCATCCACTTAATGGATCAATTCTCTAATGATGAATATTTTTATCCATAAGAATCCCTATTCCCAATTGGGTAATGGAGGAGGAAGCTGTAGAATCTAGGAATTCCAATGGAGATGCAACCATGGATGAAATCAGGCTTATGGTTAAACCAATTTTCAAACCATTAGTGTTACATATACCCAAACAAGGACCCTCTATTGAATCTAATAGGGATAAAAAAACTCTCATACCCACATAAGAAGCCACCCTAGTAAAATAATTCTATACTATCCATCAAAGGAAGAACATATGACTAATTTCTCTTAGTAGGTGAGATGAACTACCTGAACCAACTCACAAAGGAAGAAAGCCCCATCAGATCTGATCCCAAGGGCCGAGTTATCTTCCTCAAATTCTCAAGCCCCTAAAATGACTAGGAAAGAGAATACTTGACCTAGGAAGCATCAAAATTTACATCATAAATATAATATTATGAAGCAGTTAGCTTCATTACTAAGAATGTTTCCAATCGTGGTTGGACTAATTCTATTGGTAGATCTCAGGGAATCACTCATCAAAGCTTTTCTAAGTCCATTGGAGTTTGATGTCGAATTAGCAGTTGACGAAGTCTTCCAAACATAGACTAATCCAATAAAATTCCACATAATTATCTATATCATGGATCAGGTTGAAAATTCCATCATGCAAGGACACATAATACCCTTATATGTGTCTGGTTAGATACATGATGTCGATATCTGAAAATTATTCATTGAAAATGGATATATATTTAGTCTCCTCCCACTAAGGACACATTATTGACTTGTCTTCAATGTGGATGATCTAACACCCTGCACCACAAATCTATTGTGCTACGACAACAGAGAGTATAATCTGTTAGAAGAAATTAATCTGAAAACCCAATTCAATGACATCATAGCTCACCAAGAATTTCAGGTGGTTCAAAATAATAGAGCCTTAAACACGCTTATAGGAAGGTCTTAGATGCATCAATCCCATATTCATAACATCAGTTCTTAAAATATAGAATTAATGGTTAGTGTTTGAAATTTCATGTTGATAAGGCCCCATTTGACCACTGTGAATCACACTATATTGATGCAAGGTTTTTTGATCTAAAGGATAAGTGACTTCTAGTTGGTGTTGTTTATTGGATTTCTAACTCAATCAATTTTTTATTAGTTACCACCAATTTCCTCAATCAGATCAAGGAAGAATATGTACTTCCCATTAATCAGATAGAGTGCAAAAGTCCAAATTTGGATTCTTATTCAGTCATCATCATGATTTTGGTCATGACTACCAAGCCTGATAATGTAGAAAATCTCACTAAACCCAAGATAATGGTGGGAGTTTAGATAGTATTATGCCCAAACCATCATCAAAACTCAAAAAATACCTTCCTCGACCACTAAGGTAGGATGAAGTGACCTATCAATCAAATAATATGAGGAAAATATTTTATTACTCACAGTATCTTCTCAAGATAATCCCCCACCACCAACTGAGGAAATAGAGCTAGCCTCGCCTCCCTAACAACAAAATTTAAACTCTTACTTTAGGTATGGAGGAATCGTCTCAAAACATATATCTCCATCATAAGATGAAGAGGAATCTGGTGAGGATGCAGAGGAGGAGGAAGAATACCTAAGGGATGCCCCTCCACCATTTGATGATGTTGTCTCTACCACCAATGATGAACTCAAGTAAATCAACATGGGTATGGAAGAAGACCTCTGACCCACTCTAATTAGTAAGGCCATTCCTTCCAAATAGAAATAGGTATAACCCTTATTCCTAAAAAAGAATTGAGTTGTTTTTTCCTATTATTAAATGAAATTATAGGTCTCAATCTAGAGGTGGTGAAACACCACCTAGGCCAACCAAAAATCCATTGTGGTAACAAGAAAGCCTCTTAAACGATGCACCAGAAACATGCTGCAAAAATAGAGGTTGAAGTTGAAAAACTCATCGGATATAACCTCATTAGAGAGGTCCAATATCCCATCAAGCTAGAAAAAATGTCTCCATTAAAATGAATAATTAGTAGATCAGACTCTTCATCGATTTTAGGGACCTCAATCGGCATTTCCCCAAAGAGGATTTCTTAGTCCCGATCACAAAAAGTTTTGATTGATGCAACTGTCCGATATGAGGATCTCTCTTTCATGGATGGTCATTAATGTTATAATAAAATACAAATGGATCTAGATGATCATTAATCCACTTTCTTTAGGCATAACCATGGAGTGATTTTCTATAACATAAATCCTTTCTGTTTAAAAAATGAAGGCGCCCAATATTGGCGCACCATGCATCACATTTTCAAACCCTTCCATGGAATGTTCATCGAATGATATTGTGATTATCTAGTGGTTAAATCACAATAATGATGGGACCACCAATAAGATATTGAAATAGATTTCAATAAACTACGACAAAAAATTCTGAAAATGAACCCACTAAATTGTGCATTCAGAGTTACCACATGAAAATTACTCACCTTCATCGTATTCCACCCTGGCATCAAATATGACCCTAAGAAGAAAAAGGTCAGACTTGGAATGCCACCCCTTCACAACCTCATTGAGTTGAGAGGAAATCAAGGTCACCTGGACTGTATTCGGAGATTCATATCCAATTTTATAGGAAAATGTTTTCTATTCACTAAGTTGATAAAAAAGGGTTAGAATACTAATGGATTAATGATTTTCAAGAAGCATTCAACAATATCAAGAGATATATCCTAAAACCACTAGTTCTAATGCCACCTATTGAAGGTACGCTACTCATTATATATGTGACCACATGGGAGTGATCATTAGGCACCTCCCTCACACATAAAAATGACACTGGTAGTGAGAATAGTCTCTATTACCTTAGTCTAACAATGATCGATGTTGAGACTCATTATTAAAATATTGAGATGAGATTCCTTGAACTTATATTTGTGGTCCAAAAGATGAGGCATTCAATGAAGTACCAAGAGGTCTATTTGGTCCAGCATAGTAACCTACTCAAGTATATTCTTAGCTGTACAATATTAATTAGGTTCCTATCATGGTGGGAAGTCATTCTGTAGCTCTTTGATATACGGTTCATACCATAGAAATCCATCAAAGGCCATGCATTAACATATTTTCTAGTAGGGAATCCATCGAAAGACATGGATTCATTGGATGTTAAAATTCCTAATGAAGAGGTATTCTCTATGAAAAAGGGTTTACACACATGGGATATGTACTTCAATAGAGTATCCAGAAGCCTGATATATAAAGGATAGAAGACCAAAATTTAAAAAAGTTTGGTTGGAAGTCATACTCATATCCCTAGAAAAGGCATTATTTACTTACATATTCCTACTTTCAGAAGGATGTACTAAAAACAAACCAAAGTATTAGGCCCTCATTAAAAACCTAGATTTGGAACTCCATGTGCAAGACGAATACCAAAAGATAAAATTTTATACATAACTGGTCATCAAGTAAGTTAATGGTGATTATGCTATCAAGAAATAGGAGATTATCCCTTTGATGAACCATGTTTGGGAACTGATGAGAGAATTCCTGTTAGATCCAACATTGACTTATATTCCCTTGTCTCAAAATGAACATGCTGATTCATTGGAAAATTAAGCCACAACTTTGGCCGAACCCAATCAAAATGAAACAATCATCAATATTAACCATCGAAGGATGCTCATACCATTCATTCAGGTCAACATTGATGAAATCAATGAAATTAGTCCCATATCTAAGCCGTAAGTTCTTAGCACCGACTGGATGACTCCCAATATAGATTAACTTTAAAGGAAAGAGTTCCCACTAGATAGGTCTGTAAGGGAACAGGCCCAGAGATGGGAAACCAACATCTTTATGTACAATAGAAAGAACCATCAAATGTTCCATTAGAAGAGTCTATGAGGGGGGTCTTTTTATGTGATTCAATGGAGAAGAGACAACCACCGTCCTAAAATAAGTGAATTCCAGAACTTACAGAGTGAATTAATCAACATCCAAGTTCCCATATCAGATTCAAAGTCTTGGGTACTTTTGGACGACTATAACACATGATCACATAGAGTTCACTATGAAATTCCATCCACCAACCACTAGTGTTACTTCACACAACCATGTAATCCTAGATATTTTCCTTATGGGGAACGGACGTCATGGGACCCTATCCTACCGGTACAGGAAAAAAATTCAAGTATATTCTCATAGAAACCGACTTATTTTCAAAATGGGAAGATGCCACACCCCTCAATGAATTTGGAGCAAGAATCATTGTTAGCTTTGTGAAATAAAAAAAATTATCAATAGATTTGATGTCCCACATACAATACTGAAAGGCAATGAACCAATTTCTTCTCTGTTTAATTGGAAAAGATATATCAGGAGTATGGCATCAAGGCCAAATGTTCATCCCACTACCATGAAATAACCAACAGGATGATAGAGGCATTCAACAATTCCCTATTCAATATACTCTAGAAAATATAAGACATGGACAATAAATCATGTATGAAAAATCGTCTCCATGCTCTAGGGGATTACCAAATGATGACATGCACAACCACTCACGAATCCACATAATCATTAGTATATGGGATAGAGAAAGGTATAACCATTGAATATCAGTTACCATCTCTCCACGTTTCCATCCGTGATCAAATATCTACAAATGAGAAGTCCCAAAAACTATTTGATGGGCTAGAAAAGTTCGATATGAATGGATTACACACTTTTAACAATTTGGATTTTTTCCAGGACCAGATCATATGAGTCTTCAACAAAATTTTTTTCCTTCAATATTTCCTGGAAGGAGAGATGAATTTGGTCCTCATAACTCCAATGGTACACGAAAATAAACCTTAAAAATTTAATAAATAATGGGAAGGATAATAATTTCATACACAAGGTATACTCCAATAGAGAATAGGCCTTAATTTCAATGGAGAGAAAACTTAACATAGATCCCACCAATGTGGGTTTCTTAAAGAAATATTTTTTGTAATCATATTAAGTTCATCTTAGATACATGATGTTAAACTTCGTAGAACCACCTACGTCAATGCTACATGAAATTAAAATACTTTTTACCTTTGGTCTAACCACACAATGTTAAAATGCATGGCCCAATCATCCTAACCGCACGACGTTAAACTACATGTCCAAATTGTCCCAACCACGTCACAATAAACTTTATGAGGTTCACTGTGTTATGGATAGTGATCCATCACGCATGGGTCAAATTCGTGAAAGGGAATGATAAAAATTCCATGTTTCTATGTATGGGTTAGATTGGCATAGTGAGTGTATCTTAGAACTACATGTGGCTTGATTCCAATTCTTAATGTGACACATAGTGTTACCTGGATCATACATCTTGGTCCAACCACCGAAATCAGTAAAAGAAAAATGAACCCTTCCTAATGAACTATTCATACCAGTATAGGAAACATGTTTTCTATAACTACATGTGACTTGATTTTTCCCTTGAATGATATGTAGTGATGCTCAGATTGTTCATCCCAGTACTGCCACCACCACCACCTCAAGAAAATAAAATGCTCTGCATCATTTGATATGACCCTAACCTATATAGGGATGGCCTTTTATTAAATCATGTACAACTTGATTTACATTCATTAGTAGGATATGTAGAGATGCCTCAACCCTAGATCATATTCCAACCATCACATGTCATGAAATTCATCTGTTATATCCGCTCTTTCCCCTACATTATAGGGGAAATCCTCACTGCCTTTTTCTTCTCACACTATATATAACTAATTTGATCTTTGAAATAGTGGTAAGGGTTTCCCATGTTGAGAAATCATAGAGAAATATGATAATCCCATCATCTCAAAGGAATGGTATAAAATTCCCCCTCACCGTGCACCAGTTCGACTGGTAAAGGGAACCTCATAACTACATATGGATTGATTCCCATTTATTAATGAGTATGTAGTGATTCCCAAATCATACATCTTAGTACAACCACCATCCAAATTCAATAATGCCTTTTTCCCGGCATATAGGTCAGATTTTCACAGGGGAATCCATGGAAATTACTAACCGTATGATGTTGAACAACAAGGTACCTCATGAACTATGTATGGATTGATTTCCACCCTCATAGGATACATAGAGACACCGTGACCATAAATCTTGGTCCAGCCAACACATGATAGAAATTGCCCCTCTCTGTGCATAGTTCATAATGGCAGGTAGAGTCAACACGAACTATGTATGGATTGATTCCTGCCCTACATGATATATAGTGACACCTGAATCCTTCATCCTGGTCCATCCACCATTCAAAAAATTCCCCTCACTCAACATTGGTCAGGCTGGTATTGGGAACATGTTGTTATAACTACATGTACTTTGATTCCCAACTAACAGGGATACATAGGAAACCACCCTGAGGTTCATGAATGATACTTCACCCACCTCATCCTTTTCACATCGGTTCACTATCGTCCTTACAATATGACATTAAACTACATGGGATACCATAAATACAAGTGGATTGATTCCTTCCTTTGTAGGATATGTAGTGACGCATGAGTCTCATATCCTAGTCTAGCCACTATGGGGAAAAAATTAGTCCCCCTACATATAGATTAGACGTGTGTAGGGAAATTTGTGATTCCTAACATCCTGACGTTAAACTCCATGGCTAAATAAGTCCCAACCACAAGAAATTAAACAATAAGGTATCACCAGAACTATGTGGGGATTTATTTTTGGTATTAAGAGATATGTAGGGACACTCAGACCAGAAATCCTAGGTCCATCCATATAGAATAAAAAATTCCTCCAATCTTCTGCATGTGAAATGAAAAAAGATATATGAGATTCCAAATCTGGATTCATACATCCAAAAAGTGTCAAAATACCATGCTTTCCCTTATATATGAATCAAATCTATGTATAGGATCTAGTACCTCATTACTAGTCATGGTCTGGTTATTTATTATATAACAAAATATCACCTTTTCATCCATCAAACTCCATGACCCAAGAAATCGTGAATCCCTATAATCACCCATGGCGATCGGATGTGGTAAGCCAATGTCCTATGGACACCTTTTCTTGACTATGCACACAATTCTCTAATGGTTCTGCATATATTGCACAGAAAAATGTCCAATAAGCCAAAGGAAAATTTGTCCTTTGGAGATGCTATTCTAACTTTAATACGCCAATTGGATACTAAGCCTTGAATAATCCCTCAAGATTCGAGGGCTTCCAGAATCATGGTTAACACTTTCTCCCCCACTCACATTTAGGATGTACTAGGGATATCGTGGTCTGATTATCCTGAATTTATGCATGAATCCTTTTACATTTTATCCCAACAACATCACGATAAATTGTGACATCAATATCCTTTTTTCAAAAATAAAAACTGCAAGGCCCCATAATAGTTATCACATTCACATAGATTCCCCTGCATCCTCACCTCATGATGTTAAACTACATGGGAAAATAATGCTTCCTTCTTTGTTCCTACCATCCCTAGGTGGTGGATTGAAACCCTTTTCACACCAAGTTTCTCACACCATGAATATCTCATGTGGGCTTAATAATTTCAGTGGTGAATTGATGCTATTAATATTTTCCGGAATTATTATATAATCCCTTTACTGATTTTATATGATGTGTGCATAATTTTTGTGAAATATTAAAATTTTTAATACTATGTATAATTTTTTAGTATTTTTAGTAGTCCAATATAATCAGTTTACTATTTTATTTATAACTGTCACCGTACTAACCCAAATGGTGTGGTTCTTGTTTTTTAGGATTCCTTGTTCAATTTACCACATATCATTGTAATAAATCATTGGCCCATTCTACTATTTGAAATTTCATATTGACCACACAATAAGGCCCACAGAATTTGTGATGAAACTGGCCCATCCATAAATATTGAATTTCTGGGAACATTCCAGATGTGAAAATTCATTAATTTTACTAAAATGTATGAGGGATAATGTATTGATTCTTCGATGAAACTATCATGGCCCAAATTCAAAGACAAGGGGCCCAACTGATTCATTTAAACTTAGCCCACCACACTAGCCACAAAATGAATTCAGTACAATATTAATGACATATCTTATTATATAATCATCAAATAAATATGATATTTCTAAGTGTGAAATATGAGATATAGGTGGCCGACTTTTTTGAATAAATAAATCAGATTTATCGTCATATTCTGATTCAAAAACCCATTCACAGTTTCGCCTTCCAAAGTTTGTATTGAAATGGATAGATTAAAAGTGTTTAATCCAATAGCCATAACATTGGATCCTAAAGTCCAATGGCCACCACATTTTCATAGTAAAAAAAGATATATTTATCTACAAGTTGTAGGAATATAAAATATTGAGATTCTACTTTCTAATTTATCAAAGTGGCGATGCAAGTGGAGAGGTAGTTTTGGAATGAAAACAGCCCCCAACATTGGGCAATAAATACATCCCCTCATCTCCTTTTTAAAAAGATTGCATTTCAGAAGAGAGGAGAACATATTGACACAAACAAATAATTTCCTAGGGATTGGGAGGACCTTCCATACTCATGTTTTCACTTGAGATATCCTTCCTCATCTCTTAGTTTCCTTTTACTTTTGTGTTGTTCTTCGTTTGTAATCTTGTAAGTCTTGGTTTTTGTAATTCTATTTTAATGATTTTTATTCTTCATCATCTATTATTATCATCCAACTACTATTAAATAATATTATTGGTCTTAAAATATCTTAAATATTGTTTAATCCCCTTCCCTTGTTATGATTTTTTAATCAATATAATGTTCGTTTTTAATTCTCATCACCCTTCATGCATGTGTGTGTTCGATGCAAAAATATATTCTTATCCTGTTATTTTTGTTCTATTTATAATTCATCACTATAAAAATTTATTACCAGATTAATAAATATATTAATGTTTGATTAAATATACAATTTGGTTGAGTCATTATTTAGAGATGTTAAGCAATTGTGATCTTGATCTCGATTAATATTCTTGAATTTCACATTGTGTATGTTGAAATTAACATGTCATGTATTAATGAATTGTTTTTTTTATCATGTGGTTTCCATGGATTATTGGATCCATAAATATACTACCATAAACAGTAACTAATTTAGATTATAACCCTACATTATGTTAAGGCCTCTATTAAAGCCTTAAAACATACGAATTCCAATCAATGTTATCTTGTGAAGTTGGTGTTAATTTAAATGAAATATCAAGAAAAGCTCAAGGATATCACAAGCTTAAATCCCTAAAAATGAAATCAACCCAATATTTATAAAATTGTTAAATTAAAAAACAATTATTAATCACTTAATTTAAGATCTGCAACCCCCACCCCTGGATAAAAATACAATCCACTAAAAACATTAGACTATTAAAAAAGTATCATCACTAAGGATTCGACCAGAATGATGCTATACACATTAGTAGAGCATAATAACATTGAGCAATCTATAGGCAACAATTATCCATGCTTTAAAATGGCATCATTTTCTGGGATGGTGATTTATATAGTCATTAGTTTCTTGTTATTGTAAAAAAGATCCCCAAAAAATCAAAATGTAAAAAAATTGAAAAAAACACAAAGAAAACCCCTCCTTCCTCATAAAAATAATAAATGGAAAACACAAAAAGAAAAACCCTTCTTCCTCTTTCTTGAAACATCTCTATGAATTCCCCGTACCCTCCCAATGAATACCTCATATTTTTTTTGTACCTGAAATTGAGTAAACACTTCGCCAACATTGGAGGAACATTAGGGATTATCAAATAATTCAAGAACCACTCCTTTTCCAACCAGTTGAATTAGAAATGGCCAGTCCTAGGGAACAAACACTAAAAGAACATGCTAGCCCATAAATAAATTACCAACATCTTGGTATTCGATATCCAAATATAGAGGCTGACTTTGAACTCAAATCAGGTCTGTTACATCTTCTCCCTCATTTCCACGGGTTAGCCGGTGAGGATCCACATCTCCAGATTAAATAGCTCCAACTGTTGTTCTCTACCATTAAGCCTCAAGGGGTTTCTAATTAACCAATAAAACATCGAGTATTCCATTTCTCCCTAGATAACTCTACCATGTCATGGCTCTACTACCATCCTTTTTGTTGCATAACCACAAGGAAAGACATGAAGTGACTCTTCTTAGAGAAATTCATTCCTGTTTCTCATACTACTTCTGTCCGAAAGGAAATAAGTGGTATCCATCAATTCCCTTTTGAATCACTCCATGAATATTGGGAGACATTCAAAAATATTGTTTCAACCGTCCCACATCACCAAAACCCTAACCAACTCATGATCCTATACTTCTATGAGAGATTATTGGCGATGGAGAGAACTCTCTTTGATGTCGCATGTGGTGGTGCTCTTGTTGATAAAACTCTTGAAGCTGTAAGAGATCTTTTTAGAAACATAGATGTAAAAACACAACAATTCCATAAAAGAGCACATGATCAAGTAAAACAAGTCCAAGAAAATCAATCCATAGAGCCGAACAAGATGACTGACTAGATGAGTGAACTTACAAGTCTTGTGCAATAACTAGTTGTGGTATCCAAAGCTCCAACCTCATCTTCTTCACAATCAATGTTTCATGGACTTGTCAAAAACTATGGAGTCTATAACTCACCAGCTCACCCAACTGACACATGTCAATAACTTCAAGAGGATCCATCTAATTCATCCCGACCAATGGAGCTCAATGCATCATATGCTCAACGGAACCCCAACCCTCAACAATCAAGTCAGTTTGTTAGAAACTTCAACCGACCCCATTCTGAGCCCTTTTCTTCTACATATAACCCTAACATAAGATATGGGAATCCCATTTCACATCCCCCTAAATAACTTCATCAAAACCCAAACCAGTTTCAATATGGTCAAGGTGTTGGTAACTTCCAACAACCTTATCCTTTTGTTTCTCAAAAACAAAGGAACAATACTCCTCCTAGATTCCACTATCCTAGTGAGCCTTCCCAATTCCAAAACCAATACAATCGCTTTCCCAGGAACCAAAATAAAGTTAATCCCTATCTTGGAAAATCCTATTATTCCATGAAACCATGTAAAAATGTAGTGGAAGATATTTCCTCACTCACCCGTTCCAGCCTCAAAAACATTAAATCCCAAATTAGTCAACTTCCATCCCACTTGAGCTTGAAACAACAAAAAAATTCTTCCCAACTACCAGCTCAACCACTACCCAACCCCAAGGGTAATGAAAATGCAATTTCACTTTGATCGGGAAAGAAAATTTCTATGCCTCAGGATAAATCCTCAAACCCCCATTTGAATGATGACCTAGAGAATGAAAAGAAAAAAAATGAAAAGGAATATGAATCCATTCCCTCACCTCCTTCCATTCCACTTAGGAACCCAATTCGTTTTCCTCAGCCATTTCTAATACAAATATGTCCTTTGAACCTGATCATGAAATGTTCAATATGTTTGGATGTGTTGAAATGAACATTCCCCTATTATATTCCATTAAAAAAATTTATATGTATGACTAGTTTCTCAAGGAGTTGTGCACCCATAAGAGGCAAAATAAGACCTTTTAAAATGTTTCCACCCAATAGTGTATTCCCATAAAGTGAAAAGACCAACATAACTTTACGGTTCCATTCCAAATTGTAATTTCCAACTTTGATGATGCACTCATAGACCTCGAAGCCTCAATTAATGTCATCCCCAAATAAATCTTCTCCAAACTTGTTCTAGGCCCCTTAAATTCAATGGGTGTTGTCATTCAATTAGAAAATCGAAGCACTGCTAGTCCTTAGGGTATAATTGATTATGTCCTTGTCCAAGTCAATGATATTATCTTCCCAGCTGACTTCTATGTCTTTTACATGGAAGGTGAGACAAATTCCTGCCAATATACTCTGATTTTAGGAAGACCTTTCATTATGACATCTAAAACCAAAATTTATGTCCATGATGGAATCTTATCCAGGGAATTTGGTGACCAAATGGTCAAGTTCAATATTTATCAATCCACACAATACCCATCATTGAATGAATCTTCATTCTCTATCCATTCTTCTGAAACTCTCTCAAAGAGTGTGTTGAATCCCAATCCATCATGTCCTTCTTATTCTACTGATAGATGAGTTCTTGAATATTGCATCCTCATTAACCAAGTAATAAATGAATAATTTGATTTTGACATTACAAATTCAAACTCCATTGATCTAAAGGATCTTGAAAAATCATTAGAGTCTCATCTTGCCTCTGACCTACACTTCTCCTACTTGGATGATAATAAGGATAATGAACTAGAATTATCATTTGTTGATTTAGATCAGTTTATCAAACATTCATCATTTCCTATCCATGATTCTGAAAATTCTATTATATGTGAGGTTAACCCAAAACAGAAGTGTTTATCTTGTTCCAATGAGATTAAAGGTTGTGAGATTTGTTTCATAATTAATAATGTGATCCCTGGTGATATTGAAGTTGACCATTCCTTGGTGAAAAACTTTGATATAAAGGATACTGAATAATTTATTTAGTCTTATGAATCCACTGATCCTCATTACTCTACATCAGTAAGTGATGAAACAAATGAGTCAAAAACAATTGGGATCTCATACTATGGTTTCATTTTATCTGAACCATAGCTAAAAAAACCACCATAATTGAGATATATTCTTGAATTTACAAGAATAGAAAAAAATCAATTTATGGATAAAATTATTCCTCACATTAAAGACCAAAGGAAGGATAATCATATTCTCTTTCCAACCCCATTGAAATTGCAATTGAAACAACAAGGAAGGGATGATGTTATCCAATGAACAATCATGCATCCCAAAGGAGAAGTTTTTCTAGAAGCACTCTAATGTTGAGAAAATACAGTGGCCACCATCAGACTATGGGTAATCCACTTCAACTATATAGCTGTAGACAAATAAATGCATCACTTGTAGGGAGGAAACCCATGTTTTCTTTTACATTAACGAAATTTTAGTTTCTTTTTAGTTTTTCATTCTATGAATAATGATTTTTCTTTTTCAGGTAACAACCCACAATCCAAGAACCACATCGGCTTCTATATGATCCCCAACTTCTACAGTTTACCCACCACTTGATGGAGATGACAACCCACCAAATCCAAACCATGGGCACCTCTTTCCCTTTAACTCCTCTTTCTCTCTCTCTCTTCTTCCTCCCCCATTCTCATATTGTTTTTTACCACTTTCATCATCACATTTTTATTTACTCTTTCTCTTTTGTGTGGGTGAGTAATTAAAAAAAACCTAATAATTTTAAAAACAATGAACAGAAAAGTGTCATACTTACTGACCTTCCAAATTTAAAATTCTTTCCAATATTTTTTGGGAGTCAAAAGACATGGTTTCATTTAAAAAAATTTGTTGTTTCTTTCTAAATTTGGATAAATAATATTGGGTCAAATCAAATAAATTTTTAATGCTCACTTTGTGATTTGGAAAATGATTTTACCCAATCATGTTGAACAACATTAGATTTCATGACAAGGCCACCGATGGTTATCTTTTCAAAATGAGTGTTTTTACCCCCATTTTGAATCTTGAGTTTGTGGACCTTTGATCTGAATTTCTTATTTAAGTGTACATTAAAATGATAGATGAATTTTCTGAACCACATGATAATTATAATTTCCAAATAGCCTCATATTAACCATTCATTAATCCTCCTCTTGAAATCCCCTTCGAGCCTATGGAAACCTTTTCTTTGATTTCCAAATTTCAAAGCCAATACCTTGTCTCTCCCAATATCAACATGGATTTTCATTGCATAATTTTTTGAAATGTACATGTTGGGGGAATGGATTTTATTTTGGATACCCTTTTTTGATTTCACCATGTTATCATATGTTTGAGGGAAACCACCCATTTCAGTGGGTGGGGTGGGGAGGATATTGTTCTGTGTGTTTTGGGGAATGTAATGTACTTTCATTTATGTAATTTTGTAAATGTTATTGACAAGTGTTCAAAAAAATCAAAAAAAGAGAAATCAAAATAAAAAATACAAAAAAGAACAAAAAAATGGGTTGTGTCTTGGGTAGGTCAAAAATCAGTCTTCCTAAACCATTGATTTTTTTATAACTATTACAATTAGTGTTGTGAGGATATAAATCATGTATTGGGATATGAGTGTGAGATCTTTTTCAATTTCAACTTTTTAAAAAAAGAGAAAAAAAGAAATAAAAGAACACTTGCATTATATTATTATATCATTAGGAGAAGTTTTGTGTTATGTAAATATTTCATCTTCTAATCCCCTTAAAATTTTGTTCATATGTTGTGTCTTTCTTCAAACTATCATTCCCCCATAAATATGTGTTTCCATTTCCTTTCATGTCTCATTTCAGAAAAGATATGTGCATTGCTTTTTCCATGTTGGTGTTTTAACCCTCTTCTTCTCTCTTTTGGACATTATATGCCTACCATCCCATAACTATATAAAACCCCCTTCAGAAGTCCTCTTGATTCTTGTGCACTTTGGATATGTATTAGAATCATAGAGGACTTAAAAACTCTAAGATTTTTACTTTTGGATGGCGAATGAGTGAAGATCCATAAATTAATTTTATCATCTTGAGAGGAGTAAGTTTTGTGTGCCACCATTTTCCATTTCTAAATTTGAGCATGAAAAAAATGTATTGTTTTTGGTACATTGTTACTGTAACAACATGTGGTGGAATGAAATATGGATTGGTGATATTGTCTAAACCCCCTGATTGGGGAAATTTTTTTAATATTAGATGGTGAATGAAAATGATTTTTGTCATGTTTTTATATTTGTTTCATGTGAGGAAATTTAGAAGATTAAGTATGGGGGAGTTGATGTTATTAATATTTCCATGATTTATTATATACTCCATTTAATGGTTTTTTTTGAAATGTGCATAATTTGTGTGAAAAATTAATGTTTTAATACTAGTATAATTTTTAAGCATTTTTAGAGGTAGTCTAATTGAGTTAGTTTACAATTTTATTAATACCTCTCACCCTACAGATCCACATTGTGTGGTTTTTATTTTGTAGGATTCCATTTTCAATTTCCCACATATCATTAGAAGGAATCATTTCCCCATACATCCATTTGAATTGTCATATGGACCACACAATTTGGCCCACAGAATCTATGATGAAACTGGCCCATTCATAAATATTGAATTACTGGGCTTAATCAAGAAGTTAAAATTCCTTAATTCTCCTAAATGGTTCTATGTATAATTTAATTACTCTTGGATAAAAATTTCAAGGCCAAAATCCAAAGATAATGAGCCCAACAGATTCATTTAAACTCATCCCACCATTCTGGATGGAAAATAAAATCAGTACCGTATTCCTGAAATATCTCATGATGAAATAATAAAATAAATCTGATATTTTTCAGTATGAAATAATATATATAGGAGGTAGACTTTGTTGAAGAAATAATTCGGATTTTAAGGCATCTTCTTATTCAAAAACGCATTCACATTTTGGCCTTCAAATTTTTTTATTGAAATGAATAGATTAAGATTGTTTAATCCAATCACCATAACATTGGCTCCTTAAGTCTAATGGACTCAAAATTTTCATATTATATAGAATATATATTTTTATAAATCTTATAAGAAGATCATATCTTGATATTTTGATGTCTTACTTATCAAAGTGGTGATGCTAGTGGAGGGGATGTTTTGGAATGCAAACATCCCATAACATTGGGGTATAAATACACCCCCTCCTCTCCTTTCAAAAGAGTGGTAATTTTAGAAGACACGAGCAAATAATGGAATGAACAAAGAATTTCCATGGGCTTGGGAGTACCTTCCATACTCAGGTTTTCTCTTGATTTACCCTTCCTCCTCTCATTTTTTCCTTTTACTTTAGTGTTGTTCTTCGTTTGTAATCTTGTATGTTTTAGTTTTTTTAATTCTATTTTAATGCATGTTTCTTCTTATTCATCTATTATTCTCATCCACCTTATGCAAAATAATATTAGTGGTCTGAGAATATTTTAAATACAGTTGAATCCTCTTCCCTTATTATGCTTTCTAATTCAATCTAAAGTTCATTTTTAATTCTCATCACCCTCTGTGCATGTGTGTGTGTTCGACGCACAAATCATTTCATATCCTGTTCTTATTTTTCTATTTATAATTCATCAACACAAACATATATTACCAGATTAATAACTATATTAATGGATGAGTAAATCAACCATTAGGGTGAGTCATTATTTAGAGGCATTAAGCGATTGAGATCCTTTTCTTGATTAGTATTCTTTAGTTTAACATTGTGTATGTTAGAAATAACATGTCATGGATTAACAACATATTTTGATTAACTTGTGGCTTCAATGGATTATTGGAACCATAAATACACTACCATAAACAATCACTGATTGAGATTATAACCCTATGTTTATTTAAGGCTTGTATTAAATCCTTAACACTTTGGAATTCCAATCAATGTTATCTTTTGATGTGGGTGTTAATTTAAATGCAATATAATGCAATGCTCAAGGATATCACAATCTTAACTCCCTAAAAAAGAACTCACCCAAATCTTTATCAATTTTTTAAATTAAACACTAATCATTATTCACTTAATTTATGCTCTTCAAACAAACCCCCCAATCAAAACACAATCAACTGAAAACATTCGACTATTAAAAATGTATCATCACCAAGGATTCGACCCAAGTGTTGTTATACACATTATCAGAGCATCAGAAATTTGAATGGTCGATAGCTAACAAATGGCCCAGCTTTCATGAATTCCCCATAGAGTCAAGGAAAATTAATCCACAATTACTGATCCTACTGGAACGACTACAGAGGCCTGTTATTTTTTTCCCCTCTATGTTGGGATGCCTATATTCCTAAATATATGACATTAAACTGCATTATACCCAAAATATAGATAAAATTATCTACTACTTGTTCATGGTAGAAACCAATACAGGGACACAAGACACCCATATCATCAAAATAAGGTACTGCTCCTGCAAGGGAGTCAAATTATCTCACCCTGCATGCAGACTATATCTATATAGGATAGTTCCAAACTCTATGGGTGATCATGGTATGAACATTTTCAACATATCTAGAAACTTAGTTTCCACCAATTAAACTCCCTGATTCCAGTGATATCAAATTCTCATATACCTCCATGGACATCAGAAGTCAATGGTCTGTATCATGAGGAAATCTTTTATTGACTATACACATAATTCCCCAACATCAATACATATGTTACCCAAAAACATTTCCTATAAACCAAAGATAAATTGGTCCCCAGGAGAGGGTTTTCCTATTCCCATATTCCCAATGGCTTCCTAAACCCGTCTCGTCTCTCCTAATCAAAAATCCCTTGAAACCATATCTTACAATCTCCTCCCTACAAACATCTTAGACATGTCAAAATATTCTAGCTCAATTATTCACCACTTACTTAGGGATTCTATATCAGAGTCATAATTTCATGACATTTAAACTTCATGATCCTAAATATCTAGTATTCACCATTAGTCCAAGTCATGTCAAATGATACTTCCCATCCTATACCCCTTCATGAAATGAATTTTCCTAAGAAAGTTCAGAATACACTCATCCACATTTGTGAATTCGTATCCAAAAAAAAATATTCCCCATCCATATAAATGAATCAGATCCGCATATGGGTAAAATTTCAAAAGAACTACAAACGAATTTATTCTTGTCATCACAGGGTATATAGTGACATTTGAATATCATATTTTGGGTCCAGCTAGGAAATATAATTGTTCGATCCCAACTAGCACAAGGTTCAGACCTTCCTATGGAAACAACTCATATGGAGTGGATAATAATTCAACCCTTAATAACCAGTATTTTCAATAAAATTCACCCTAAAATGACCCATTTTCATGTTTATTCAACCCTATTCACACAACATAATCTGTGTACAGAAAGTTATGAATCCACATAATCGTCCATGGCCCTCTAAAATAGATAGCTAGTTTCATACAGACACCTTTGTTTAAATATTCACACAATGCCCCATAGGCTTTACATATGTTTCCCAAAAAATGTCCTATCAACCAAAGAAAATTTAGTTTTTAGGAGTGGGGTTTCCTACCTCCATATTCACTTATGATTTTGACATCTCACTTCATTCCTTAGTTTCAGAAACCCCTAGATTACAGTTTACATCCTCTATCACCTCTCATGCCTGATGGTTATAGAAAATTTCTGGTCAGCCCACCATGTTAAATGTTATTTTTTACCCCATTTAGTTAGAGTAAAAAGTAATTTAGATCATAAGTCTAAAAAATACCATTTGTATGATGTTAAACTACACCATATATCATCTATACTTTTATAGAATCCAAATTCTTGTGGAAGTGGTTTACCAACTAAATTCAATAACAATTCCCTATACTTTCATACATCATTCCCTCAAGAGGAAACTCATCGTGGTCTTCAAAAAAAAACAAATAAAAACTTCCATAATATCTCCAGGACATCAGAAATGGGAGGACAACATCTTAAGGAAACCTTCATTTGACAAATGTGCACAATTCCTTATCATATCTACATATGTTGCCAACAAAAATGACCTATTAACATAAAGAAAAACTCATCCTTAAGAGAGGATTTCCCTATCTATGTATGACCAATGGATTACATTCCCTATATCATGTTCCATGTCTATAAAACATAATTCCGAGTTAAGATAAAAATATCTTATCTATATATGAATGTTTTCCTGACATTCGCAATTAACGATTCCTAAGTTGGGGGTGTCACCCTGTAAATCTTGATCAAAACTATTCGACCTATAAAATTATTCTTGGTCAAAATTGATTGACTTAACACATATGTAATGACATTCTGGTTTGATAGACCATAAAATGCCCATCAAGGATAAAACATTCACAATGATGAAAAACCACAAAGGTTACCCTAGATAACATTAAAGATCCATCTCTCTAAACCTATGCTACATACAGTTTAAAAAATATTGAGAAACCAAACAATCAATAGAAAATAATCTTGTTAGGTCAAAAACAAAAAATTGGATTCCAAAGAAAAAGTCAAGTTATAACTACTAATAAGACACCATTACAGTATTAGGTAAAAAATAGGGTAGTAATAGAAAAGAAGCAATGATTGTGGGGTTTTCCATGACACCCTAATAACCATTAAATTATGCACTCTGAGCCCCTCGGACTAGGAAAAAATTAAAGCATGATTTGATTATTTTTTTCATCCTAGATTGTGATATATTTTGATATCCAATAGAGATTATGGTTTAAATTCAATTGATCATGACTTATTGACACAACAAGGAGAAAATAAAGGATATTCATTGGAGAGAAAAACATCCTCATTTCATTATATGAAGATAAAGAGGGAACCCATAACCTAAAGCCTCTCTATATAGGTAAGGGAAGACCAGTACAAAAGATGTTATGTGGACTCAAAGAGTTGTACCAATTCGTGATTCAACTCTTCAATGGCATGGTTATGCTTTAACAAAGTCATTGACTCATCATCCGTACCTTCCCACAATGACTCTGCCTCCTGAACTTCGCCAAGGCCATCATTTTATCCTTCTTCCACTAGATGTTTTCAATCATAAACTATGGTTGTGATGTTGAAACATTCTTATTTAATCCACTCCAGTTCTCTTCTCTACTACTCGTCTTCTTGATCTATTAGTTCTACAAAGGAATTTTTTTCTGAGTTCTATTTTTAGTATCGTGACCGCTCATGCTTGGTCAGTATCTTCGTTCAAAGGAATCTATCTGGATGTAGCAAGATGAACCCTAGACTCTATAACAAAAACATGGGACTTGAGTGCGCTATCCTTCTCCCTGGCTATGAATAATTTCATCACTATTTCATAAATAAAATGGTAATGAAATATTTCAAACCCCATTACCAAAATCCAGTGACGGAATTTGGAAATTTTGACAGCATATCAACAAGTGGTGTTTGAGATATCAATCTCTAAATTTTTTTCCATGATCTTTTGTGTTTGGGATGAAGGATTTCCATGACCTCTCTATTGGCCTCATAATCACTCCCAGAAGATATAACATATTATAGAAGAAACTTTCCTAGGGGAGGCCTTGAATCAATTACTTTAGAATGACTTGACCCCATGGTAGCCACATCTTTAGAAGATTTGATAGGAGGTAGGACCGAGGTGTCAACTGTAACTACAAGAACTTTTGGTTGTGATCCTGATGTTAGGGGTGAGATAATTTAACACTCTCGTCTCTTGAAGTTGAAAAAAACTATATACAGTAAAGGGTTGGAGTAGAAAAAAATTGACCACCACATATTGGAGCATTAATATCGTCAACATCCATTATGAAATCACTGCCCAATGAAGAGGATATTTCACCTTCAACAAACAATTGTGATTTTGGGTCTTCCAAAGGAAATCGAGACTCGAGGCCATGCCTAACTAGACTAACAAACTCCAAGTGATCTATTACATAAAGAAGGCACGCATGGATAATCTTTTTAGACAAAGGAACACTGTCTATATCTGAATATATGGGATCCAGGATCAGAACCTCTCATATGGCTATGTAAAAAAGAATGATGGCCCATTCTAAATTTCTAGTAGCTAGGACAGAGGCCTCCCCTACATTTGTGAATTCCTAGTTAGCAGTGTTAGAATTATCAAATGGGTAATCAAACTCCAGAAACACTCACTCTACAATAGTGGGGACCATCTGATTTGGGGTGGTGGGCTCCTCAAGGCTTGGAACCCCTCTAATATCATCTGATAATTGGGGCTCCTTTCATAGCTCATCTATAGATATCAATGTTGTACCATAACTATCTATGATGAAGGGATCAAAATGCTCATTTTCGACCTCGATATCTGAAGATTCCCCCCATAGGGATAGAGGCCACCTCATCTAAAATAGGAACCCTCTAAGAGCTAACAGTGCCCCAAAATTCCTCAGTAGGCCTATCCTACATACCCCATTCATCCAAAATTTTCAGTGGTACTTCTTAGGACATATAAGTTACAAGAGATATAGATTCCTATGAAACTTCCACCTGATTACTTATTGGATTTTCATTAAAATATGCACATGACAACTGATCAACAGGGTGAAATTGTTTTGTTTGGAAAAAAGATAAATTGATACGGTAGTTACTTGTAATCCACTTTTTGGTGAATAGAGATAGTTGAAGAACCTGTCAATGTTTATTAGTTAACCATGATGATGGCTCCTTGATGGAAATATCATGAAGATCCTAAGGTGGGAATTACTCAGCTAGATTCACAATACTCTCTTTAATGTGTTTAGTAGCACTTGAAGAACCTTTTACAACGACCCCCACATCCAAAGGGATACATTCCCCAATGGAAGTACCTCTAGAGGTATACAATAGAGAGGGTAATATCTACGGGGTATTCTTTGAATCCTGTATGATTAAGGAATAGAGTGAGTATCCTTACAATAATGAAAGCTAAAAATTGAGGTTATTAAGCACAATTATCTCTTCTTATGTATCACTCAAGTTCGAATATATATCCATATCTGCTACACAATAAGACCAATGAAACCTTTCATTGGAAGATGAAGGAACCTATACATTTCATTTATATATTTGGTACTTCATATGGATATTCGTGAATAGAATTCCATGAGGGAGAAATCAATGCTCCACATCCTATATGTTCAAATCATTCTATGTGAAGTAGATCTGAAATGTTTTCACTAGAAACATTCACCCTCAAGTAATCCCAAAACATCCAGCCCCATAGAAAGTTAGTTTTAAAGGGAATGAGTCAAACTAGAGGGCCATTCCAAGGAAGTGAAGTGGGTTCCATCAATCGCAAAAACCTTCTGTGTGCCTCAGTAACCTTGGAATCCCCAAGGATTGGGTCTTTGTGAGATTCGGTCAGCGGATGAAGAGTTTCACCAGATTCATCCTCAACTAGCACATTGGCATGGTGAGAACTTATAGAGGTATCGTCTTCACCCCTAAAGACATCAAGTCTTATAATATCCATCACTCAGTGAGCATATTTGCATCAGCCCTATCGAGCATGGATCATGGTCTCAAGCACCCGAATGTAAAGATCTACCTTTGTGGGATCATCATCATAAGAGATTTCAGCAGGCACTGAAACATAACTGATTTTTTGTAAGGTAAAATTCACTTCCCTGGAAGATGAACCAAAATTCATGAGGGGATTGAACCCAAAATTATTTTAGACTCCTTAATGTTTCACATTGCCTCAATGCCACTAGAAATACAACATCAAGGGGAGTGAACTTCTGATACTTGGTGTTAGCACCAATAGTCTCGACAGCCTGAGAGGTCACACCCCAAGTTCTCAAGACCCTCCTTGGGGGTTTAAAACCTAGAGAAATCCAAAGATATTTCCATGGGTATGAATTCTCTGAAGATTCCTATTTCTCCTCTTAGCCCCAAATGCCTTGGAATTCGTAACAACGGGAACTAGGTATGCTAGCTAGCTTTCTAGATACTATTGAACCCAGGAATCGGCATAACCTTTTGTGGGGAAGGGTATAGAACCTTCAGAATCTGGAATCATGATCTTACACTGAGTATTCTCTTAGGTAAACATTACCCAAAACTATTGAGCCATCGTATGATTTTTTTCCTCACCCGCCCTATTGAGAGTAGGTGCATAGAATTTGAGCACAATTAAACTGATTGCTAAATATGCAAGGCACATATCCCTCATAGATAATTTCTCTATCAATATGGGACACTAAGATACCCTCTCTTAAATAGAATAGGTATCCTTGGTTAATAAAGTCTTATGATTCAGCATTAATAATGGTATCATTAGGGAAAGTTTAAGGGAAATAAGTAATGTTGTCAAGATAGATTATTTGATTCAAAAATTATCTTTCATTCCATTCAATCTAGTATTTGTGATTATCTTGTGAGGCCCATCCCGCCGACATAACTCCACTAATACTATGAAGATATAGTCGATGAATTTAATGTGGAATCGGTAGGGGAATGATAAAATTATACCCATATGTGGGCTCTTATAGAGCCCTAAAGGACTTGTAGTGGTCCAATCACCCAATGAGGTGGCCTCCCCTCACTAACCAGACTTTGTAAGTGATATATTTTGTTAAATATTAGAATGGAACTGTTAATGCATTTTCTAGTGGCATGTAAAACCACTAGAAAAAAAGTTTGTGTATAACGATCCTTCCTTTTCAAACATTAACATTACATAATTTCTTCCAAAAACATAAAAAATTATATAGACTGATTCCCAAATATTGTAGTTCATATAATGAATTTGGAAACATGGAAACATAATCCAGGATAAATAGGTGAGACACATTATATCCAACTAGGTTCTTCTAGACTATCACACTTCTTAGAAACATCATACATAATACCTATCTTCATAACCTAGAGAAGGAAACATAAAAACATGTGAGCTCAAATGCTTAGTAAGGGTAAACATGGGAGACATGTAATTGTAAACATGATAATAAGGGTATGATAATGTGATTATGAAAATATAATATCATAATCTACATATGATATATTATATACATTAATCATGGTATAAAACCTAGAATTTCATAAGACATGAATAAAAAGGATGTAAAGGACACAAGCCCTGAAAGAATAATATAAGAGTACGACATGGAATGGTAGAAAACACAAAATCATATAATTATTTCTATATTAGCCATGTAATTTCTACATAGACAATTTTAGTAGTATGGGGTCACTCCCCATAC
This sequence comes from Viscum album, assembly GCA_963277665.1. Classification (NCBI taxonomy): domain Eukaryota; kingdom Viridiplantae; phylum Streptophyta; class Magnoliopsida; order Santalales; family Viscaceae; genus Viscum; species Viscum album. Next base: position 1,473,011,287 of record OY728119.1, on the reverse strand, counting down.
CATCATAGTAGTCATGGTTCACTACAATGTCCATCATAGTAGCACGAGTTCACTCGTCATACCATATTATTAGTCATAGTTCACTCCCATGGTCATCATAGTAGTATTGTTTCACTCCCAATGCCATATTAGTTTATCTCATGGGATATAAAACTTTATCCAATTCATTTAAGATAGATATAGGTCCAACTTATCACATAATTAAATCATACATACATGTAACACAACATCAAAAATAAACATATCATAACCCATGAATTGAGATGGGTATCATAAACAAGTAAACACATCATAACATATGGAAAGATATAGGTTCTATAACAATTCTATGAAAAACACATTAAAAGAATCTGGTTTCCAAAGAAAATAACCTACGATGGAGAAATGGGTTCCAAAACATCATACTATAAAAACATAATTCATTCAGATAAATAATATGAGTGGATGAAAATGAATAATTTCCTCATAAAGGCATTAGTAACACCAATGGATTTTATCATAGTTGTTAAATAATTTTGAAATATCTTTTAATATCAATTCTTGAAGAAAATGTCTTTTTGTATTTTAAATTTATTTTTATAACATAAAACCATTTAAAAACAAATTATTTCAAAATATTTTTTAAAACATACAAATAGAAGTTTGAAAACTATAATTTTTTTTAAAATATGTTTTACTTAAAATTTATCTTCCTGGATCTTTTGAAATCATTTTGAGAACATTTTCAAAAAATGGCTTTTGAATACAATAGATTTCTGATAGAAGAGAGAGATGGTAATATTTTACATAAATGATTATCTTAAATAAAAAAGTTTGAAAAATGGTTCTAAAAATTGAGTATGTAATGAATAAATAAAGGAGAAAGAAACTCATTAAAATTATTGTGATATGGATCATGAGATATCATCAAGGTAAGCATAAAGATAAACAATCTCGAAATGCGATGATATTGTCTCAATAAACTCTTATAACTCAGTAACATGGGATCATACTATACATGTAAGAAAATGAAATAAAATGAAGCATAATATATCATGAAAAGAATTAGATTCGTGATATAAAATATAAAATTTAATTATATACACCTTGAAAATGTTTTTAGGTGTATAAAAAACATGAATCTCAAAGAATGCAAATTGAGGGAAAAACTATTTTATCGATTTGGTATCTTTTTTATGATAAAACTCATCAATGAAGAATAATAGAATACATGTGTGAATACCTATAAATTTAAATATAATATTCATGTAATTTAATCATGGGAAGTATATACACCACAAAAAAGGAAAGAGTGGTGAACATAACATGAATCTCACAGAAATTAAAAGTGAGATGAAATTCCCCTTACATTGTGTCTTGACTCTATTCGTACTAGAACAAGATTACTATATATGAAATGTATGTTTATTATAAATATTGTATAGAATAATATTGTTATAAATAATACCATATTTTGTTTTATTATCAATTTATATTACCCACTCATTAACAATCTTATGTTAATGTTTCACTTTGGGTAATATTCTTTGTGTTCTTCGTGTGTGTCTTAATTTGTTATATCTTTGGTCCTTATACTTATATAATGATTCCGAAATGTAAACCATGATATAAATATCAGGTATATATATTATATTTTTATTATAATAATATATATATTATAGGAGTACAAAATGGAATACACCATTCATGGAGATGGTAAGTCCTTCGTATGCATGAATGTTTTTTCCATCATTATTATCGTATTGAAAGAAAGCATGTAAACGAAATATGTATATATATGTATGTACATAAATAATTATATATATATATAATTATTAATGTATTATGAATATATCATATCTATCATATAATTTCATTAAACCCATCCTTAATACATTCTATGTGGTGGGTGAATGAATCACATTACATTCAGGGGAAGATAGTCCACAATTCATCAAATGAGATTATCATATTAACACAAAATGGAATATAAAGAGACGTGTGTCCTAAAAGGAATAAATAATCCTCAAAACATAACAAATATAATCTATGGAATATATATAAAAATAGATTTTCCATCGTAATGGCCACCATGATTGGTGGTAAAGGAGAAATGAACAATCATCGTTCTGTGAGGGAGTAGTGCACCATACACAGAAACAATATGTTCAACATCCATTAGATGGAGGTGTGTGTAAGTGTTTGTCAAATACATTGAATAAGAAAATCCTAAAATATGTACTATAATGGTTTTGTCACACATGAAAGGACTAATGTAGGTTGAGGTGGTGAAGAAGGATAGAAAGGGAAATGACCTTGAGAGAAGATGTTGCCTCTTAATTGGGTAACTCCTTTTAGTTTGTGCCAAAAGGATTTATTGAAAGGGATTATACCAAAATATATTATTCTAGGTATAAGGTAGGATTTTGGGTAGGCTACATGAGATTATATTGGAAAAACATAAAATGTTTGATTGGTGTGAGGAATGGGTAGAGGTGGTGACCCATTATAGGGAGGGAAAAAGAATTGCATGTAATTTTCAGAAACAAGTTAGGTGTTGACATGTTATTACCTAAAACAAGTCATACCAAACCAAAAAAACTCAAAACTTTAAGGTTTATGGCTGAAAAATGGACAGAAAATGGGTTTGGGGAATGTTTCTATGTCGTTTGGGTCTTATATTTGAGGTTTAGTGTCTCATTATCCTAATTTTTCTCTTAAGTAATTTAATTAATATTAATCACCTTCACCAATATTTTTGAGACCCAAAATTTCATGAACTTATTAGAAATTATAAATTATTTAAAATAATTAATCCATTTTCCCTATTCTAATCACAAATGTGGAAGAAATTAATTTAAATTTAATCCCACTGTCAGGACAACACTACAGGTTTTAATTGCAAAAAGAGTAAAAAGTTACTTATGTCTTTCTGTCCAATTTAAATGTGGAAATGGGTCCAATGACCAAAATCGGATTACTTGATAAAAATATTATCTAATTAAAATTTTATATTAAATTAAAATATGTTTTATCTTTATAAATAAAGTGAATTAAAAAGAATTTTTTATTTAAAAACTAGTATTTTTCATTGTTCATCAAGAAATGGTGTTTCTCAAAAAAATTTGAAACTTCCACACCAAGATAATTTTAAAATTATAAATTCAATAAAGGGTTTTATTTTATCAAGTTAAATTTCTAAATGTGTAACAATTTAATTTTATTATAATTACCTTAACAAATATATTTTTAGACATAGAAGGACTTTACCAAGAATCATATCTTTTATTATCCACAAATATGAACAAAATTGGAAAAGTAGTAAATAATATTTTTATAAATAAGTATAATTACTAGGTTATAATTAATTTATTTTAAAAGATAAATTTATGTTTTGTATAAACTCTGTGTTTCATGTATCTTACACTAACTCAGTGGTTCATGTAACATTTGACAAGTTTGTACGACATGTTGGTTTAGTGTGAAAGGAATCTTTCATTTCATGTTTTACAAGACAAAAATATTAATTTATTAAAAAACAAAGGTCAATAAAAAAATGGTTTATTACATTCTATCCCACTTAAAACCAATTTAACCATATAAATTAATCACTTGAGTAAAAACAAATGATGATACTTATGCTTCATCATATCCTCAAGTTCCTACGTAGATTCCTCTAACTAGTTATTTCTCCACAAAAAAATTTCAAAGGGAGTGGTCTTGTTTTTTATAACATTCTATTATTGTTCCTAAATTTCAATAGGTTGTTTCTCATAAGAATGTTCTTTCTCTAGAAGTATGGCCTTTTAGTTTAGTACATGTGAAGAGCTAGTTATGTACTTCCTGAGGAGCAATACATAGAACCCATCATGGACTTGAGAGAGATTTTGAGGAATTTCCAAGTGGTAGGCTACCATCACTATACAATAAGGAATTTCAAAGCGGCCGATATACCAATGGATTATTTTCCATTTCTTCCTTAAAATAAAAACATTATTTTAGGATGAGATTCCTTTAAACACCTTTTCACCCACTTAAAATTCTAGATCATGAAGATGGTTATCAACATAACTTTTCTTCCAGCTTTGAGCTGCCTTGATATGCTACTGAACAATGCTGACCTTCTTGACCATTTTGTCATCCATCATAGGTCCTAATATCTCTCTTTCTCCAACCTCATCAAAGGACATCCGAGTTATATATTTCTTCACATAGAGTGTTTCATAAGATTCTGACTAAATTATTTAGTGAATCTATTATTGTATGAAACCTCAAGTCGAGGAAGGTGTTGATCCCATCCACCAATTAAATATAGAGAACATGTTCCCAACATATCCTATAGGGTTTGAAATTTTCTTTTGGAGTGGACATATGATTGAGGATAATAAGCAGTGATAAAACCTAATTATGCATGAAGTTCTTTCTAAATACTTTGCTAGAACTTTGAGGAAAACCTCAGATCCCAATCTGATACAATATATTGTGGTAAATCATGCCTCCTTGCCACTTCCTTATCATATATTCTAACAAGTTGATCAAGAGAGAAATATTATTTAAAAAAATTGACTTGTTCTAACTTAATATGTCACCAACAACTACCCATATAACATTAAACCCTTTAGATGTCTTGGGTTTTCCAATGATTTAATTCATAGTTAAGTTCTCTCATTTGCATTCTGGTATGGGTAGTGGATGCAACATACCTTTATACTTTTTTCTTTCATCCTTAACTTTTTGTCATACTAAACCATGAGATACAAACTCTGTGATATATCTCTTCATGCCATACCACCAGAATTATTATTTTATGTCCCTATACATCTTCATGCTTCTAGGATAAAAAGATAATGAAGAACTATGATCTTCCTATAATACATCCTTCTACAAATATGGCATGGAAGGAATAGATACATGGTTTCTGAAAAATATCATTCTATCGTGAGAAAGTTTAAACTCAAGAACATTTCTAACCTTCTTTTCCAGCTCCTCATCATCCTTCTACACCTTCTCAACGTTCACTTGGATAGAGGGTTGAACAATCATTTGAGAAAGATAAGATTTTTCCCCTTCCATCATGATTCTAGATCCATCCTTTTCAAATTTAAAATTATTGGATATTTTGTGATCCTCAACATAGATAATCTAGCATGATCTTTTCGACTCAAAGAACCAGCCACCTTATTTGATTTCTTAGGGTGGTGATGTATTGAGAAGTAATAATCCTTTTATTAACTCTAAATATCTTTTCTGGTACATGTTCAAATACTTCTGAGTGAATATATATTTTAGGCTTTTATGATCAGTATATATATCACACATTTCCCCATAAAGATAATGCCTCCATAACTTTAATGCAAAAAAAAAACCACTGCTAACTCCAAATCTGGAGTTGGGTAATTTTTCTTAGGAATCATCGACTTTATTGAGGCATAGACTATAACAATTTTATTTTTCATAAGAACACATCCCAATACCTTATTGAATGCATAACTATAAAGTAAAAACCCTTCTCCTCTACTGGGAAATGTAATCATAGGTGCCCTGACCACACTTCTTTTCAGTTCCCTTAAATTTTAATTAATTCATCTTTTTAGGGGAACTTAACACCCTTCCGAGTTAACTTTATCCTATGATAATATAGTAGTGATAAATTATCTAAAAAATATCGATAAGATACAGATAAACCAAAACATCTACGTATCCTAGTCACTATGGTTGATATTTTCAAGTTTTTAATAGCCACTATATTTGATGGATCTACTACTATTCGATCTATTGAGATTATATGACCCAAAAAATGAAACCATTTGCATCCAAAATTCACAATTTGTAAATTTTTCATATAATTTATCCTTCGTTAGGGTCTTTAGTAGAACTATCAAGTGATATTAATGCTCTTACCTTATATTTCAATAGATGAGAATATCATCCATTAATACTACCACAAACTAATCGAGGTAATCTCTAAATAAAACATTCATTAAATCCATGAAGATAGCAGGGGAATGATTAAGACCAAAATGCATGACTATATATTCATAGGGACCAAAACATGTACGAAAGGTCATATTAAATACGTCCTCCATCTTGACCATCAATTGATGATATCTAAAAAGTAGGTCAATCTTGGAAAATTATTCATCTCTATCCAATTCATCTAATGAGTCATCAATATAGGGAAAATTATTCTTCTTCTTGGTTGTTATCTTGTTCAACTCCTGATAATCAATACAAAGTTGAAATCATCCATATTTCTTTTTCAAAACAAGAACTGGTGCACCCCAAGGTGACACACATGGATGAATGAGTCCCTTAAGTATTTCTTGGAGTTTCTTTTTCAATTATGGAAACTCAATTAGGGATATTCTATAAGGATTATTTGAAATTGGTGTGGAATTAGGTGTAAGCTCTATCGAGAACTCAACATTACATTTTAGTGGAAGACTAGTAAAATATTTCAAAAAGACATCCACAAAATCCTGAGAAATACGAATATCATCAATGTTGATATTCACCTCAACAATTTGAGATAAACAACCCTTTTGAATGGGAATTAAGACCCATACACAGGATGAAATCTCCATATGATGTTCAGACTTATCATCACATTGATGGATGATCATTTGAGGATTTGAAATTTAGAATTCAACTTTTCTTTGTTAAAAATTGATTTCGTATTTATGAAGAAAATTCCAATACAAGCCTAGGATGACATCAGATTCTACCATAGGAATAATCAAAATATTTTCTAGAGGCACATTCCCACAAACTTCAATATGATAGGAATCATAGACTGGAGATCCAATCATCATACCATTAAGGGGTTGCACTACTAATGCCACCCATCATTGTTTTGGAGGAATATTAACACACTTAGAAAATTATTTATGTATGAAAGAGTAAGTAGATCCAAAATCAAATATGACATTAACAGTTCTAGATTTGATGGTAAGTATACCTTTCATTACATCTTTATCACAATCCTCATGAGAAATACAGATTGAATGAGTTTTTCCCTTGTCCCTTAGCTTAAGTGGTTGTTGACCTCAATCGTCATCAGCAACCCTTGGGTTTGGGTAGTAGGTATCATAATTCCATATCTCCTTACACATTTAGCACTGAATCGTGGTAGATCATTATGTGTGTATTTTTCTCCATTATTGTCTTCAGTTTACTTCCTCCCATAACCTCGGAAATCAATTGCCTGATGGACTTCCTTTCTTCCCTTAAAACAATTATTAGACCCATTAAGGATATTTCTTCCTTGTTTCTTCTCACACTTAGAGCATAAAGGAAATTTCATCTTATTCTCTCTATGGTTTTTAGAGTTCCCTTATAAACTCCACATTCCGCTTCTTGTCAAATCCATGAGATCGATACATGACTCTTACCTCCGTTTCAACCTAGATATCACAACTACAAATATTTTCATACCTACTAAAGTCTATTATTGAAAATTCCCTTCTGAGACTTGCATTTAAGCCACCAAAGATACTATCAACTTTACATTCAGGTTTAATGATAAATCCAAAAGTGTACCTCATAAGTCTCAAGAAATTACCCTCGTAGGTACCAAAAAACCCATTATCCCATTACATAACCTCAAGTAAATCTTTCTCTATCATGGTACAAAGAATTCAAGGAAAGTACTTGTTGAAAAATAAGTTCTTAAACTCATCCCAATCTATGGATTCAATCTCATCATGAAACATTTTATTCTTTATTAGAGTCCACAACTAATCTACGTTTCCTTCTAGACGATAAATAATCAGAATGACTTTCTCATGCTCCAACCACTAAATTATTGTGAATATATTTTTAGTGGTACCGATACATTGTTCAGAAACCAGTTGATTAAGAGGCCCTCTAAAAGAAGGTGTATGTTTCCTCATGAAAGACACAATATAATGTTGTTACTTCCTTTGCACATTTGGAATTCCACCATGATTCATAGCTTGAGAAAGTTGTGTGAGCACAAAAACAAGGTTTTTTCATTCAAGATGATATAGAATTTGGTTGTTCATGAGTACATTCATTGTGTTTTCCATCACATTCTTTATTAATGTGGTTCCATTGGGTTCCATCCATTGACTAGAACCAAAAGTATAGAGTAATAAATATTTATCATAATGAGGAACCACATACTCATGAAAAATCACTTTTAGGATGCCTATCTTATGAAACCTTCTTTAGGCTATGACACCTTAGGTTTATCTTTGGTCATTCACAGTCAAATTATATTTATGTACTTTATAATGGTTTTTGAATAGATTGATAATTTCCATAGCGTTTCTCATGGGAGTGTTAAAACAGGTGTACAACAAGGCCCATTATCGTGTACCATATTACCCCAAGTCAAGCCTATAACATCTTGTACAAGTTGTTACCCCTAGATACATTTGTTACAGACCCACAAAAACATGTAATATCCAGACCTGGATGTATTTCTAGGAAACTACTCAATCTATCCTTCACCAAAATTTCAGGACATTTTCATATACATTTCGTTATCATTAAACATATCCTTTAGACATGTCCTTCGGGTTTTCACCAAGGTTTTATTATCCTAGATTGCAAATGTTAACTACAAATTTTCTCTAATACCAACTATATCAACCCTTTCTATTCAGAAATTATCATTACATAACGTAATTAGAAAACTTAAACATTATACAAATAGATGACCAAAGATCGTAGATGGTATAGGGACTTTGGAATCATAGAAACATAAACACTAATACATATATGTGATACATTATCTATGACTAGGTTATTCTTGTCTATAACCCTCCGTAGAAACATCAAACATAATACATATCTTCCAAACCAGGGGAAGGTAACATAAAAATGGGAGAGCTCAAATGTTCAGTAAGGATTAACAAGGGAGACATGTAAGTGTAAACATGATCATAAGAGTATGAGAATGTGATCATGAGAATATAAGATTATACCCTACAGATCAAAGATCATATACATGAATCATGGAATAAATCTTGGTGGTTCATAAGACATGACTAAAAATCATGTAAAGGACATAATTCATGAATGAATTACCTAGTATTACGACATGGAACTGTGTAAAACACATAAGAGTATAATTATTTGAATAGTAGTAAAGAAATTTCTTCCAAGACCATCTTAGTAGTATGGGGTCACTCCCCATAAAATCATAGTAGTAATGGTTCACTCCCATGGGCATAATAGTAGAATGAGTTAACTATTCATACCATATTAGTAGTAATGGGTTAGTCTAATGTCCATTATTGTAGTTAGGTTTTACTCCCCATACCATCTTATTTGATATCATGAGATATAATAATTTACCCAATGCATTTGAGGGAGATATAGGTCCCACCCATCACATAATGAAATCATACATAAATTTGACACAAGGTCATAAATAAACATATCATAACACATGAAATGAAATGGGTATCATAAATTTTTAAAAACATCATATCCTATGGAAATATATTGGTTTCAAAATCATTACATAATAAATATCACCCATGAAAAGTAGCAAGTTTCAAAACCATATAACATGTGATAGAGAAACATGATTCATAACATCATAAAATAAAAATTCCATTAAAATAACGAATATGAAAGGAAAAATTGAATAATTTTTCCATAAAGGCATGAGTAACATTTTTGGATGTTATCTTAGTTGAGAAATAATTCTGAATTTTCTTTTAAAAACATTTCTTGAAGAAACATATCCTTTCTTCTATGAATAATTATTTTTATAACTTAAAACAATTTGAAAAACTTTTTCTTTGAAAATAGATTTTTTAACTAATAAAGGAAGCCTTGATTACATTAAATCCTTTTTAAAATCCTTTTTACTTGAAAATGATCTTCAATGATATTTTTAAATCATTTTGAGAATATTTTCCAAAATATGGTTTTTGAATACAATATATTTTCGACCGAAGAGAGAGGAAGTCTAATTGTATATAAAAAACAATATCTTATGTACCAAAGAGTGGAAAATGGTACTAATAGTATAGTATATCATTAATAAAAATATGATTAGGAATTTCATGAATATTATTTAGATATTTATTATAATATTTCATCAATGGAACTATAAACAAAAACAATCTCGGAATGTGATGAGATTGTCTCAATAAACTCTCATTACTCGATAACATAGGATCACACTCTCCATGTAAGAAAAGAAAATTAAATGAATCTTAATATATCATCAAAATAAGTATATTAATTATATAACATGTAAAATGGATGTATATACACCTTTAAATATAGTTTAGGTGCATAACAAAATATGAATCTCAAAGAAGGAAAATTGAGACAAAACTGTTTTACCGATTTGTTAACTTTTGAAAGCTAAACACCATGAATGAAGGATCATAGAATGGATATGTGAATACCCATAAATTTAATTATAATATAAATATAATTAAATCATGTTAGGTTCATAAACCACACAAAATTAAATATTGGTGAACATAACATGAATCTCAAAGAAATTAAATGTGAGATGAAATTCCCCTTATTTTGTGTCTTGAATCTCTCCATACTTATACAAGCTTTTAGTATAATAAAAATGAGTTTATTATACATATTTTAAATAAAAATGTTATTATAAATAATACCATAAATGTTTCGATTATGATCTTACATTACCCTCTTGTGAACGATCCTATGTTAATGTTTTATTTCAGGTAATATTCGCACTTTCTTTGCATGTGTCTTAATTTGTTTTATATTTGGTCCTTATAATTTTATCATGATTCCAAAATGTAAAACTTGAAATAAATTTTAGGTATATACATTATATGTGTATTAGAATAATCTTTTTAATATAGGAGTAAAAAATGGAATACACCATTCATGGAGATGGTAAGTCGTATATACACATGAACGTTGTTTTCGTCATTATTGTTGTCTTGAAAGAATGAATGTAATTGAAATATTGTTATATATTTTCTTATAATTATTAAAGTAACATGAATATGTAATATATATCATATAATTTCATTAAACCCATCCTTAATACATTCTATGTGTTGTGTGAATTAATCACATCACATTGAGGAGGTTGTAGTCCACACTTCCTCAAAAGAGATTATTGTATTAATACCAAATGAAAAGTAAAGACATGTTCAATTAAAAAAATATAGAATATTAAATACATAATAAATATAATATATTTCAAATATATAAATATAGTTTCTATCATAATGGAAACCATTATAATGGTAAAGGAGAAATGAACAATCATCATTTCGTAAGGCAGTAGTTCACTGTACACAGAAACAATATGTTCAACATCCATTAGATAGCGGTGTATGTAAGTGTTGGTCGAAACATTTTCATAAAACAATAAAATTATATTAAGGATACTGGTGTTTTAACACATTAGTAATATAAAGGTAGTGGTGGGGGTGATGAAAAAAATAAAGGAATAGAGTTGAGAGAATGTTACCTCTTAATCGGGTAACTCCATTTGATTTGTGCCAAAAGGATTCATTGAGAGGGTTTCGTCCCAAAGGGAGTACTATAGGTAGAAAGTATGATGGTTTGGAGGATAAATTTTTTGATCTTGGTTTATCTTAAAAAAATTTTAGATTCGTGAGGAATGGGTAGATGTGGTGTCTTTTTATAGGGAAGGAAAACAACTCACATGGAATTTTTAGAAATAAGTTAACTGTGCACACATTTTTCCAATAAAAAGTCATACCAAACCAACCCAACTCAATATTGGAGGTATTGTGGCTGAAATAAGCACTGAAAATGGGTTTTGGACCCATTTCTAGGTGCTTTTGGTTTTTATATTTAAGGTTTATTTTCTTATTAACCTAATTTTTCTCTTAACCAATGTGATTAATTTTAATCACCATCAATAATATGTTTTTTTCAAAAAAAAAGTTGAACATATTAAAAATTATAAATTATCTTGATTTTAAATATGGAATTGAGTTTTCCGAATTCTAATTACATTATTGTAACAAACTAATTTAAAATTAATCCTTCTGTTGGGACGACGCTGTGGGTTTTTATAGGATAAAAGATCAAATGATTATTAAGTCCTTATGCCCAATTTAATTGTGAAAATGGTTCCAACGAACAAAATTTGAATACATGAAAAAGATATTATCTAAATAAATATTTAAAATAAATTAAAATATATTTTAACCTTTTAAATAAATATAACTAAAATGAGTTTTGAATTAAAAATTGGTATTTTTCACTATTCATCCAAAAATGATGTTTCTCAGAAAAATACAAAACATTCACCCAAAGAAAATTTTGAAAATTCAAATTCAAAAATGAGTTTTATTTTATCAAATAATATTTCTAAATGAGTTTAATTAAAATTCATTATAAGTACACTAAATATAATAATTTTTTTTCCGTAAAAGGACTTTACTAAAAATCATATCCTTTATTATCGATATGTTTTATTTATATAAATAAAGTTTAAAAAAGTTTTAAAAGTAGTTAAAAATATTCATATAACTATGTTTAACGGCTATTTTATAATTATCTTACTTAATTAATTAAAATTTTATTTTATAGAAACTCAGTGTGGCATGTATTGTAGGCCAACTTAATATTGCGTGTATCGTACACCAACTTCGTGTTGTGTGTAATGTATGAAAAGTAGGTATGAACCATTCATTTATTTTGAAAGGAATCTCTAACTTTGTTTATTTTAAGATGAAAATTATAAATAATTCAATAAAAGGTCCCTAAAAACATTGGGTATTAAATTGTTACACTCACACCGCCAGAGTCCCGTACTAGTAAAATCTAGTCATTAGAAACATGGACAAGAAGGATGCTAAATAAAATAATCAATCGACATTAGGGAAAGTTCCCACCCTATCCCTGAAATCGGTCCTCCTTTAATGATAGGGAGCAGAAACCTGGTCACCTTTAGGTTTCCTTGGTCGGTCAGGACATGTGTCTACACACACCGAGCTCTATGATGCTTCGCTTTGAAAAGGAATAAAGATAGCCTGAGAAAAAAATGTCTTAATACAGGACAGGTTCGATGTACTTTGAATGTTTTTTTCTTGGGTAATGATCCTATTATCTAGAGGAGGAGTCCTCTCCTAATCATCCCAGGTGGAAGAGGGAGGTATAAACTCATCATACATATCCCAAACAATGGGGACCCCAAAAATCAGTCAAACATACTTATGGCTAATGCCAACCTCCGCATGGACTAAATGAAAGGTATTGGTATCTGGACTCCATCTCATCAGAAGATGCGAGATAAGGGCGCTGGTTCAATGAGCATAAGACTGGGATACCAATACAACCTCATATAACCCTACGATCTACAATTCAAACTAGAATTTTTTGTAGTATTCATGAACCTTGAAAGGCCACCCCTAATCCAAACCAAAAGTACCGCTAGAAAGAAGGTTCCAATAATATATTCAACCATGAATTTAATTTTATGTGTCCCTTTGTGAAATGTTGTGGTAGAAATGTGACATTTTATTTGGCTTCTATCATCCACCCACTAGATATTAGGGGTTATTGTTCAATAAGGACCCTGAAGCAGTATCCATTTATATGAATCATCCATTTTAAAAAATAAGGTCCTTTGGAATGGGGCTATAAAATATACAAGCAGAAGGTTAGTCAGCCTGATACGGTACCAGAATTGATGTATAAGAGAGTTTCCCTAATACATAAATGGGCCACATCTCAGAAATTGGACACTCCCTCTAACCCATAGTAAGTAGATTCACTAAGGACTATTGTAGTGGGAAAATAGGTATTGTGTTGTCAATAGATTATTCCATATTCTTTTGCTTTTCATCAGTAGCATAAAAGGAAGTGGAGGAAGCACCATCAAAAAAATATCATTAGAAATAGACCATGGATAAACCATCTCTTTTTTACACAAAAAGACCATACAAAAGGTCAGTCTAATAAAATATTTGGTCAAAAGGAAGAGAAATTTGAAATGGACTAAAATAAGTCTGTATAACAAAGAAGTCTACTTAATTAATCCCTAGAAAGATTGGTGGAAGGAATTATCTAGGAATGGTTCATGTATGGAATTCTCCATGAACCGATAGTTTGTTGAATGACCCACGAAGCGATTGCCCGCGAAGCACTACCCGACAAACAAAATAGCTTGCAAATTTGGTGATTCGTGCATTGATCTTTTTTATGTAGTTATTCAAAGCATAAAGTGTGAAGACATAAGGATTAGTTTGAAAATTAGAAGTCTAGTTTTTCAATTTTAAAAAATATAAGTTCTCTGATGAGAGTGACTATGAAGAGTTTTTAGATCGAATAATGCAAAGCACAGTTTACGTATGAAGGATCTCAAGACGTGTCTTTTGTACATAGAAGCAATGAGAGATGAGGGAAGTTTATAGATTGATATTCACTAAGAAGTTCGGTAAATGAAAAATGACATGGAACCTCTTTACATAGGCATGGTTCCCCTTTAGGTCCACCTTTCCATGACAAACTAGTTCAGTTCAGGACCACTTTCTACATCAGAATTGCCTCCTCCTCATACCGATCAAAACCCATTCCAATTGTGGGAATATTTAGGTTCATGAATTTTTTTAAATGGAATGTAAATACTCCCATAATATTTTAAAATAAAAGAAAACAAATTTGATAATATAATTAGAGAAAATTATTGGTGAAGACAAATTTGGAAAATGGAAAATATCCATCCTTGTGTTGAGTCCTGAAAATGATACATCAAAGGCACCATACTTGAATTAATAGTTTGTGGAAATCTACGAGGAAATAGTTTGCAAAGTGTTGGATAGTGAACCATGAAATACGTGGAATGAAGACAATGACACCACCCACTACAAACCGTTTCATTAGAGAAATGATGACAGAAAATTATGTCACACATACCACCACTGCAAACTGCATCATTAGAAAAATGGAGTTGGAGAAACTCAACCTAGTTTACCAGTTATGTAAACTGCATTGTTGGTGAAATGGAGCTAGAGAAACTCACCCCCATGTACCTTCTCCACAAACAAAACATTCCATAGATGAGGACAATCAAGGAGTTCCCCATGAATGGGATGAAGTTGTTTGCGGGTTTGATTTGGCAATTTTCACCACCACGAACTGCAACCCCATGAGACTCTATTGAATTCGTAATCCATGGGTTGAGTGATATCTCTATGGACATCAGTAAAAGGTGCAGATAAATCCATAGATCCAGCTTCCCAAACACTCTATAAAGGGACCTCGAGGGGAGCAATGGAACAAACCAGATTTTATAGGATTGGACAAACTTTTTATAATGATATTGATTTGTAAGGCACAAATATCTTCTGATGAATTCTCATAGGTATAAACCCTATACATATCCTAAAAAGAGGGAAAAATAATATTAATTGGTAGGACATGAATCTAATTGGTGAACCGCGAACCATATCCCAATGGTAGAGAAAATTAATATGAATTGAAGGATCAATGACCCCTTTTCACCTCAGCGACCCATGTAGCACAAGGCTACATAGGTAGAACCCTGCACTGCCTAGAACCATGATATGTGGGAAGAACTCGGCACTATGTATAATCATGCTACATGGCTTGAAAATGGTCTCATGTAGAAAAAAACTATGTAGACCGCATACAAGTCTGTGTACCATCATGATACATGGACGACCCCTCCAACCACAAAAAAATAAGGTAAGTGAGGAGTCTCATATCCCACATGAAGAAATGGTGCATGAAATGGGGTACCCTAGGATGTTACATTCCTCATCTTCGACCATATCCTTCCATTTATTTCATACCCTCTATATCCCCTTCATGAACCTGTCTAATGATATTAGGCTAAAGCCTATTCCAAATCCACCAGACCTGTATGATAAAACCACCAGGTGAATAAAAAACCCCTTTTGAGTTTACATACCGATGGTAAGATGAGTCGTATGGGTAATCCCCAAAATAGTTGGGTACCCAAAAATATCTCTGGGTTTACATTACAATGGAAACAGAAGGTCCAAACATGGGATACTCACATGTACCTCCTCATTCTATGGATCATGGTTATTCACTGGATTTTTAATTCAATGAAAGATTTTGAAAAGTCAAAGGGATCATGATTGATTTTCCTTTTAATGAAGAGTGATAATTATTCCATTTCCCTGAACTCATTTCAGAGAACTACTCCTGAGGTATGTCCCTAACATCTCCATGATAGGTGTCACACTTGCTCCCCTTAGGCTCATCCTAAGACATGTCAATATAGATCATCTAACTTGGCTATCATGGATATAAAAATGTGAGAGGAAATTTCCTTATTAAAATTCCCTCCCCTACCCCCCCCCCCTCTATCCATTTAGATTCTAGTATAATATATCAACAGATGATGTGGGACAATGATCTTCAGATTCCCTGCCTCCTATTGTTTCTCACACTAATCATGAATCACATGGGTGTAGAGGTTCATCGTAATTATGACATCCTCATTAACCCAAGGAATGGTCCTCAACCTAGGTGTAAGCCCCAACTACAATTAAATATGAGAACACTGATATATGTTAAAACTAGGATATGTAGGATGCATGTCTAAAGGCCTAAGCTTAGTGGGAATTCTCCTCACATGTAATCTGCAGAGACACTAACCCAAATTACATCAGGGAGCCTCAATGAATGAGACCTCAAAATAAAATTCGATAACTCTGATTCCTACTCTGATTTCGATATGTAGGATGCCTGCCTGAGGCCAGAGCTCAAGAGACATTATCCTTAGAATTAAGTCCAAATAAAATTATCCTGAACTTGCTTGGGAATCCTATTTAGAAGTAATCATTAACTAATTTCACTCAAATGGGAAGATCACATGTGTAATCCCCAATCATGCCCCACCATAAATGGGCTGCCTCAAGGGTGTATGTCCTAACTCAAACCGAACAACATGGGATTTGATTCCAAACTAACTAGAAGTTGTAGGAAGCCTCTCTGAGTTCCAATTGCATCATCAAAATACCCCTAATCTTTTTCAGACCATATACCTAGTAGGGTCATATGCACCTATGATACCATATATCCTTTTTACATCTTTGGAAAATTTAGAGTAATTCCCACATCAAATATTTAATAGGCATCTTCTGCATATATGTATGCACCGTGTGATGTTAAACTTCATGGATGGATCCTTGACACATGACCCTAAAAGGCGATGTTTCTAGTAAAGAAGCATAGAACTATGTGGAATATGATTCCTCTTATGAGGATATATAGGATTACCATCTTATTGGTTTGATCTCGATATCAAAATGATCTCTACCCCCTTTGTTGATGAAAAAATATAGAGCACATCATCACATGGATTAAACTAGAATTTTCGTAGTGATCCCTCATCCATTTATATCTATTAATGGTTTTTGAAACCCGTGGGTAATATGCAGACACATGCTTTGTAAAGCACCAAGGATTCATAAACATATGAATATTTCTTATATATATAAAATAGTACCAGAATAAGAAATAATTCCACCCAAAGTGGTGTGATGTTCCTAAACTCTCATCCCCTTGACCAATGTAATCCTTAAGTTTCGTTGGCCAAATCCTCATCCAAAAAGTTCCTAATTTTGTGAAGCATGTCTATGAATCATGGATGAAAGGGAAATTTGGGTTTTATAGATCTCCAAATAAACATGTTGGAGACCATATGAGGAAATAATATCTGGCATGGGATGATTGAAAAGACACTCAACCCCTTTCAATCACCCGTTGGAACCATTTAACTATGGCACCACATTCACAATATAAAAGGGACACACTGCCCAATCCCCATGGGAAAGCCTTCACAAACCAAATGTATGTAAAGAGGATATGTTGTGAATATATTTGAAATAGAAACCCATATATTTCTTATATGGGTCATGATTTGATGGAAATATGAAATTATTATGAAACCCAATTATTTCCCATAGGTTTTTCTATGATTAAATATTTTTGAAACTCATTAAAAACCACAGGTTATGTTATGGTGAATTAATTTTTGGAAAAAATATGTATTATTTTCATTATGTGATGGATGGAACTTTAATTATATATCTCCATGATTCATTCTTCAATAATAGACTTATCATAAGATTAAAAATATTGGAATGAGTAGTGAACCAATTTCATTAAGGGACTCGTTCCACTATGATAGTCTTGTGAGTAAACCATGACTAGTATAATGGTTTGGGCAGTAAAAAAATAACCTATGAATTTTTAGAAATAATCCCTTAACTCAAAGAAAATGATTTTCTATACCTATATGTATGATATAAATATATGTCTTATTCCAATTCTATATTCTCATGGCTAATGTTCTTTGATTAATTTATTAATCATGTCTTATGAACTACCAATATTTATGTCATTACTCATAATTTTGATCATTGATAAACATGGTATGGTTTTAAAATAGTAATTTCATTATATCATATCATTTTGATCATTTTATTTTTTTTGTGATCATTGATATCTACCTTATTTACCCCTACATACCATCTAGGATCACCCTTTATTGTGCTTCCAATCAACAGGTTATAAATAATGGTTTTATGTAAGAAAATACTAAGAAGGTTGGTAGTCATGAAGGAATTAATGGGGGATGATCTATTTAACTTATGAACTTGTTGTTTATGTATCCATATTTCCACATGAAATATTCCTATATGATTCTATCATGGATTGTCTTGTTATGTAATGAATATTAATCTATAAAGATTCAATATCAACATATGAAAAGTATGGGTTGTCTTATTAGTCACATTCATGATTATTTTTTATAAACTAGATTGAATGGTTCATTATAAAAATTATTATGTCGTCTCATTACATATAGAAAAAATACAGTAGTAATGTTTCAATAAATTTTCTAAAACTATGTGTTATCTTCCCATATTTCATCATGATATTTTTTCTATAATATTTTTATTTAAATAACTGTTATTAATTGAACTTTTTGACATCTTGAATTGACGACTCAACTTATACATTCTTTTATGGGTTTATGAGGATATTTTTTGGTATAATTATAAATTTATATTGAACAAACCCCATATAATGTGATTATTATAGTGATTTTCTCAATTAATAAGGTTTAATTCAAGTATGTCAACCAGAATGAAGATAAATATTATAAGGAATCTCATTACGAAAATTATGGGTAATTATAATATATTTTATATATTCCATTAATTATTTCACATGGTCAATATTAAATAGGATGTATGTGTTTCTTGAGGATTTCAGAATGTAATCCAAGAAATAAAATTCCAATATTTTGATCAATATAAACTAAATTATTAGGTGTTGATGTGTCTCATTTCTCTTCCCAATTATGCATTTGTCCATTTTTTCGTTGGATACCTTCTGTAGGTTATTAATAAAAAAATTAGGAACACCTCTAACTCAATAATTGAATCAAAACGTCTTACAAAAAAATTTAATATTGAAGGATTATTGTAAAAGTTTTTCTTGGAACTAGAAAATAAAATATTACGTTTTTTAGTGAAGATAAATCAATCCATTATCAAAGAAAATTCTACATCAGAGAAGTATCATTTAACATTCATATTATGATAAAATAAATTGTTATTTGATATATTATAATCTATCACTACTTATTTCACAATATCTAGATGATATAATTGAAGCTGCAATAAGTAGTCAACAAATCCATTACATAATCCCCTTTAATGATTTATTTTAGTGTCAAAATACTTTAATTGTAAAATCCTAAGGGTAAATAATAACCTAAAATCATTCTTGTATATAAATTCTTATATGAATGAATATATTTTTATAACACTACTTTAAATGTATGAGATATTGTTTAAACTTATAAAAATAAATGAATACTAGTAAAATATCGTTTTCATACATTTTTAATTACTTTGAGAATTTATAAGAGTTTGAATAGCATAATACATGTAACTGTAGATATGATCAAGTATTTATTTTTGAGATTCACTTATAATATTGTAACCCATATCACACATCATCTAAAGGTTTTTTATAATTTAATGACATCATTATTTGGTAAACCACGAAATTATTTTTATTTACTTTTAATACTCCAATTATTTATTTATTTGAGTAATATTGCAATGTCATCTACAAAATAATTATAATTTACTTAAAATAGTGTAAATAATTTTAAATATATGAAAAAACTATATATTCCAAAATATATTCTATTTACCCATGACATTGTTGTCATGGATAACTGAATAGTATTTTAATATAGCATGGTTACCCATCCATAAATAAATATTCCACATTTTAGCTATTTATTTTATGATGTAGTAAATAAAATGTAAGCAATATGATCCTTTATAATACATATAGTATAAATTTGTTAGTCCATCTAAAATATCTCCCACGATTATCCATGTAAAAATTAATACAATTTAATCATTTTTTATCACAACTGCACCATTATTACAGGGAACATCAGGCTATAAACTTCTGATTCCATTTATTATATTGACTAAATGGTCCTTATATCTAAAAGACAGAATGCTTTTTTACTACCAACACTATCAGATGTACTAATATTTATATTAGTGATTATAATGGTTTGAACACATATAAAGATAAAAAATTATATTTAAAATTAGTCTGTAAATTCCTTTGTTATCCTTTTATCTAATGTTACACCTCACTTACTTGGCCACAATATATAAGTAACATTTTATTTCTAAATCCATAATAAATGTTTCACTTATTATTTCTTTTTTTTATCTTCTAGCTTCCCACTGTTGAATATTATAGTATTTTCGGAGTTATTTAAAGTTTAATTTGTCAGGATTAGTAATTATAGTAATAAAATTATAGTATGGTTAAATAAAAGGATATTCTTCCCATTTAGATTGTACATAATATTATTCAACCAATATATTGGGATGATCCCATTTATAAACTATTTATTTAATGAAATTGACCCCATTTTCATTTTCATGGAAGTATATATCAAACTTTTTAGGGAAATTTGTAGTGTTGGAGATAACATTTTAGTCCTATGATTTTGTACTATACATCAAAAAATTTATTAATTTAAACATATATTTCTCTTTCCCCAATCATGATATGTGTTATCATCAATTTAGATCCATTATCATTTTCCCATTTGAAAGTAAGGGTATTATATATATATTATATGGAGACTTTATTATACATTTCTAGAATTTGAGAATTAATGAGGACGATAAATATAAACACCTAAATGTGTATATATTAAATTATTCTATAAGTTTACATAATTTATTCATTTACCTATATCAGTAAAACGTTTATTTTCTTTAGATATTTTAATCAAAACATCTTAAAGAAACTGAAAGATGTTATCTATAAATGAACCATATTTTTTATACAAAGTTTCTAACAATACATGAAAAAATATTTTAATAGATTTAAAATATAACCAAATATCATTCAACTAGGTTTAACTTCCACTGAACTATACTGAAGCACTCCCCATTGATGGGGATCAAACCCATTTCTTCCTAATTATTATTTTTACAAGATCTCATAAAAATAATATTTTATAATTTATGAAATATATTTTGTTTAATTTATAATAATATTAATTTATATATATATTTATAACAGTTTATTAAATTAATCACCCATTAATTAACTTGTCATCTACAATAGTATGAGATGATATTTATACAATTTTACATCAAATTTGTTCATAATTTTTTACACATTTTAAAATTTTTCTTACAAAATTTAATATTTTTTTGAAATTTATATGTTTATATTTATTCCTCAATGAAATATTGATCTATGGTCTATCTGATATTATGAAGAAACTCATATATTTCTTTTCATCTCCTAATAATTATTTCCTTTATCTCTTTTCAAGGGTTCTTCTTTATGGAACTCCAAAATAAACCATGTAGTATATATTATACTTGGGATTAAATTTTTCCAATAATGTATGAGATTATAGAATTATGACCGTTATATAATAAAGAGGAACTGTTGGTTTTTTATCCAAGGAATAGTATTTTTAATTCTTGTAGTTATTATATCATTCAAAAAACTAGTACATAATTTTTAGGATGGTTTAAAATATTATTATTTTGTATTATCTTTTTGTTTTTAATTCTCATATTTCTTTTAATGAGGCCCCATTCAAGGTTAATATTGACTTCAAATGAATTTTACCCTCTCTCTGGATGATTACAAATCATATTTTGGGGTACTATCCTGCATAGTTTGTTATAGTTGTTCAATAAATTATATTAAGTCACATTTTATGACATAAAGTTTTATATGAAACATTTATTACAACCTGACTCTTGTCGAAATTTATGGAATCAATGGTGGAATCTACCCAACACATATAATAATATATGGGGATTATGTGTTAGATCTAATAAAGTAAGTCTTATAGAATCACACATGTTCTAAAAATATTACTTACCATTTTTAAAAAAATTATAAAAATAATTTGTTCACTTTAAAATAATTATGGCTCAGAACATTATTTTCTTTCAATTTATTTTCCAGAATGTCTTGTATAATAAACATATTTTTTAATATACTCATAAGAAAATAAATATCATATCCATTATGTAAAAAAAATTACTTCCCTAGACCTTATAGAATCGATGTTAACCTCAAAAATTCAATTTATACAATATTTGTTGAAAATTGTACAACGGACCATGTGGAGTTATTTATATTTTTACCATCATATAGTCTCATATTTCAGATAATTTTTAACTCAAATTGATCCAAATATAAATTTCATTAATAGGATACCAAAAATTTTAAAAGTTTATATATTGATGGAAGGGAATTTATAGTAAAAATCAACTCCTCTATGACAATTATGCTGATAAAAACACTAAATAGTCTAATATGTGTTTATAATATGTGAGAGAAGACCACCAATAAGATGCAGTTGAATTAGTTGTCACAAAAATGTGAAATTTTAAATAACTTTCCTATTATTATTTATTGTGTCTAGATGTCAAATGAATTAATGCAATGATACCTGATAAATAATGAATAAAAAACATGGCACATGATTGTTTAAAATTTTCACATAATCATTTTATATAGTGTAAAATACTTGATAATTCTTTTTTTATAATTACATAATACAAATTCATACATTTTTAAAGAAAATAAAAATTATTAGAGCATGGATACAGTCTTGAATTATATTAATACAAAATAAATTTAATTTTTTAAAAAGTTGATTTATCTTGACCTCAAAATATCATGTACCTCAAGAATTTAGATAATTGTCAAATCATTGTTTTTCTCCTAAATCCCCCCAAACGTATTTGGAATGGGTGGATGAATTTCTCAGTGTTTTTTTACTTTTAATTACAAATAAATTTTAGAAATATATAATTTTTTGTATGAACATCCTCTCCATGGAATAATCTAATTCACTACACCTATTTTGGTGTTGATTCTAGATATAAAAATAATTTCCAACTATATATTCTGATAATATATCCATATTCCTCATGTCATTTTAGTTACAGACAAAAATTGGATTTAAATTAGCATAAAATAGTCATATAAACCAAGCCATACAAGTCATAAACAATAAAAAAAATGTTTCCCAAAACACCCATTTTTAACCCCAGTTCACATATTTCATGTTTATATTTACAATTTTCTGTTAACCATTTAACTGAAACATAATATTTTATAAATAATGATTGAAATGAATAACTCATGTTGTTCATTTTCATTAAATCATGGAATGTAAGAAATTTTCATTGAAAAATAATACCTATAGTACTAATTTTTAAATCATTTCCTTTGGGTATTTTTTTTATAATTCATCTCTAAAATTCTAGAAAATTACCCTTTAATACACCCACTATATCAATAGTAATTTCCTTGATTAAAACAAGATTGGGTAATGATTGAAATTATCATTTTAATTCATCACATCAATAATCATCACACAGTCACAAGCTAACTCCATAGGAAGCACATATATCACCTAGGTTCCTTCAAAAGTCATTTTAGACTTTTATATAATGACTGTTTTCATATAATATCAAAAAATAGTTATATTTTAATAAAAATTCCATTATTCCATTGTGTATGAATTCGATCTAAATAACATATATATAAAATATTATATATTTTTTAATAGATATAACATAAAATATCATTTATCACTCATTAATGAATTTACTTTAGAAAAATGTCAAGAAATTAATCCCATGAGAATGTTATTGAATCATAAAAAAATAAGAATGGATAATTTTTAAAGGGTTCATCGATATCAAGTGTAATTGGAAATACCATATTTTCTATGTCTTAATTGAGAATAATAAATATCTCCCCAATGTAAAATCACATAAAGACAGTCCTCTCAGAAACTTCGACTCCCAAACTCCAAGAGATCATCATTCTCTCTTTATGGGTTCACCCCCCCAATTGAATTTTATTCTCCAATAGACAAATAAGAACATAAGATCTTATAAAATCATTTTCTTATAATAACTCAATTAATTTGAAGGATCAATACGAATAAATGAAACTATATAATCTCCCCATTATATTAAATGTTTTTTATTTAATCTATTTTTAAATAAATTAAATAAAAGGAAATAGAGAAAAAAACCCAGAATATATATATATATATAATTTCTAGAGATATTTCACTCTAGAAACACTCTCTAGTGATAAAGAGAATCCTTTATATATGGTATTTTTAGGATATCTGCTACATGAACCATCATTGAAATATAATCTAATAAAATACCATCATGTTCCACCTTCTTCTTAATAATTTTTTACTCAATATCAAGGTGTTTTCACCTCAATTGTTATTCCAGATTCCTAGATACATCTGTTCCTCTTTAATTATCACTATCATAAACTAATGGGTAGGTGACATTTAACATCAAAAATCTGATTTGTGACAACATCGAAATAATTTGTGTTGTGGCTTCTATGGATATACTATAATTATTTTCAATTTAAATTGGGGTGAATGAACTTTTATTCTTAGACTTCTATGTAATGAATATTTCTCTAAAAATGAATGCAATTCTTAAATTAGAAATGTTTTCACTAATTCTAATTTACTAATATAAATATAAATATCCATAGATAAATAATTATGTTCCTTTTTCATACCTCAATCAATAATCTTGATTTCATTGTACACAACACAATATCAACTTTCTTCCATAATGTTTCACTCCTTATAATATCTTTGTAATCATGCACAAAGAGAAACCAAATTTACTAAATTAGATTCTTTAATGTATGGTTGGAAATAAATAATCTATTGAAACACTATTTTGTTTACATTCTTACCTTATTTATTAGTTGAAGATGTAGTCCCGATTTCTAAAAGAGTAGTGTCATCTCATGATTCTGCTATTCCAAACATCTATAAAAAAACGAGAATAATTTTCATATTAATGAAATAAAAATTATACTAATATCGTGATATGAAGTTCTAAAAAAAGGATATATCAACTCCCATGGAAAACATAATGTATTTTATAATTTGGGATGAAAATTCTATATATGTTTCTTTATTATTTTTGTAATAATGATTTATTTATCATATTTAATCATAATGACTATGTTTTTGAATTCTCTCTTAGAATAATGATTTCAATCACCAATTTTCATCATTCATGAAATCACCACTCACTATATATCTAGTAAATATTTTTATAATAATATTATTAAGTACTTAAACAATTATATCCTCATAATTTATTTGGAAGGAATACATAACTCCATCACTTAAGGAGTGAGGAAACACTAATTTGTTTCTTAGTTAATTGAAATTCCTTAAACCAATACATTTATCCAATAATCAACCATGTACCTTGAATTTAATTCCATAAAATATGGTCATAATAGTACATTATTAATTATATGTTCATTAAAATCCATTAATTAATGATGATAAACGGGATTTATTGAAACAACATGTATTAAAAGAGGAAAATACAATATTTAAGGACTAATGAGTGACTACCACTGATCCCTCACCCATGCTACAGACATTGTAAACTCAATGTAGTGAAATAATATAAAAGACCTTGATATTTTATAAAATTATCAATAAAGATCATTTCCCCACACAGAATAACCAAAAGTGGTTACCTATATATGAAATCATTATATCTTCAAAGAGGAAATAAATTATAAGAAGATAATAATTAAAATAAATCAATTATATGTGTCAGATCCAATTTCTTGGTAATTAATTACTCTTTGATTTAAAATTATAATTTTATATATAGTACAATGGTATCATTAGATAATTATCTTAATTATTTAATGAAATCAAAATATATACCCTAATTTATTGCTAACAATAAATTTTCACTAAATAAATATATATTAAACAGTGAAAACACCTTAAATATTATTTATCATTCATGAAACGTGAAACAATGTAAGAAAATAAAATAAAAAAAAATATATGCACCATTCATTAGTAGATACTATAATATTTTATTAATCAATATATTTGTGGGACATCACTCATAGTTATCAATAATACACACTTATCCATTACATGTCAATGAGTTAAATGAATATCCCATTTAAAGGGATGGATCTTCATGGATTCATGTGGCCTAAAAAATTTTCAAAAGTTAAAGTGATATAGAGGGATAGTGTTGGAGAGAAGCAACGGTGGAATTAGTATGATTTAACCGCCACCATCTTATTTTGGTTACCTCTTTATTTAGATTATAAGGATGCACCTTAGTGGAAATGCATTAACTCATATGTTAAATAATATATGATTAAATTATTTAATAGGTCATTCACTTATTACATGAAATCACCTATTGATATTTTTGTGGGTTTTATATTAAGAAACATGATATAAATTATATATCAAATGGGTAATGATTCATAAATTACGATATTAAAATTCAAATAAATCTTAATTATAGGATGTTAGACTGAATCATAAAATCTATACCTACTCAAAACACTACCATATTATTCAGACAAATAATATAGTATGATTTGATATGTCAATGAGAAGAAATCAGTATATCATTCCTTATGATATACCAAAATCATAAATTATTATATGAGCTAAACATAACATATGTTTTTAGGGATGTACGGAATATCTCCTCCAATATCAAACTTTCACAAAAACCTCCTAGAATTTGTGTCATTAACCTTTTATTTTATCTTATTCAATAAAATTTAAAACTATATCCAAAACTATGATCGGATATCATAAATTATTTTAAATAGATCAATCACATTTAATTATGTTATATAATATGATATGACTTGGGAATAACCATATAAAAGTCATTTTTGGTTAAATATAAATCACTTTTAATGAGACTTTCTAATTTAATCTCAACCCGAATTTAGTTAATGGAAATTTTTGGACCCCAAGGTATTTTTTTAATGACGAACATTATTGAATTCATTAATCGATGAAAATTTCCAACAATATAAT
Organism: Viscum album; assembly: GCA_963277665.1. Lineage (NCBI taxonomy): Eukaryota > Viridiplantae > Streptophyta > Magnoliopsida > Santalales > Viscaceae > Viscum > Viscum album. The sequence continues at coordinate 1,472,983,869 of OY728119.1, read as the reverse complement.
ATAATTTGTCCTACTGAATATATAAGTGGAATTAAAATGATGACCATTATGCATGTGAATCTCAATTCCTATGTCCACCAGTTTCATCATATACAGGTTAATATTTTGATTTTATATTATTTTACATGACATCAGTTAACAACATGAAATTTATTATTTCAATACCATATAGTTACACTTAAATTATCGAGTATAAAATTCCAGAATAACCAAGTTGTTCAATATATTATATTTTATTATCCTTTGTGGATGAGAATATCAGATTCCCCTTAACTGATATATAATCACACCATATTTCTTATCTCGGTATGTTTTAAATCTTTCTCATCCTACCTCATTTGGGGGACTATATGTATACTCATAATATGTGATGAAAGATTCCATCATGGTGATGCTTTAATTGAAGGAATAAGAAACAACATAACCAATATCCCTTGGATTAGCTAAGAATCAGGGAATGGGTAAGAAAGGTGGAACTTTATAAAGGATATGATATATGGTTTCTAACCAATAATACTCAATCAAAAAACAATGAATAGATATAACTAATGGTCACCAAACAAGATATATATATATACTCACTTCACATCATGAATATATGAATCCAAAATAAAATAATGATAAAGTGTAGATTTTCTTTTGTATAACATGTTATATTTTCTAATCTTAATTAATTTTACAAATTTTTACAAAATGACACATAGCTTCATTTCATATATATCAAATATGATTAAAAAACTAGATCATCCTTATATGTGAAAAAAATTATGGTTTTTTAATAATTATTAAATTTTTATGTCACTTATGATAAAACCCAGCCACTAAACATTTTAGCGTGTGTCATTAATAATGTAAGAGTGTATGAATAATGGTGAGATATAAGAGTCATATTCAAAATATTCAACTCCTTGAATAGATATTAAAATAATCCATTTTCAAAACATTTAATTTTATATTCAAAAACATTTATTTTTCACATAGATCTATTTTGAAGATTATCATCATAATTATTCATGTATCCCTTCCAATTAACATTTTCATTGAAATATTTTGTTAAAAAATGTGACTGTTCATATTAATCATTTACAAAAAAACTCTACAATACATTTAAGAAATAAAGTTTAATAACATTATATTTTAAATTGAATCATAATTTATTTGATAAATTTGATAATTGTTATGTACAAAAATACTCCCAAAAACCACTTAGTAATGGTATAATTAGCAGAGTATCCTATAATGATACAAAAACATTTTTTTGTATAAAATAACAAAATTTTCAATTATTAAAAACATTTAACAAATAAAAATTTAAAAACAATCTCATATTTGTTATTATTTATATTAGTAGTTCTATTGTGATAATACTAAATTATTCTTTAATATGTGACACTAATATTGGAATGAAATTCGTCTTATTTTAATAAATATATAGTTAGAAACTTTTAGCGATAATAAATTTCTTTCCTTCATCTATTTATATCAAATTTGATATAGATTATGATGGATCATAAACCATATTTATTTAATCTATCATAAAATATTTTGAATAACAATGCTTTCTTAAAAAAATTCATTTTTTACATAAGATAAATTAAATAACTACATAGAGACTTATCTAATATCTATTTGAACATTGTAAATTCCTCTCAGTTTTGTTTCATGAGTGATCAATAATTTTCATCATCATTACAAAAAAAATATAATCTAAATCAAAAAATTAGTATATTTTAATCTCTTGTTTACTTAAAAAATTAAAAAGGACCATCTTTAATCACACACATATCAAAATAAAAAAACTATTAATATAAATATTATACTTAAATCAAAGTTCTATAAAATTTCATAAACCCCTTTAGATATCCTAGATACATTCATCAAATGGAAACTATTTCCTTCCCTATTAACACCGCCATTATGTTTCAATAATAATTTTTGGGAACATAGATGATATATTTTTTGGAATTTCATTCTGTGTTATCTTCTTGTAGTATGAAATCTTATCCATTTCTACTATTTATACAATACAAAAGGTTTTACATCACATTCCATATATAATATATCATTAATATATTGAGAATATTGAGAAACAATTTACTAAACCCCATTAAAATTTCAAAAAAATATCCAATGATGATTAAAGAACGAAATTATTAAATTTATTAAACCTTAAGAATACATTGTTGAGAAATACTAACACGAGTTAACCATATTTGGGCTTTAATTTCATACATTAGTACAATATATAAGGGATATTATAACCAAGTTTATATTAGTTTTGAACTCTTGGAAAACTACATATATATATATATACAATCTATATTACATTTTAAATAAAAATCACATTATAAAATTGTTTTTGGGATCATTGAAAATCAATAAAATATACATTCTTTATATCTTATCAAAGAAAAAGAACATTGTGTGAGATCAGATGCTTTGTAAGTGTAATGTATAATAAATTATATCATGAATAAATAAGGCATAATGAAAATCTAAGGGTGGGTAATAAAAAAACAACCCATTTAAAAAACAACCTGATATTAATATATATATATGTGACTAATATAAAAAATAATCATGTCATTAATAATAACTTGAATCATAATAAATTAAATATATAATGTCTTCCATCATGATATTTTCACCCAAACCTCATTCCAAGACATCAAGTGCCTTAACCATTGGGCCTTTTTCCATGGCATCTTACTTAACATTATTGCCTTCTTCTAAGTTATTGAAATTCTATGCACTGGAAGAAACTGAACAATATGAATTGTAGTTTGTCTCATGATATATATAAATACATCAAACAGATATCTATAAACAGGCCACACTAATCACTTAAACATATACAATTTATTTCTCATATATTGAATCAAAATTATAATACATAATCAATATTTCTTATTAATAAATATATATAAATATATTTTATCAATAATATGGATTATCAATATTTCTCCAATAAATGAAATAACATTATTAATACACTTCCTTAAAAAACAACATATATTGAAATGGAATGTGGTTAATAAAATATCAAATTAGTATAAATTATTCAAAATACAAAAATGATACTAAAAATACTAACACGAAAGAAAAATACTAGAATCCAAAAAAAATAAAAAGAGATATAGAAAATGATCATAATAAGGCGAATGATAAAAAAATAAGGTATAAAATATAAATCAATTAAAGAATATATAATAATATTAATTCATTATAAATAATGGTATGAAATAAATAAAATACATATGATAATTTTGGATGAAAATGGAAGAAAACCCTTAAATAGAATCCACCCAAAATATTTTGTAAAATTATTATAAAAATGAAGTTATAAATCATTTAAAAATTATTTTAATGAGGTTTTATGTATACTTATAAAATGTTATTTTAAAATAATATAATCATTCTAAGAAAATATTTTTAAAATATAAATTCGGAGTATAATATAAAATTCATTTATGTAATAAAATTTTTTTTTTAATCCCACTAATAAAATAATAACCATTTATTAAAATATAAAAAAATAAAGTTTAAACAAAAATAAAAAATTTATATTTTTAAAATTAAATTTTGGTAATTTATATATGATGATTAATATAAATTAATGTTTATTAATGTGGGGAATTCATTTTCACCATATATATTAAAAGGAAAATTCCTTTTAATCATTAGTAAAATAAAAAAATAACACATTGATAAAATCTTAATGGTATTCCTTTTAATAGTTATTTACAAAATAAAAATGTAGAAGAGAATGAACAAGAAAAATATTTTATATATACATAAGAAAATATATAAAATAATTTTATTAATATAGATATTGAAGTGAAATATTCTGGACCAAACAAAAGTTAGATTTTCATAAACACATTCTTCAAATATTTTTGAGTAACAGAGTGTCAAAAAGATAAAAAACATGGAAACCTCAGAAGTAACCATAAGAGAACAAGAAAAAATTTATTAATAATAAGTGATATTAATTCATCTAAAATATGTTTAATCATTAACAATCTATAATGAGAGTGAGATTGTGAAAACCCCATTTTGGATTTAACAACTTATGAATCATGAACCCTTAAATAGAAAAAATGATTTGAAACATTAAATACAATGAATTATGATTAATTCATGATATATTATGTAAATAAGGAATTATATTCACTATAAAATGAATATTTGGTTAGAAATATTAAATATTTCTAAATTGAGTTGAATTAAGATGAAAAAATCTTACCTTGGATTCTTTTCTGATCAGATACATTCTTTCATCCTAAAAACCAAATTATCTTTTTTAAATAATTTATTAAGAACTATTTTCAACTATATATTATTTTTATGGTCCATTTATAATCATTTACATCCATTCATTGTATAGTTCTTGGTTAAGTTGTTTGTTTAAGGATTTTTTGTCAATATCCATAAAATTACTTCAGTATACTAACAGTGGTGAAAAGTTTAATGAAATGGTAACATAATTTCTAGAATTATAATAATTTTACAAATATAATTTTTATTTACTATATATATTTTTGGAAAAATACATGCTAGAGAGTAATAGGAAAATGAAATACATTGTTCACAGAGGCAGTAATCTAGACGTATGCATGATGAAATTTTAATTTTCCAAATGGTTAGAAAAGAAATAAAATATAGAATGATTAATATTTATATATTAACATTTATATAATTTATATCACATATATTAATTAAAAATATCCTTATTATCTCCCACATAAATAGGAAATGAAAACTAAATCACATCACTTTGTTGATTTTGTATTTGAACTATACACAGAGGAGACATAAACATTATCCAATAGATGGGAAGGTGGGAATGTAGATAATATTTTGTAATTAAATAATTATAAATTTTTTATAAAAATCATAAATATAAACAAAATGCATCTTTATAACTAACGATGTGTGTTGGTGATGAAAAATTATATTCTTTACTTGCTTTTGAAAATAGTCTATACATTCACAAGAGTAATGATTTCACATCTCAATGAGTTGTAGAAGAGATAAAATAGGGTTATACCATAAACATAATAAAAATTTAGAATATTATATAGATAATATTTTTATTATATAATGAATGTTATTGTAGGATATAAGGAGTAATAATAGTAAATATAAGTTAAAGAACATTGTTAGGAGTTATACATCTTCTTTTGAAATCCTTAATTAGGTTACACCTTATGCATTTATAGGCTGTAGTTTGGTGATACCATGAACAATAAGACATAGGTAATTTATTTTTTAAAGTTATTTTTATAGGTTATATATATATCAATGGTTAGGAATAAGAAAGGATTTTATATTCCATTTTATAATGAGGTGGGTAGAAAACCTGTAAATACTTGATACTATATAATATAATATAATTCTTACTCAAGTAAAGTATAAAACATAGAAATTTCATATAATATGATAATTGAACAATGAGGTTTAAGAATTTTTTTTTCTATCATGATTCCTTATGTTTTTAACCCTTCCATCACTTTTTAACCTTAACAATTACGATAAATGTTTGACATGGTTATTATTAATTACGATGAAAATTGAAATATTAATCATTAAGAAATTAGAATATGCTGACTGAAAATGTTTAACACATTTTAAGTGAAAATATTTTCTATTGTGGTTAAAATATTTTTAACCTTAGTTCACAAATTTTATCAAAATTCTTTTTATAAAGATGTTCTTTTTGGGAATGAAAATTATTTTACACAAAAATCAAGAATAATGTTTAATCTCATGGAATTAATTGGATTATGTAAAATAAATGGAGACTTATATGAATTTCCATCCAAACCAAAACTAATAGTAACTAGGTAAATACTTGATTATAAGAGAAGAACAGAAAAATATTTTTATTTGAATTAAAACATTACCTAGATTTTCATAATTTGAAACATTGATGTTTAATTTCACAATTATATTTTTAATATATTTATATTACTTATTATATATATGGTTGGAAGTTAATTTTTTAATGAATTAATTCAATACCATTTTCTATTATATTAAAAAAAGCTATAGAATTTTTAAAACCAATATTCTTCACTATTCACCAAAAAATATATTTTTTAAAATAACCACAAAAACTCACCATAAAAAATATTGAAATAATGAAACCAAAAATGTAATCATTTTAATCAAATTAAATTCATTGAATAATTAAATAAATTTATAATAAAATCCAAATATATAGAAATAAATACTTTTATAGAAAAATGACCCATTTAAACATTACATGTTTTTTACTTTATATGATTTCATTATTATATTTCAAAATTAATTACTTATTTACCAGACTCTAATAAAATAAATATTTGTTAGAAAAAAATTTCAAAATATATTTTATAATATATTTACTCAAATTTATACCTTCCAATCTAACAGTTAGTGTTTAATAGTTATATTTTAAAAAAATATTTCAATAGAATATCACAGTTTCTTTATGTTTGGTGTCGCATGTATCATAAGATACTATAAATAATATTCATAAAAAATACTTGGGTGTTAAATTATCCCCTTTTAACAACATATTCTTTTTTAAAATAAATAATATTATGATTGATGGTATGTACCACATGCAATACTGAACTTATAAAGAACTATGATATATTATTAAAATATTTCTCTTTAAATATAATGGTTATAACTTTGTTTACACATTTATGGGTAATAATAGTTTTAAAATCATAATGAAAAATATATATAATTTTGTCTTAATACAAATCCAGTAATTAATTTCTATGACATAGAAAGATAATTTTTTTAAAGATTAATAGGGATAATATTCCAAAAATTGATTTACGTGTGTAGTTTATTTTTTAAAATTAAATTAGGTTAATAACTATAGATTAATTATTTTAGTGAAATATATAGATCATATATTTTATGAAATAAATTATCATTACACTAATAATGGTTATTAGATAAAGAATTACTATAAAATCATTTCATACTTCAAAAATAATTTTCCTTAAAAAATGGGTTTTATTGAATTTTGTGCATAGAATTATGATTAATTTATACTAAATTTTGAAATTTTATTTTATATATTTAGAATATTTTTTTAAATCACAATGAAAAAAAAGCATCACATTATTCTTTTAGATTAATCAAACAATTTAAATTTTTGTTTGAATAGTGATAAATATTAATTTTACAAAAAAATTATCATTAATTATCTTCTCAAAAAAAGAATTCAACACTAAAATTGGTATTGAATATTTTTAATGTCACAAAAGAATTATTTAATTAAATATAATTCAAATTTTACTATGGGTTTCCACATTATAAATGATTTCAGTATAAAATAATTTCAGGGCATAAAATGTGTATCTTTATTAAAACTATATTACATTGTGTTTTGAAGAAATATGTTAATTTTTTTTACCAAATTGGGTAACTAAATCCTGAAAATTCTATTATAATTTCATAATTTGATGGTTCAAATTTATTAATGTGTGTAATTTCAATTTTGGTCATAATGAATTGTAAAAAATGTAAAAGTTGAAAATATTTTAAATGGTAAAACTAAATAATTTCATTAAAAAGTTATTGATAAGGACAATAAATCTCATACTAATTCTTACTGGATGATAAAAATTTTATCATTATCAAATTATCATTTAAAATAGGGCAATATAGTGCAACTTTCCTCAGATTATGACCTTTATATTTTTCTGTGTAATGAATTTTTAAAATTTTCAATCGCATTATTTTAATATATCAATAAAATTTTAATTTGGATGAAAAGGATTTATTAATGGTAATAAATTTTTATTTTCAAAATTAATTTTTTTATATTAATTTACATTAAATAAATAGTGGTCGTATAATTACCTTGACATTGTACAATATGTTGGCACATAGCTTGTGAAAGAAATAGAAAAAAAAGTTAATTATTTTATAAAATAATAAAATAAATATTTTTTAGATTTTTTATGGTGTTATATGAGTTTAATGGATAGTTGTAGATAATAATTTATTGTTAACGTGTTTATATCCTAATTAAATTGTTATCATAACTCCTTTAAAGAGAAAATATGAAAATATTTGGGAAAATAAATTTGAATGGTATTTAATGTTTACAAATTATTTAAAAATTATTATTAAATCATAAAAATCGTATATTTAATCAATTGGATGAGAAATATTTGGGACTATTATTCATGGTTCATTTATATTCCACTTTAATTTTTTATGATTAATTTCTTGGCCCTCATAAATTGAAAAATTGTGAAAATGAAATATATTTTTGTCTATAATAATGGATTCACTTCAATCATTCAAAAAACTCATGTTCAATTTTACTTTTCTAAAAATTCCATTGATTTTTTCTCAATCCCATAGAGTTTCTATATTCTTCTCCTTGAAAGGATTAAATATCAATCGAAAGGTGGATATGAGAAGAAGAGGTATTATTCTTCATTGAACTTTTTATGCTTAAATATTTTAATAACACCCTAAAACCTCTCATAACCATTATGTTACAAAAATATAAAAAAAATAAATTATACTATTTTCTATGTTTTAACTATTATCAATTTTTATCTTTTCTATCCAAAGGAAAATGAACAGTTTTCTCATGCGTAAGTGTAGACTACCACCTCAAAGAAGTGATGGGTTATGTTTTTTATCACCCCATTATGTAGATGGTTATAAATATGGAATTAATGAAAATATAAAATTTTATTGGAAATATTATTATTTCTAAAAATATATATGACTTTAATAGCATCCTTTATCCATTGGAAAACAATAACATCGCTCTTGAGTATGTGTGAACTACCGCCTCCATGAAGCGATGTGTTCCATTTTTTTAATACCTCATATAGAATGTTATAACTAATGTTCATTAGAAAAATTTGACATGTATAATTTTAGTATTATTTTATAAAAGAAAAATTTTATCCACTTCATATCCTTTCCACCAATTAGAAAAATGAAAACCTCATTGTAGAATACATATGGACTACCATCTCCAAGAAATTATGTTTTTTTTCATAAAATATAAAGAAATATTTTTATAAAAGAATATTAAATGTATAAAAATGATTATTATAAAATTTTATGACTCAATATGTGTTTAACCAACCCATTTTTCTACTTAAATTATGCTTCAGGCTGGTTGGAAACTAGGACATGGGCATGCCACCCCATACACCAACGGTTATCGACTTGTAGTGAGGGTCTGATTATGTGATAATAGGGATATTATACCCTCTAGTTATGATAATAATAGTGGTACATACATATTTATAACATGAAGGACCATAAATTAGTAGATTTAATAGAATAACACACAATGAAATCATAATAAATAACTATAATAATACCAAAACTCTCCAAGGAATAATACCATTTTCTGATAATATATATGTCACAACATTTCATAAAAGATAAATAAAAAAGGTCACCCATGGAAGACCATATAAGTACATATAGTTATGCAGGAAAAAGATAAAAAAGAAGCTACATCTCAATGAAGAGGAACCACCATGTCCACTATCACCCTACCCATTAAAAATATACATCTACGACCACTACGGTCTAGATCTTTATCAAGATCCCTTAGCTGATGTCAAAACTATAAAATCTACATGTGACCCAAGGTTCCCATGTAGGGTGTGAGAATAAACTTAACAAGACACCATCAATGTGTTATTGTCTAACATCTATAATTATGCAGGTGTATGCAACAAATAGTTAAAAATGAAACACACACATGTTTAATAATTTACATGCATACCTTGCTCTCAACCTTTATAAGGAAGCATTTACCTACTTTGTCCAGTGTCGGTAATCTTTGAATATGTTCTCCCAAATATATATGTAATACAGTATACACATGAATATATATATATATATATATGTAGTGGTGAGTACCCATATCTTAATTCCCAAGCATTCCCTGATGAATAATGTATCAGGTGAACACTCAGGTCCCACCCATAAATATTCCCCTGACATCTCATGCCATTAATCATGTAACCACTCTCCAAATGGGATGCCCATAAAATGTCTCCTAGCTCCCACATATCTCCCCTCATAATGTCCAAGTTGGATCAATTGCCTAACGTCTTGAGGCCCAATGATATCCTTCCTCCAAAATTAAATCACCATCATCTCAAAAGCCTGACATCCCAAGGCACGATGAAACCTGTCCTCCAATACTACCAGCTCGTCATCCTCAATTAAAATGGTGAGCCCTAACCCAAACTGATGGTCTCAACACCATCCCTCTATGGTCCTTCTCTATCCACCATGTCTTTATATGGTGAGCACCTATATTATAACTAATGGTCAACACTATCCCCTAAGACACAATATCTATAAAGGCCTCTATCCACAATGATCGGTCAACACCACATCAAGTAATTCTTATTTATGTGCATATGAATCGAATGACATGTCAGAAAACAATGATGTGTATAAATCACCAAAAAATACCTAATCCATATCACCCAGAACCTCATGCTCATGTGATAACATCACTAAGTCCCAATGTTCAACACCATCCCATGTCCTGCGAGCTATGCCCTTATCCTGAAATCCTAGTCACTTCAACCTAATGACTATGTATCCTCAAACTAGTGATCATCATCACCTCATGTCTCTTGGGCCAATCCCATCCTAACTTCCACTTCACCTCAGTCCTTGGGATCAACGTCACCTAAATTACTATGGTCCATTCACATCACATTTCAAGGGAAGCATAGAATTCATAATAAAATATTGTTAATTATATTAAAAAACTAGGATAACCAAACCAATTGGTAAAAATTTCCTAACATTTCATAGAATATATAACTATGCTAGGGTATACCCAATAACATCACATGGCATCATTTAACCAATTTAAGGGCAATTATTAATTATTTATGTATCTCACTCAGTAACTAAAATATACACAATAAACCATTCACTGAAAAAACCTTATAAAATTAAGTAGAGATATAGTAATAACATGAATTATAATCATTGTTTCTCAATATTTGAATGACATCCTATAACGCAATCCCAAACTAGAGAAATTAATGTTTTATAAAAAAATTCCTAAAAAGTGTGAAAAAAGGATTGAATAGATTTAGCATTCTGAATGGTGATAAAAAATAAAAAAGAATCTAACAAACTAAAGGAACTACCTAGAGGTATTTATATCCACCAATGGATCTTGAATTGGAACTCAAATGAGGTGGGGAGGCCATAGCCTATAGAGGAGAAGGATATTAGAGGATCCCCCTGGTGTGCATAAAAATATAGGATAATGGATGAGGAGAGAAATAATTATAGGAGAGGGGTAAAATGTAATCTCAACATATTAAATGTTTATCATGGTTTGGATACGTGGTTTTTCTAACCGTGTTTCAACCAAGCAGGGCTCACTATCCAAGAACCACACCTTGCATGGCTAGGCTCATTTCTTTCTATACCATGTGAATACCATGTGTATCCCCTATTTTAAAATTTTAAAATAAATAACATGAAAAATTACGTCCATCCGGCATGTTTTAAAAAAAATTATTCTATGAAATAATGGGCGACATGATTTCCCCTTACAGGCGATATAGTATGGTGAAGCCACGCACCTCTATCTGTGCTTTCCTAAAACTAAGTTTCTAGGGTCTGATGTTCTTGAAAATCATTTGAAACCTCAAGGGAATTTGCAAGAAATAAAAACCATCTATTAAAATCCTTTAGGTCAATCAAACTCACAAAATTAGGTTCTAAAGACAAAAAAGAAAGTTGTTACACTCATCAAACTATAAAAAATTAATTTTTTTGATAAATTTCAACATGCTCGTAACCCCAAGACAATTTAGTATCCCCACCTTATAATATTTCATCCATGAGCTATCAAGTTTTTCCTTGATATGATATTGAACATACCTATATCACTTACATAAACCCATTCTAACCAGTTTATCAAAAAGAGGTCAAATCCCCATGAGGTTCTATCCACCTTAAGATTACCTACATAGTCACTTTTTGACCAAAAAAATTAAATTTTAGCTTATTTCAACAACCATATCCACACCTAAAAGTACTCCCATGAAACACCATCTTTCATACCACTCGTCAGGTGTCCAATTATTCCTTCATCATACCTGACACCCATTAATCCATGCACCTCACCAAATTCCCATAAGTTTATATCCCGTAAATGACACCCATGAGTCACGCATCTCATCAGATTCCCATAAGTCTTTAATCTCAAAAGATGCTAAAAAATGATACATCATATATATCCATGCACACCATAGTCTCGATTACCACACACCACATACAAATCATGCATAATACTGATGCAAACAATAAATTCTATTGCATACATACATCTTATAAATATCACACATCAGAAATAATTAAAATATACTAACCATATCATGGTTAGTCCAAAAAAAAGACATGTGAAACTCATACACAAAACTAGCCATTCCATTAAGAACTAAAGTACACCCCAGGATCATGGAGTACCTCTAACTAGAATTGGATGACAATCATTTTATGACCTTATTAGATCAGCGTCAAGAAACTGGCCTAAAACATGACTACCCATGCCCTGGAATCCCTTTAGAGAAACACCATCTACTGGCCACTGACCCAAATAATGTGTCTCTCAATCTTTACCATGACATCCATATGTAGTTTAATCCTGGATACCAGCTCCTATTACTTCTCGGGGTCCTACCTCAAATCCCTATGTCTGAATAGGTCACTATATCGTAGCTGTTTGAGTAGGATTCCTCTAGAAATACCCTAGATGGAACATCTGGCAGCATTCCTCACACACCATTGGAATATGATCACACTGGGTTTGAAAATGTTCGGGCTGCTGAAACTACATACATACTACTAAAGACCCACTACTTAATGGTTAACAAGAATCTTAGGCCCAGATTTCCTACTAAGACTCATCAGGGACCCACTTCCTGCTACCTAAATCACCACCACTAATCTCACCTGATGCTGTCATCCATCTCAAATAATATCATATTGTTAAATTTCTTTCTTCTATAATCACATAATTTAGCACCTCTAAGAAATTTTTCATTCTGAATATATTTACCTACCCTTTACAGCATGTTTCAAACAATCCTCATATAACCTCACCAAAGTGATGTCATCTCCCACCAATGTAGTCACCAAATAGGAAAATTCTATTAAATTGGGCGCATAATTCTTAGTGGAAATGCCTACCTAGTATAGGTTCAACAATTAGTAGGATTTATCTACTATAAACATCTTCAGAATGATTTGGTCAAAGAACATTGTCTTTAAATCCTTCCATCCCAGTCCCTCATGTCTACTTTACTGAACATGTACTTCCAACCAGTGCTTTTTCAGTTCTCTGAGCATGTGTGTAGCCATATTAACCCTCAAACCAAGGGGTGTCTCAAGATAGTAAAAGATTATTTTGATTTAATATATCCAGTTTTATGCTTCCTTTAGCCTCCCTGACCCAAAATAATGGTAGGTGCTGAGACATGAACTCATGAGTCAAATACGCCATGGATGACTCAGCTTCCAGAGCTCCCCAGTCAATACCCTGTATGACCTGAACCAAGATTTCACTAATATTATCATATATTCATGGTAAAAAAATATTTCATATATTTTTGTTTCCCCTATAATAATGGAGCATGTACCTATAGCAAATGAACAACCCGGCCATCTGGTGCCTCATACAGTGCATGCTCTAGAATCACCATATCACTACCCTCCCAATGCTCTACCAAAAGATGTCTTGCTGGAATCACACTAAATATAAAACACCATGGTCATATATCCATAATATTATATATATATATATATATATAATATATAAGGAAATTTTTAATATCTAGCACATCACACAACCCTTACACTCTCTTACCATATCCTTGTCACTTTACATATGGTCACATGGCACCTTACCAACCGATATCAAAATTAGATATCATATATAATTTGGACTCAAGGTCCCTTTACCAACCATAATAGATTCTGTAATAACATGTAATTCATACTCATGGACCCTTTACTCACCATTATTAGTGGTCAAAAACACCTTACACTACTGGAAAACTAACCTTTACCAACGGTTTGGAACCATTGGTATAGGCCTCGAAACCGTTGGTATAGCCTATACCAACGGTTTGGAGAACCGTAGCCAAGTAAGCCGTTGGGATAGGTCTATACCAACAGTTTTCCAAAAACCGTTGGTATAGACCTATACCAACGTTTTTGGAAACCGTTGGTATAGGTAATATGAAATCTATACCAACGGTAATGGAACCGTAGGTATATAAATTCCAAAAATAAAACATCCGCTCTGATTTGATCCCAGGACCCCTCGTTTATAATCGAACGACTTAACCACTAAGCTAACATCACTTTTGTAAACATAATTTCATAAATATATATATGTATTATCATAATTATTTAAAATTTTAATTTATATAATGTTCTCGGTTAGTAGATCTGGAAAAAAATCAATGAACATATCCCAACCGTTGTCAAAACCGTTGGGATAGACCTATCCCAACGGTTGTCAAAACCGTTGGGATAGACCTATCCCAACGGTTTTCAAAACCATTGGGATATGTTCTGGGTGTATTTTTTTGGTGGTCGAATGCTGGTTTTTTTCCTCTTTTCCCCAACGGTTCACCAAAACCGTTGGGAAAGGGCCTAAAAACACACCATTTCCCAACGGTTTTGGTGAACCGTTGGGAAAGAGTGACCTTTCCCAACGGTTCACCAAAACCGTTGGGAAAGGGCCTCAAAAACACAGCCTTTCCCAAAGGTTATGGTGAACCATTGGGAAAGATCACTCTTTCCCAACGGTTCACCAAAACCGTTGGGAAAGGGTGTGTTTTTAGGCCCTTTCCCAACGGTTTTGGTGAACCGTTGGGAAATGGTGGCTATACCAATGGTTTTTACAAACCGTTGGTATAGAAGTGTTGGGAAAGATCATGTTTCCAGTACTGTTAAATAAGCTATATCTATATTCACATGACTCCAACAATGCGTTGGCCAACAACGGTGGGAAGAAATCACCAAGAAATACCTAAGATGCATCATCTGATACCTCACAACCATATGAACATGCCTTTATGTACCAATGGTCAACACCATTCCATGTCCCAAGATCCATATCCCCATCTTAGTGACCCCATCACCTCAAACTTATGACCATGTCACCTCAACCATGAGATTATCATAACCCTTTGTGCCCAGCCTAACCTAATGACTATGTCACCTCAGTCCTGGTGACCAATGTCATCTCAATTACATAGATATATTCTCACCACATTACCATGAAACCTTATCGTTCATAAAAAATATAATTAATTAAATTACACAACTAGCCTAAACTACATAGTTTTTCAAAATACCCTTACCATCTTAGCATATATGAATAAGCTATGGCATAGCCAATTAAATCCCACAACATAATTTAATCAAGTTAAAAACAATAATTTATCAATTAGGGGTCTCACTCAGTCAACCCAACATGCTAATAAATCATGCTATCCAAAAAAAAGATAAAATTAATGATAAATCAAGGTGCCACCTACCTTATACTCATAGGCTCATGATCACTGAATATTAGCCTATAATGAGATATGAGATGAGATAAGTCAAATTTTTTATACAAAAAACATGAAAATAGGATGAAATCGCACTCTTGGATTGAAAATTATGTATAGAGGGACAAACAAGAAATATAAGCTAATGGACTGATGGCCTTATCAAGAGAAATCTATAGCGACCTAGAGATCTTGAATTATAGCTCTGATGAAGAGAGGATTCCAATTCCAATGAATTAGAAGAAAATGGTATGATCACCCATTATACATGAAAATGGAGGAGAAAAATGGAGGAGAGGGAAAAAATGTAATTTTACCCATTTAAATGACCCACAGAGTTTGTCTAACCATATTCCAATCCTACAGTGCTCACTTTACAAACCAAAAACCATTCAGGGTTAGGTGGAAATTTTTTGAAATATTAGTAGAAAATGTGTATCCCCTCTGTTGAAAATGGTAAATACCTCACATAACCATTCCCCCATCCTGTACAGATTGAAAGATTATGTCTAGTGAAATAGTGTTTCATTAGGTTTCTTTTATAGAATGCATGGTTTGAATATACCATGTGCATTTGTCTACGATTTCCTAAAAAATAGTTTGCAAAGTTAGACATTCCTGAAACTCATCTGAAACTATGGGTCACCATCAAAACCATAAAATCCATCTATAAATAGTTCCTTGGTTTAACAAAACTATATAACTTAGGTTTTAAATTTCAAAAAGATGTTTGACCCACTCAGTGAGCTAAAAAATCAAAATCGTTGAGGAATTTTGACCTTCTAGAAAACTAAGGATTTTACAGTAGAGATTAGGGCGAATATTTTTTTCCATGATAATTTTAATTTTATTTGATTTTTTATTATAATTTTATGGATTATAAGTTATTTAAATTTATTTTTAATTTCTGATAGTTCACTTAGGCCCTTTTAAAATTGTGGTAGTTGAAACCTTTATATATAAGATAGAAAACTCGAAGATCGTGAAATTCCATATGATGGTATATAGATTAGTTTTATAGAGTTTTTAACAATATAATTATTTAGACTCTATCCATTAACACATATTATTACATGATTTTAAACACAATTCTTCATCAAATATAAACCAATGATCATATAGTCTAGTGTTGTTAAAATATTATGTACATAGGATTGAAAAAATAAAATGTCTATATATTTATCTCTCTTAATGAGCTCCTAAATTTTTTTGAGATCCTACATCTACATAGAATATCATAGGGAATACATAGAAATAAGGTATGACCTAAGAAATCCATGTAATGGTAAGGATGAGAATAAAGAATTTCACATGAGTTAAGTATGGCATGATAACATGAATGTAATGGGACTTGAATAATCCTATTTAAGAATAGAACATAGAACATAGAATCATATAATATTGGAAACAAAGGAATGTGTAAAAAAATTATAACATGAAATAAACATGAGTCAACTCTAATAGGTAAAATTTTATCACATTATAGAGAGTGTCCCATAATAAATTAGGTTTAATCCCTAATTCCACACAAGATGTATCATAAAACTAAACACAAACCAGTGCATTGGATCACTATATAGGTAAAACCATTATAAATGTTTCATGCATATGAGTTTCACATGATGAATCAAATATAATGAATAAATAGAATGGTTACCCATGGAAAGAAATGTGTTTCATATTCTTGTCATAAGGAATAACGAAATGGAATATCAAAATTGTGTCCTTGAAATATTGTATTTAAATCATAATTGGAAATTCATATTGGGAAATACAAATATTTCTTGATAAATATTTTCCAACTGAAGTCATAACATGTAAAAAGAGTGTTTAAGACACTTTATAAATGAGCCACATTAGTGCATTTTTATGGAAAAACAAACATTATTTAAAGAGGATTAAGTAATTATTGTTTTCATAAAAGTAGAAATAAACTAAGATGGTTTTTGATGATAAAATTATTGATTTTAGAATCATAATTGTTGCTTAAAAATCTTATGTATTGTACATGAAAATTGGTATTAAATTTTGAAGTTCCCTTAAACTGTGCTTGCTTATAAGGAGGAATTGTGAAGGGGGCCTTATAAAACATGTATTCCTCTAATAAAGAAGGATGAATTGATCTGGATAATTATTTTTGGAACATATAATAATAATTTAAAAGAAATATATAATAATATGGACGAAATATACAAGTTTAAAGAGAGGGAAATCATATCCTAATGGTAATTTGGAGGATTAGAGAGGATACATTATCATATGCCTAAAAGTGTTCCTAACATGCCCTTAATATACTGCATAATAAACTTATATTCATTAATAAATTAATTTTGACCCTATTAAACAGAGATCTACATTACTATATTTTTTTAATTTCAATTATTTCCATTTTTATAATTTATAATGTTTAATTTCACTATTCTATAAGCACTCATTTAACGGTTTTATGGTCAGTTCCCTTGATTAAATTATGGGATTTCTTATCAAATGAAAAAACCCCTAGAAGTAGAATTATATGGTATTAATTTACATATAAAAATTTCAAATGGTTATGTATATACTTATTTCGGTTGTGATGATGTTTCATTAGGTGACATATTATTGAAAAACGATTAGTTTATTTTGATGGGTTCTTGATCATCACAAAATATATTATTTTATTGTTTAGTATTATGTACATATATCAATTAAAAAACATAAAAGAAGTTATAATATACATAATTGAATATTATTTAGGCATGATAATTATTTTATGACCAGCCTTGAAGGTGGTAATGAAAAACTCAAACTCGTCATCTATGAAGGTGATGAATCAACCCATCACGAACAATGTTTTTATTTGTAGGATAAAAGGAGAAGGGAAGATATTTGATGATCTAAATAACATTAACATAATAACATAAAATTATATATATTATATTGGATTCATAATGTCACTTTTGATAGGTGAGGTGAGGGGAGCATAAGAAAAGAAAAATATTAAAAGAAAACATAGGGGTTTACCTCTTGAATATCATATCCTTGATAATATACTTAAGGCACATAGAATTTGTCTTTTCTTGACACTAATAATACTAATATGCATAGAATAGGTTTGATAGACGAATTGGGTATAATATTATCAAGAAATAATTCTTATGAGGTGTGAGGATGATAGGTGGTGAGGAGCGGTATTTATAGGGGGTGAGAGGGATGTTTTTTATTATTTTATTTATTTATTTATTATTTTGACTCTAGACTATGAGTATTTTTGATTTCTATAAATAAATAAAGTAAATGTTTTAGGAGTGTTTGAACCAATGTGTGCTTAAAAAATACATACATCATCCATGATTCAAAAATTCCCGTGTTTTTCTTATACCGCAAATGATTGTATTTCACTATTCAAAAAATATTCATCAATTTTAAAAAAATCCTAAAAATTAACCCTAACATTTTTTACCTATATAATTAAAAAATGGACTCAATTTTATCAAAATAATTTCCTAAATATGAGAATTTGTTTTAACATTATAATCATCATTTATTGTAAATATTGATTTTAGTAATACAACTAACATTATGACACTTAGAACAATTAATGAAGGTTTCATAAAACTATCATATATTTTCAAGACAAAAAAAATATTAATTTATGAATCTATTTTATGAAAATAAATTTTCTTATAAATCATTATATTAATTATAAAATTTTAATTAAATATTTTTGTTTCACAAAAATACCAGCACTTAATTTATCATTTTTAAAACATTTATCTACTTATTCCATGATATAAATATATTAAATTTTAATTTATATGATACCTAAATTTTATTTATACTCCCATAGATGAGGTTACTATTAAAAATAACATATTACTATTTTTAATGGATACATTACTATTCCAATAGTTAGGTTACTCTTCCAATGGTCGTATTTCAAACGACCATAAGGGTTTACTAATTTTTATAAATAACACTTATTCCATCCATCAATCACATATATTTACTCCCAATTTTTTAAATACTTTTTTATTTTAATTGAATATTTTATTTTTAATGTTATTTATTATTTCAACATCTTTGTTTATGAGTGTGATCATTCAAGTGTATCAAAGAGATCCAAATTTTACTGTTTTGTTATCTTATTTTATATTTATTGTTCGAATGTAATATTTGGAATTCTTTTGGGTTTATTTACTAACTAATTTATCATTATTTATTAATTAGAATAATGTTTTTATAAGATTATATATGTGATGTATGTGATTTATACTACATGATATAATTATAAGAGGGGAATTTCTATTGATAAAATTTTGGGTCTTTACATTCTTCCACTTTTTGAAATTTCACCATTGTAATTTTATTTTACGTAATAAGGTAAAAATGGGTGAGGGTACATCTCCCTCATCACTTCCTCTGGTTATATGCTTCCTATTCATACTCATGGTTTCTTCATAGTACTTTTCATATGTGAGAATTCTTGTTTCATAAGACTTTATCTCTAAGATCTAAGATCTGAACTGGAGGATATATCTACCCAAGCATTTAACACATATTATTACACAATTTTAAGCATAATTAACAATCAAATTACATGTTGTCGATTTTAAAGTCTAATTTATTTTGATGATTACGTATAAGAAATAGAAAAAATTAAAATAGAATAAAATTATTTATTTTAATCATCCATAAAGAGCTCCAAACTTTTTTTGTGCTCCCACATCTATATAGGATAACCTGAAGAATACGGAAACAAATGGGCTGATCTAAAAAACCTACTAAGGGTATAAACATAGGAATAAAGAAAAGGACATGTCTTAGAAGACATAACATGATGAAATAAAAAGGCATGGAATATGAATAAAAATAAGTAAGTATAACATATAGATCTTAGGGACATGTAATCGTATAATTATAATAATGTGGAAACAACATAGAACATTACATAAGAATTAGGAAAGGCTAACTTCCAAGATGATTGTAGAAGGATGGAAAAGTCCCATGATAGAATTTGGTTCACTCCCTATCCTAACATGATATCTCATGAGACTAAAAATTACCTAATGTATCAGAACACTATCTTGGAACACCCATCATAACATGTTGATGAATATGTGTTCTAATAAAAGAATCATACATAAAGAAAAAACATAGGGGTTTCCTATGGAAAGAAATGGGTGTCATCATCATGTCATAAGGAATAATAATTGGGAGTATCGTAAATGTGTCCATGAAAGAATGGGTCTAAATCATACATGGATATTTATGATGGAAAGTAAGAATGAAAAATGATAATTGAATTCATAATTAAGTTAAAATATTTAAAAATAGTGTTTAAGAAACATTATAATTGAATCACTTTAATGCGGTTTAAGGGAAAATTTTAATGATTCTTAAAAAACAAAAAAGGCATAAATTTTTGTATAAAACTAGAAATTAACCAAGATAGTTGTTAAGAAAAAATGAAAAATTTTATAAAAATATTATGGATTAAAATATATTATTTAGAAAACCTAAAAATTAGTGAGAAATTGGGATGTTTCCTTTGATTGGGATTCCTTATTAGGACGAATTGTGAATAGAAACTTTTTAAAACATGTATTTCCCAATAAAAGAAGGATAAAATGTTATAGATAAATGATTTTGGAAAATATAATTTTTTATAGTAATTATATAAAAACAAATTATAATTAAATTATGGTAAAGACAGAGAATGTGTAATGAAATGTAAGAAATGGTGGTTCAGAAAGAATCACATACCTTATGTCTAGAATTTTCCTTCACATTATCTTAATATGCTTGATAATGAAGTTAAAATAAATAAATAATTAATTAATTAATTTTTTTACATGTATTTGATTTATTATAATTTTTTATGACCATTTACAACCTTTTTTATGGGTTATAAAATTCAATATTGTCATTCGGGTGTGTTCAGTTTCCGGGGCTTCATGATTGGTTCACATATATAAATGTTTGAAAGATTATGTAAAATGAGAATAGAGATACATAATTTAAGATATATGTTATTAATAAAAAAAATAGATGATTAAATTTTTATATAATTCATTTATTTTTTTGGGGTGAGGATGAATCATTAGATAATACATTTGTGACAATCGTTTATATTATTTTCACAGTTTCTCGATCATCACAAACTAGTTCAGTTTCATTATTTATTATTGTTTATAAAAGTTTGTTTAAGAACATAAAAATGGTTATAAAAAATATTTTACAATATTCTTGAACTATTATAATTTTTTTATTTCCATTCTTGAAGTTATTAAGTAAATATTAAAACTTTTCATCCTCCAAGGAAAAAAATCAACACCTCATAGACAATATTTTCATTTTTATAATAAATGGAAGAGGAGAAGAGTCTTTATAGGGGATTTTACATTAAAATAATAAAATTATATTATATATAATATAAAATATTAATCATTCATGTTTGGAATGAAAATATGAGGAGTGTATAATAAAATAAAATAAATTTAAAAGATATTAAAGCGATAAAGAATTTTACCTATTGAATTATTCTCCTTGAGAATCTCTTCAAGGAAATTATTTTTTTTAGTAAAGAACCTCGTAGAAATGGAAATGTGTTTTGGGAAGAGGATTCCATAGAAATTGGACAAGCATAAAGGATTATGGAGTATGAGGAGAAGATGTTGTGAGGTTTGGTATTTATAGTGGTGGAGAAGGATTTTTTTCTATTATTTTATTCCTTTGTGTATTATTTTGGATCAAGAAAATGAATAGTGTGTATTCTTATAACTATGTATATTAAAAAGTGCACGTGTGTATGAAATAATAATTCTTACATCATCCATACATCGTCTATGACTCAATTACTAATGTACTAATCTTATACTATAAATTGGCATATTTCACAATTCACTAAAAATTCATTTTTTTAGAAGAAACCAAAAAATTAACCACTACCATATTTAGACACGTAGAATTCGGAAATGTAATCCATTTTATGAAAATTATTTTATAGATATTTAAAATTAAAATTTAAATAAAATAATTATGTATTGGAAAAATACAAATTTTTAAATTATAACTGATTTTATAACAATTTGAAAAATTACTTAAGGAATAATAAAATTATGCTATAATAAAAACTAAGGAAAATTATTAATTATGAATAAATTCTCGGAAAATAAATTTTCTTTTAAATAATTATATTAATAGTTAAATTGTAGATAAACATTTATGTTTTATAAAAAATTCTTACACAAAACATATCACATTCAAATTCTTTATTTACTTATTCATTGATATAATTATTTCATTTTCTCATTTATAAAATGGATAAATTTTAATTATACTTTACTGGGTGAGGTTACAATTTTATTGGTCAGTTTATTGTTAATAACAGTCATACTACTATTCCAAATGTCAAGTTATTATACCATTGTTTTAGGTTTTAAAATATTTATAAATACAATTTATTTCATTAATTTATCATTTATAAAGTTTGTATTGTGTTATCTATGTTATAAGAGGTGATTTATAATTATAATAAGGTAAAATTTCATTGATAGAATTCTTGGTCATTACATTCTTCCCCCTGTATGATATTTCTCCCTCGAAATTTCATTTTACATTCTATGGTGGGAACAGGTGGGGGTACTTCCCCTTCTTCACTTATATTAGCTCCCATGTTACCTCTCCATTCTTATGGTTCCACAATATAACTTTGACCAGGTGAGTGGTATTTTTGCGAAGATCTCTATCTCTAGGATCCAAGATCTTCACTGGATTCTCCTCATAAGAGAGATCATCTTCCAAATGTACAACCTACGAATTTTGTACATGTGATAGATCTAGTATGTATTTCCTCAAGAGGGATATGAATATTTCTTTGTGTACTTGACACATGGTTGGTGGAGGTGCTAGTACATAGGCCATAGCTCCAATATGATCATGAATATTGAAGAAGCTGATTTACCAGGGAATTATGTTTCCTTTCCCCCCAAATATCATGACCCTCTTCCATAGAGATATATAGAGGAATAAAATGTCCCCAAAATTAAACTAACAGTCTCATAGATTATTATCAACAAAGCTATTCTACCTACATTGTGCTGCTTTGATGTGATATTGAATGGTTTTCACCTTTCTTGATATTTATTCATCCAGTCCAGGTCCTAACAACTTACATTCAACGACTTCATCCACTAATACAAAAGTCATGTTTAAAAACACTGGTATTTATCAGTGATAGAAAAAACACCAATAAATGAGATATTTATCATTTCCACGGAAAGCATTAATAAATTTAACATTTTATTAGTGCTTTTTTTAGAACTGATAAATATTTATTTCAGCAGTGTTTTTTAGCATTGATAAAGGTCTGAATAAATAAAATAAAATAATTAAATAACATAAAAAATTAATATTATTAAAAATATATTACAAATTTTGTTAATTAAATAATTATTCAAAAATATGAATAAATTGATTATAAATTATTAAATATTAATCATTTTATTAATTAGATAATTATGATAACTAATGTTATAAAATTATATATATTAAATATATAGATATATATTAATGTATACAACTATGATTTATATATTTAAAAATATTAATACAGTTTACATTAAATAGTTATATATTTATTGAATAATAGTTTATGATTAAAAATTAATACAAATTAAAAAATTTGACTAATTTCATAGTACTCAACATATAATTGAATGTTGTTTTATTTTTGAATTTAACATATATATATATATATATAATATGTGTTATATTGATTTCACATATATGTAATTTATTTATTTTTATATATAATGCAAAGAAATAAAAATTATCTATTTTTCAGTATTGTTAAAGTGTACTTATTCTTAATTTATTCACTTTCAGTCATTTTTAACAGATATGAATGCACATAAAATTAAATAATCATTATTAATAATAAAATTATATTTATAAAAAAATATATATATAATTATAAATAAATAAATATTTTTTAGAATTATTTTTATAATTATAAATAAATATTTATATATATTTAAATAATTCTTAAATTTATAATAAATTAAATTAAATAATGAATATATTTACTATATATATATATGTATAATTATATAAATATATATAAGGATATATATATAATTTTTTTAAAATATTTTTATAATTATGAATAAATAATTATAAATTATAATAAATATATTTAAAAAAGGAATATATTTACAATATTTTCATTTATAAATATTTATTAAGTATATATAAATATTAACAATTTTTTTATTTATAATTATAATTATAAATCATTTACCTGCTCTTAAGTAATAAGAACAGATAAAAGCATCGTTATCAACACTTTTTTCATGCTGATAAATATGTGCCTTTATCAGTGCTGATAAAATTAAAATTTACTAGTGCTATAATTTTAGCAATGATAATGATTTATTTTTTTCAGCTCTTTTTTAGAGATAATAAAGTCCTACCTTTATCAGCACTAAAAATGAACTGATAAAGTGTCCTTTTATCCACGCTTAAGTAATTAGGACTGATAAAAAGTCTCTTTATGAGGGTATATTTTTAAGCACTGATAAAAGTGTATTGGCCTAATTAAAAAACCATAACCATTTATGAACCCGTCACGATATCATAAGCCTTCCACGAAAGACATCCGCTACTAATAATCCTCTTTTATGAATCAAACCACGAATCACACCACTCATTTGCCTCTGGAACATCTCATTTGACATCCAGTGTTCAATTGATGTTATGGTTTCTGAAGAGGGTTTCCAATTTTCTTCAACCTAGAGGGGTAGTAATTTCAATTTTCTATGGGTTTTTTGGATTCATTTTTAATTTCTTATTCAACTATGTTTTCATCTATGGTGTTGTGGTTTTATACTAGCGTAGTAGGCCTTCCAATTTTATCATTTTCCAATTTTGATTCAACTCTTGATTACTCATATATATTTTATTGTTTTTGGACTCAATAGTGACACATTGAGTCACGTGGAGTTTATTTGGTTGTTTTTTTTGTTTAAATTTCCTAAATTTATATCCCAAAGCTATAATAACTATTTTTAATTATTTAATTTATAAATGGTATTGCATACATGTGAAATTTTAGAAATTCAAATTGGGGATTTTGTGTGCAATGGAGTTCAAGGCAGGTTAAGGGATTTATTTTATATTAAAATGATTTATATCTTCTTTTTTAATCTTCTCTCGGGTTTTGTGGGAATCCAATGTATGGATACATCCTAGAAATTTTTATTTGAATTTTCTTTTAATTGGTTTTATTTATTTTTTTCCCAAATCATTCCTATTGTGTTGTTTTTCATGCCCTGGAGCTTGTTTCCAGTCTGAGGGTGATCAAGAATGTCCCTTGGATGCAATCATGGGCCATATCAGGTGTTTGATATATTGTTGTATTGGGTTTTTTAGGAAATTATATCCATTGTTAAATTTGTTATTCCTTTTCTCATCAATTAAACTTCATATATATCTAAACATTAAAAAAATATTTTATTTTTCTACCTCTTTATATTAATCCAACATTATTTATAAACCATTTTATAAATAATCTATGAAATATGTCAGGTCCACTAGGATGGATACCTTGAGAGGGGAGGGGGTGAATCAGTGTCTGACAATATAAACAAATTTCCGATTTTGATCTTATTTTGATGTTAGACAAAACCCTCTTCTATCTCTCCTTCCTTTTGCAGAGTATGAATGAATCTTGAAGCATGTACAGGAAACCACAATTCTAATTGGTTCACCCTCACTGGGGTACATCCAAGGAGCATAAACTGGTGATGTGCCGATGTTCCAAATCCACTGTAAGCACACTGCTATTTACAAGTTCTAAGTAGACTCACTATCCCTCTTGGTTTACAACCATTCAAAAATTGATAACACACTGCTCTCTTAACTATAGTGATCTCACTACTTCATCAGAAGATCCCCTCACAGTTTATAGACCAGTAGGTCTCTTCGTTGTCACTAAATAATGTATCCTCTACTGTATATAAATGCTATATTGAAGTCCAAATTTCATCCATTGATGAATACCCCATTTCCACTGATCACAAGGCAAAAAACATTGTAAATACCTTTTCAGAACACCCTACTTTGTGAAACTCCCAACTTCGCGAAGCTCAAACAAGTCTTCGCGAAGCTCAAACAAGCCTTCATGAAGCTCCAACCTCATCATGAAGAACACAGCTTCATAAAGCTCACTACCTCACGAAACACACTACTTCGCAGAGCTAAACCCTTTGTAAAGCTCATGCCTTTGCAAATATTAGTCCATAACAGAGCTCAAGTCATCATAGAGTGACTTCTTTTACCAAGTTCATTGATCTAATGTGGAACACACCACTTTCACGGAGCTAGATTAGCCACAGCGAAGCTCCTTCTTTTTCGAAGCACACTACCATCATGTACCACCTTTGCAAGTCAAGAGCAAGACATTTTTATAGAAAAAAACTCTCTACTTCCCTTGAGTGGGTCATGTTCTATTTATATGCGATTCCACCGACCCTTGAACCTTCCTTGCAAATTTAGCACCATGTCATCTCAAATCGGGAAGCTTTGAATTTTCAGCCGAAATTCTCTCTATATCACGAAGCACCATGACAATTTTTAGATCGGGTAGTTCTTTGTAATCGTGGAGCATTGCATCAATTCTTTCGTGCCTTCACCACGAAGCTCCACTTGTAATTCCCTTTGTCACCGCAATGCACTTCAACACACCATGGAAACCAATATTTTCTACAAACACCACCAACCCAAAAATGCTAAAATGTTGCCTTGGAGATTTTTTACCAAAAAAATATAATAACTTGATGCCATGCACTATTCTCCAACTATAATATAATTTTTCATCATCATCCAACTCCCCCTCTGTTAATAATTTACACCAAAAATATATCCTTTTGAGATTACCCCTTTCTAGTTATACAACATTTTTTGAGACCTATGTACCACTATAAGACATTATCCTTTCTTAATTAGAAATGAATATTTTCAAGAATTTCACCCCCCCCCCCACTTTTGAGAATTTATTTAACTAAAATGAAGTGTATTTCCATTGAATCACTTTGATACCTTGATATATGACATGTAGGTAAATAGTATTTGAAACCTTTTTTCTATAAAAAATTTGGCATACAACAAATCTCCAACAATCCATGATATAGATTGACATTCTATACCCAATATTTGAAACTTTTATTCAATTTTCAATGGGAGTCAATATGGGTTTCCAATATTCCTTTTTAAATCTATAAAAAAATTTCCCTCATGTACATGTATTGGGAAATAAATATCCCATGAATCCCATGAGTCCCCTATAAACTAAGGAAAATGTCAACTCTCTAATCATAAATATTTAAACATTGGTCATTGTAAATGTTGAATATTAGTACCATCATTCATATCTTGGAATGCTAAATATTATACCATCCACATTGATAAAAATTTTCAATCTATCCATAAAATTATTATTTATATAATGATTATGATCAATTCCACATTTTTTAAATTAATGTTTCTCTAATAATTTATATAACTTTCAATACCAGGCTATTAGTTCTTATTTAAATTCATAAATCACATTTGTAAATTTAAAAACATTATTCGTATATTAAATAATGATAAAACTATCTGTTTGTTTGAAGTAAACTTCATATTCGTGTAATTCAATAGTAAATGCTAATTTTACATTCAGTTGGAGTACCTAGAATTTCCTTGTGATGGGACGGTGTGGTGATATGACATCACAATAGTATTAAGATGTCTCAAAATATTTAAATAACATTAATTTTGAATGTAATAATTCCTTATGTTTCTACATCACTTGTCCTAATACAGTTTTATATCATATAGTTGATTGAATGAGAGTTTATTATTATTTTTTATCATATTTGAGTTTTTTATTACTCCTTAATTGCCTATATTATATTTTCATTTTTTAGGTTATTTAAGAAATATTTCATATGGAGTAATTATTTTCATAAATTCAATTACCCATTTTCTTCAACATACTGAAATTCATTAAAAAAATAAAATGTTGAGTTTCCCTTATTCGAATTGTCTATAACCTTCACCATTGATAATTAATATTGTATTTGTATTTATTTATATATTTTATAAAATTAATATTTTATGAACCAAATAGGATAGATATGAACAAAAAATAGATACAAGTTAATTTTTGGATAACAAATATGAATATTAAGTTAAAGTGTTCATCATTTTTGAATGATATCATGTTGATGGCCCTTTTAAAATCCTCTATCCATGTTCAAATTGTTGTTATTCAGGAAAAATTAGTCCATAAGAGTTGGAAGAACATTTGATTTGTCACAGAATAGATCTAAGCTATAAATATTTAACTAAATATGCGAAAAAACTAAATGTGGACAACGATTGGGATGATACCATGTTTTTATGATTCATTTGATATAAATAACTTTTTAAAATGTGATTGAGATCACATGGAATAAAAAAAATGGAAAATATAGATGACCTACCAGATTCTCCAAAGTTATTTAAGGAGTTAAATTGTTTTTCCAAAAAACAATTTATTACCAGTTGTACTAAATACACAATATTGTCATCTATGTTGATGTTAAATAATTTTAAAGCTAGATATGGTTGAAGTGAAACCCTCTTTATAGAACTACTTAGTCCTCTGAAAAATATAATACGAGAAGAAAATGAACTATGAAGATGAACGAATGATGTTAAATGAATGTTACGTTCAATTGTATTGATCTCTATAAATATATATTCTTGTCCAAATTATTTAATATTATTTTTTAAGGACCATGAGTCACTCATAAAATTCCATATGTGTGGCGTATAACGAAATAAGAAAAATGAATCAATTCCATCAAAATCTATATGGTATATTCCTATCATTCCATGGTTCAGATGATTATATGTATGTCAGGAAACCATGAGAAAATTTACATGGAATGAATATACAATAATTAAATATCAGAAACTGCATCATCTAATAGATTCTTCTCAATTTAAGAAAATTGATAATGGGTTTCATGAATTTGGAGATTAGCTGAGGAAATTCCGTCTTATGTTATCTATAAATGAAATAAATTATTTTGGTATACATAGTAGTACACATAGTTTGGGGACTGTCATGTTGGTAAATTATAACATTCCCCCATGGTTATGCATAAAGAAAAAATACATTTTATTGTAACTACATATATCTAGACCAAAGCAACCTAGTAATGATATTGATGTCTATTTGGATCCATTGATCAAAAATCTGAAATTGAAGTGGGATACAGGTATTAAAATGTATAATGCTCATATAAGTGAAGAATTCACATTGAGGGCCACGTTTTATGTAATAAAAAATGACTACGCCACTTACATAAATTTATCAGTCTATAGAATTAAAGGACTGTTGGGGAGTCTCTATTGTGAAAAATGAATATACTCAGTTCGGTAGAAACATTGCTCAAAGACTATTTTTTTAGTATATCATAAATTTTTACCATGATGACATAAATACCAATACTAGATCATAGAATTTTCTGGGAATATCAAAAAAGGTATGACACCATCTCTAGCAACGTTTGATCAACTGTAAAAAAAAGAAAAAAATATTGACTTTTTTATAAACCATTTTTGAAAAACCTTACGAAATCAAGTTCGAAGAAGAGATAAACTTTATTTTAATTATCATATTAGAATTTTTTGTAATTAAAAAATTTTATTGATGTCTTTCATGTATAAACAAATTTTTTGATAGTGTTGTTATCATGTTAGTAAATGTTCATAAAAAATTAAATATGGAATAAAGTCTAGGTTGGACTTAATTGAAATGGGGATAAGGGAAGAGTTGGCACTGGTGAAGGATAAAAGGTATACTTTTCTTCCTTTAGTATCTTACACTCTATCAATAAAGGAAAAATTACAATGTTTCCATTTTCTTACTAGTATAAAATTTCCATGAGGTTATTCATAAAATAGCAAGAATATCATGTCAATGACTAATTTTATGTTACAAGGAATAAAATCACAGGAATTCCATGTTTTGATTCAAGATTTAATTCATGTTTCTTTCTATTGAATTCTACCTCAAAATATCCGACATACATTAATGATACTCTTCTCCTTTTTCAATACCATACGTTGTAATGTTCTATACTCGATAAAGTTTATCATCATGAATAAGAATATTGTAGTAATATTGTTTGAATTATAGATGTTATTACCGCCATCATTATTTGATATAATTGTCCACCTAATTGTTCACATGATCAGAGAGGTTCCACTATGTGGTCCTCTCTATTACATATGTGTGTACCCCATTGAACGAAATATAAATATTTGTAAATGGTATGTCAAGAATCAAAGTTGGCCAAAATGTTGTATTTTAGAATGATATATTCATGAAGAAACTATATAATTATACACTGATTACCTATCAGATGTTGAATGCATTGGTCTCCCAAAGACTCATCATAGTGAAAACCTTAATGGAAAAGGGATTTCCCAAATATATTTTGTTACAATTACCTGGATAGAGAGAGAACAAGAACATCTATACATATTACATCATAGTGAAGATGTTGATCTATATATTGAAGCCCACAAAAAAATTCATAGATATTTGATTCCATCAAGGGTTGAAGCATGGAAATCAAATTCACTTTGTCAATAGTTTATAATATGGTTCAGAGATATAATCTATAAGAAGTTTTATGAAAATATGAATTGAATTTAAAAACGACTTTAATATCTAGACATAGGAATGATTTCAAATGATATATCTTACACTAGTTTTTTAATCAATGGTTATACATTCTATATGAAATAACATGATGACTACAGTACAATGAAAAATAGTGGTGTCATGATTATGGCTGATGTGATGCACATATCTAGTTCCAAGTATAGTAATCTAATTGATGCAAATATGCCATATTATTGCATTATAAAACTTATATATAGGTTGGATTATACAACATTTCATGTGCCATTTTTCTATTTCCAATGGGTTGACAACATCAATCTAGTGAAAGTTGATGAAATGGGATTTGTGAAGGTGAATTTCAGTGTGTAAGGGTAAAAAATGATCCATTGATTACAGAATTAGAAGAAGTGAAATTATTTTATGTCTCTGATCTAACAAACAAGAATTGGTTGATTGTCCTACTAGCGATAAAAAAAATATTGAGTCAGATAATCATTCAATCGAGGATGACCCTTTTAGTGGGACATCAAAAATAGTTTATGTAGGTCCCAATGTTGGTAATGTCTTGTACATTAGAGGGGACCACAAATAGGGGATTTGTATTCTCTATAGAGTAATAAACTCCTTGAAACCTTAAAAAAGTAAATATGGTTCAATAAGATGGTAATTTTTTTAAAATATATTATGTATTTCTTCATAATATTTTATGTTCTCTACTACATTAATATAAACCAAATTAAATTTTTGACTACTCATGTAGACAATGTCTTCTAGAAATGAAGGAAAAACAAACTATAATGAAGTACACCCTTTGGAAATATGTAAAGGTAATGTTACAATATTATTTATCCATTTTACTACGAAATTGTATACAAAAACATTTATTTAATATCCATTATCCTTTCAGAGTTATTTTGTTTTAGAATATTTATATCTATTTTTCATGCCTTTACAGAATGATAAATGATGTTATCTCTTCACAATCACATAGGTAATCTTTATGTTTTCATAGTAAAATAATTTTCTATAAAATTAATGTATTGACTAATATTTATGATTAATTTATTTATTTTTATTATTACTCACATAATAAATTTTTTCTTATATAGGTTGATTATTTTGTTCGAGTTGGGGTGATCTATCAAAATTTCACTCTTATTCTCCATTAAAAACTTTTAACCCCTATAGATGTACATTTTTCAATTTCATTCTAGTTACCTCTACTAACTTTATAGAAAGAGAAATGAGGCTTCCTCTACTCAATTACATAGGTAAAATTGATACTTTCATTGTAAAATGATTGTCCATAAAATTAATTTTTTTTTAATACTTAGGATTAATTTATTTCATTTTAGTAATACTCACATAATAAAATTTTCTAATAATGGTGGATTTTATTGTTTGAGTTGGGGTGCTCTATCCAACTTCTTGGATTCTTCTCCATTAAAACCTTTTCACCCCTATAGTGGTGCATTTATAACATTCTTTTAAGTTACCTATATTACCATTACAGGAAGAGAAATGATGCTTCCTCTGGTCAATTAAGGATATAATCTTGATGTTTTCACAATAAAATCATTATTCATAAAATTCATATATTATTTCATATTTTTGTTTAATTTATTTAGTTTTAGTGTTAATGAAATAATAATTGTTTTCTAAACCATGTGGATTCTTTTTTTCAAGTTGGGGTGTTATGTCGAACTTTCATACTTCTTCTCCCTTAAAACCATTTCACCCCAACAGTGGTGCATTTATCACTTTTTTATAGGTTACCTTGAGTACCTGTGTAGGAAGATAAATGATGCTTCATCTTCTCAATTACAGAGGAAATATTGACGTTTTCATAGTAAAATTATTGTCCATAAAATTAATGTATTGTTTCATATTTATGCTTAATTTATTTATTTTTAGTATTAACAACATAATTGTTGTTTTCTTATACATGTGGGTTATTTTTTGAGTTTATGTGGTTCATTCAAATATTTCCAGGAAGTGTTGGTAGTTCTACAAAGAAAGTCAATGGTAATTGTGCTAAAATTGAAAATTATGGATTTTTTGAGACTTTGGGACATGTAGGAATCAGCCACACGTCAATCCAACAAAATATAAGATCATCATGACTCCATTTACTTCTTGATACTTTAAATTTACATTTGTTTTGGTTAAAACAAAACTGACTCAATGTGTCTATTATTAGTTGAAAATTAAAATTTTAATGTAACAAGTTTCACTCTCTTAAAACAGAGAAAACACGCTCGGATTTTTCTAATAACTTATGGAATCAATTCATAAATAATTGTTTGTGTATAGGAATTGGTCTCAAACCAAACCAATAAATGATATAATCTATATGTGTCAAATTGTGTGTCTCCCATTTTAAATGACTTTTCAGTAAAAAAAATAAAGTGAAGATCTCAAAACAGAGAAAACACATTCAGATAGTTTTGATACTTCAGGAAAAAAATCCTTAAGTTATTTGAAATGTGTGAGAATCATCCATACACCAATCAACTATAAGGTGGGACTAGTATTACTCAAGTGCTTATTTATTTTAAATTGACATAAATTTTTGTAAACAAAAAACTAACCTAATAAGAACTGAATAAACACATTCAAATTATATTGATTTGTTAAGAAATTGATCTATAAGTGATTTGAGAAATTAATGAATCAAGGGAACCTCAAAAAGACGCATTATGTGACCGATATGAATCCAAGTGCATTTTTTTAATTTAAATCGACATCAATTTTAGTAAAAACGCCAACTAGGCTACTCAAAAAAAATGAGAAAACACATTAAAATTATTTAAATACACTAGGAAAATAATCTATAAGTCATTTCTGATTTGTAGTAATCAGTCTCACCTCAATTCGATGTAGGGTATTACCAATAAGACTCAAAGTGCATATATTTATTTAGAAGTTTTACCAATTTAATAAAATTAACACTTTTTATTTATTTATTTATTTATACTACTAAAAACATAAGAATATTTTTCTTATGTAGGGGTGTTCTTTTGCTCGAGCAGGGGTGGTTTTTCGGAAATACCATTAGTCAGGTCAAGATTAAAAGAATCATAGATTTTTTTGAATGTATATAATGATTTGTATTTATGAAATTGTGCGTATTTTTTTAAAATTTACATAATATTTTGTTTTGTGTTTTAATAATCTTTTCATTTAAATCCTATATTGGGACTGGTTTTTTTAATATATGATGTGTTTCGGGTGCTATGGTGTGTTGTTACAACACATTGTAGTATGACCATTTTTCAGAACATTTAAAATTGTTGTAAAGGCCACATTTATCAGCTCTTTTAAAAGTACTCATAAAGTTATACATTTTCAATGCTTATAGAAGTGTTTATAAATGGATCATTTAGTAGTGCTAAATTAAAGAACTGATAAATGATTCCTTTATCAATGTTTTTAAAATTGTAGATAAAGGTCCCATTTATCATCACATTTTTTCACTGATAAAGGAACCCTTTATCTTCACTTTTTAATCACTAATAATTGACCATGGATTTTAACCTCACTCATGTATTCAGTGATTTTCTATCACCGATAAAAGATATTTATTGTGATATTAAAGGCCATTTTTTAGTAGTGATCCTAGCATGTCGATGTTCTATATATTTTCCCTTAATTGGATTTATATGGAGCCATTAAAAAGAATATATCAGTCTCATCCTCCATTACAGTCCATAAAACATGTTCTCCACATGTCTTCTAGTCTCTGAATAGTCCATTCATATTGACCATCAATTTAAGGATGATAATTCGTATTGAATTTCAGATCAGTGTTTTGAGCATTCTGGAGGCTTCTCCAGAACATTACAATGGATCTTGGATCTTAATTGCCTATAATTTATTGTGGTACTCCATGAAGGCTTACCCACTTCTCTACTATACATCTATGAATGTTGATCTAGTGAGAAGTCCTCCTGAAATGTGATCAATCAGTCTATATTTGTAAGAAGATCCACACTTAACCATATAGAATTATTCACTCTAGATTTCTTTTGATGTCCAGTGAAAAATTCCTTGGTAACGGTATTCCACTTTTATGTTGGAGGGGAAAATGGTTGAATCATCTATTTAGACATTTTCCTTTCATCCTTCACTTGCTGACATACCAGACACTTGATGTGTATTCAATGATATCATTTCTTATATTGTCCCACCAATAGTTCTCTCAAATATCCTGATACATCTTTTTGCTCCTTGGGTGAATATTTATGGTCGATCAATTTGCATCACTTAGAAGCTCATTCTATATCATTGGATTGGATGGTAAACATAGTCGTGAACAAAATCTTACAAATCCTTTCTCGTCAATTTTACACTATGTTGATTTACCATCTATAATAACATCAACTATTTTCTTAATTTCCACATCATTTCATTGAGATCAATTTATTTTCTCCAAGAGTTATGTCTGATCAATCATTAGAGAATGGATTAACGATTTTATATACTTAATTATTTCCATATCCATCCTTTTCAAATCTATGCCAATTGGATCCTTCTCAATTCTCATCATTGATAAATAAACTGGATCCTTTCTACTCAAAGAATCTACCACCATATTTACTTATCAGGATGGTAGAGCATTGAGCAGTCATAATCATTGATGAGTTCAAAAAATATTTTCTGGGGAATATTAAGCTCTTTCATGGTGAATATGTATTTGAGTCTCTTACAATTTGTATATATCTCACACTTCTCCCTGTAAGGATAATTCTGCCTTTTTCAACACAAAGATCATAACCACCAACACCAGTTCATATATAATATAGTTTTTGTCATGAATTTTCAACTAACTTGAAGCATATGCTATCAATTTATCATTTTGAATCATTACACAGCATGTTCCTTCTTTGAATCACCATTGTACACCACAAAGGGTTCCCCACTTGTCAGTAGTGTGAGCATTGTGGCAGTGATAAACCTATTTTTCAACACTTTTGATGTAGTCCTACATTCTACAAGTCAATAAAAATTTCACTCCCTTCTAAGTCATTCAGTTTATTGGGTTTAAAAATCCTGTGAAATTCTTCACAAATTAACTATAATACCCATCTAGACTACAGAAACTAAGGATATCTATCAAAGATGATTGGTTGAGCCATTACACAATTTCCATTGTCTTGGAAGGATCCACATATATTATTTTGATGGTGATAACAAGCACCAAGAATGATACTTCCTCCATATAGGACTCACATTTATTTAACTTTGAATAAATTTCCTCCCTTTGAAAAGTCTTCAACCTAGTATCCAAATGCTCATGAGATGTTTACTTGATCTTGGAGTATATTGGAATATATTTAATAGAAACTAAAAAAATTATCATGATAATCTCTAAATACTCTATTCTTTAAATCGTCAAAAATTTATGGATAATTGGTGAGTTCTAGGGGAAACATTATAAATCCATAGTTTCCATATCTTTTTTTAAAGAAGTTCTTGGGAATATCTTCCTCCCTCGCCACTAATTGGTGATATCCCAACTGAAGGTACACCTTTGAAAAATACATGGAACCATATAGTTTATGGAATAAGTCATCAATTTGTGGTAGGGGATACTTTTTCTTTTTCATTCTTTTAACGATATCATGACAATTAATCCAGAGGATCATTAATCCATCCTTCTTCTTGACGAAGAGGAATGGCACACCACACGATGAAGCACCCGAACATATAAAACCCTTTTCCAGGATCCCATGTAACTCCTTCTTCAGTTCCTCCAACTCAACAATGGCCATTCTATAAGGTTTGTTTGATATAGGAAATGATCTTGGAATAAGATTAACTGGGTACTCAATATATTGGTTAAGATGAAGAGAAGGAAACTCTATGGGGAACACATCAGTGTAGTCCCTCAGAATGGGAATGTATTCTAGAATAACCCACTCTTTGTACCAATAAATTCAGCTAGATATTATTTCTCCTAGGGAAATAATATCAACAATTGAGATGAGGATTCTGAAGAAGATTCATCCTCCTCCTTACACTTGTAAAGAATTGGAGGATGCTTGGGGATTTGAATAGTGATCTCCCTTTCATTGAAATTGATGTTGGATTTCTATAAAGACAACCAATCCATGCCCAATATATAAGAAAACTCATATAATGTAAATAAGACATGATTTTATGGGAGTTTCAATCTACAAACATTAACCGGGGATGATTTATACACTTTGGATGAAATAATTTCCCAATTTTAAGTTCTCACAGACTACTCAACCTCCATAGTTGGAGGTGACGTTTGAATTGTAATACTAACATAAAATATATTAAATAATGCATAGAAAAAGAATTAAATATTATATTCACTATTCATGAATGAATAACCAGCATACATGTCACCACATCATATTTGGGTTCCATCTCAATAGTAGTGATTACATATTTCCTTCCTTGTATTCCTGGAGGTTGTTGTCATTGATTGCCTCCAAAAACCCTTGGCATAAGGTAATGTATTTCATAATTATATTGTTCCTTGTAGTTGAAACATTACAACACTTGTGGAGTGTTTATCTAAACCTTACATTATTCTTCCAAATTAGTGGGATTATTCAAATCCCTTGGGTAGTTATTAGACATATACGTCTCTTATCCACATTCGAATAATCTCTTGGTTCCTGTTAATCCTTTTCCAAGATGCTTCTTTCAACACTTTTGACACATAGGATGGTGTGTATTCTATATATCATGATATTTATCTATTGATCCACCCATATTAACCTCAATTTTACTATTTTTCATCAGTATCATGAGAATACTAAGAGTATCTGATCTCAATTTCAACCTTAAGGGCACAACATAAAATATCCTCATTAGTATCGAAGCCTCAAATCGCCACTACCTTTTATAGACTCGACTTTAGTCCACTAAATAAGTGATCCACCATGTTTTTGGGGTTCATGAAAAATCTATAGGTGTATCCTAATATCCTTGTGAAGTTTTCCTCTCATGCTTTAGTAGACTCATGTTATTTTTACTTTAGTCCAATGAACTCCCATTCCATTATAATATAGAGTGATTGGTTAAAATTTTTATAATAAACTATTCTCATGAAATATTCCTATTCTATGGAATCGATTTCCTCCTTATACTTTCTGTTCCTAATCAGTGTCTGATACTAATCAAAATCCCTATCAAAATAATATAACTCCAACAAAAATTTATCTTCTTATGAGAACTAGAGGACCGATGATATCGTCCCAATAGAGTTAATCTATTTTTTTCATAAGAGGATTAAGAGATGCACTAAATATACTAGGCCTTTTATAAATTAAGGATTCAAAAAAAAATATCTCTCTCTTAATATAATGAGTTCATTCCACATGATTCAAGTTATTATTCATACTAAGAGATAGCTGAGAAAGTAATTTCAATAATTTTGGAGCATCAGTTCCCCATATATTTGGCATATCATTAAGGAAATAATCATAGTTAATATTACATTGATTGTTGGCCTAGGTTCTCATATTTATTACAATTAAATATGGAAAAAAATACAATTAGTGGAATTGAATACATAACTAATAAGAATATAAAAATAAAACATTAATCATAAAAGGATAAAGTTGTAAATAAAAATTATATTCTAACTTGTAATACCCTACGTTTCAATATTTTATATCCACGTTAATAGAACTACCCATAGGGTTCTTAATAATGTTCTATAGTCTTAATCTCCAAAAATAATTAGAAATTTCTTTAATACCAACTATAGAGACCTTATCATTTTTCACATATTATTAAATGTTTTTAATCGTAAGTACCTATAAATGTGCAAGGTAGGGATCTTAGTGTTTATTGTATTTGGATGATTAGGTATATAAAACATATAACATGGAAATAAAAAAAAATATTTATTTTAATCATGTATACTGATCTCATAAATTCCATTGAGCTCCTATATCTGCATAGGATGACATGGGGAATATATGAACAAAATTGATGAGCTAAAAAATCCCAGTAAGGGTATAAACATATGAAAAAGTAAATCACGTGGGTTTGGAGGAATATCATGGTGAAATAAAATAGAATGGAAATTGAATAAACAGAAGGCATTATAAGATGTAGAGAATGGGTACATGTAATCACAGTGTCATTGGAATTTGAAAACAACCCACAATATGAAATAAGCATGAGTTAAGGATAACTATGAAGACCATTGCACATGGTAGAAAAAATACCATAAAAGAATTAGGTTCACTCCATTTCCATACATAAAGTACCATGAGACTAAAAAATATCCAGTTAATTAGAATAGTATATGGTAACACCCATCATAAAATTTTCATGAATATTTACTCCACAAGAATAATCATACATAAGGAATTAACATAAGGGTTACCCATAGAATGAAAATTTATATCATAATAAAGTCATAAAGAATAAAAAATGAGAGTATCAGTATGGTTTCCCTATAATAATGGATATAAATCATACATTGTTGTTTATATGAGAAAATCTCATAAATCATGATAATTTATATAATACTTAACAAAAAACATTTAAAAATATTGTTTAAGAAACTTCATAAATGTGTCACTTTAGTGCATTTTGAGTGTAAATTTTAATGATTCCTTAAAAAGAAAAGGGCATAATTGTTTTCAAGAAAAAAAATATACATGATAATTTTATATAGATTAAATAAAAAAATTATATAAAAAATAATGGTTTTTTAACATATATTATTGAGTGCACTTGAAAATGGGTTAGAAATCGGGAAGTTCCCTATAACCCAGCTTGCTTATCAGAAATAATTAAAAGAAAACCTATTGAAAATATTTATTTTCCTATAAAAGAAGTATGAAATGATATAGAAATATGATTTTGGATTATATAAACAGAATTTAGAATAATTATATATAAATAAATAATAATTACCTTGGGGTAAAGAGAGATAATGTGTAACCTAAAGGAAAAAATGGATGTTCCGAAAGTATTCCTTACCTTGTGTAAGTAAGTGTTCTACTTTTGATCTTAATGTTCTAGATAATAAAATTAAATCCATAAATTAATTAATTAATATCCTTTTCTACATTTATTTTATTTATTATAAATTTATTTCACTCATTTAATTCTTTTTTGATTAGGTATAATATTCCATTTCGTCATTTGTGGGTGTTTATTTCCTTGTCTTTCATGACTGGTTCTCTTCAATAATATATGAAAGATCATCTAAAATGGTAATATGTATCTAGAATCAAAATTATATTTTATTAATTAACATACATAATATTAAATTTTTATAAAAATCATTTGGTTATTTTGGGTGAGGATGAATCATTAGATAATATGTTAGTGATAATCATTTAGATTATTTCTATAGTTTTTCGATCATCACAAACTATTTTTTTTCCTTATTTATTATTGTGTATAAAATTTAGTTTTAGAACAGAAATAGGATTATAAAAGAAATTTTACTATTTGTACCAACCATTATAATGGTGTTATGTCCAGACTTGAAGTTGGTAAAGGAAAATTAAAGCATTCCATCCTTGAAGGAGATAAATCACACCTCACGGAAGATATTTTCATTTTTAGAATAAAAGGAAGAGGAGAAGAGGATTGATGGTGGATTTTATATAAACATAATAACATTTAAATATATATAATATACTATATTTATCATGAATTTTTTTACTGAGGAGGTAATGAGAGTATAAAAAATAAATGAAAGGGAAAAGAAAATAAAGAAAGTGAAAGAGGATTTTAACTATTGAATTATTCTCCTTGAGAATCTCTTAAGGAAAATTAGTTTTGATATTTTGTTGACACCAGAACCTCCTATACATTGTAAATATTCTTTGGAAAATTATTGATCATAAATTGGACAAGATTAAAGTCTTAATAGGTGTGAGGAGAATATGTGGTGAGGTGTGGTATTTATAGTGGAGGAGATGGGTGTTTTTTGATTAATTTATTCATTTGTTAATTATTTTACCACAAGACTATGAATACTATAGATTATTGTATCTAAGTACATTAAATAGTGTATGTTATTTCTAAAAAAATGTGCTTACATCATTAATACATCATCCATGACTCAAAAATCCACATATTTAGTTTATATCGTAATTTACCATATTTAACTATTAACAATAAATTCAAATTTTTTGAAAAAATACCAAAAATAAAAACCTTCCATTTTTCAATATTTAGAATTAAAAAATAAACGTCATTTTTTGAAAATAATTTTATAGATATAAGATATTTTATTTATAAATAAATATCATTTATTAGAAAAATACCAATTTTAAAATTGTAAT
Organism: Viscum album; assembly: GCA_963277665.1. Classification (NCBI taxonomy): domain Eukaryota; kingdom Viridiplantae; phylum Streptophyta; class Magnoliopsida; order Santalales; family Viscaceae; genus Viscum; species Viscum album. The sequence goes on along the minus strand of OY728119.1, from coordinate 1,472,942,263 downwards.
TGAATTTAGAGCAGTTTGAAAAGTTAATCATCATCTCATAAAATCATCATATAATCATAAGAAAAGAAAATATTAATTTATAAATCTATTTTACGAAAATAAATTTCGTTTTAAATAATTATATTAATTATAATATTATAAATAAATATTTATGTTTTATAAAAATACCAACTCTTAATTTATTATTTACAAATTATTAATTTATATATACTTTTATTTAATTATATCATAATTTCAATGATAGGATGGATAAATATTATTTATAATTTCATAGGAGATATTAATATTTTATTGTCTGGTTTACTATTCATTTGGTTCGTATTATTATTTAAAAGGTCAAGTTTATATTCTATTAGATTAGGTTTCTTAATTTATCAAAATTCCACTTATTTCATTCAGTTGTCATTTATAAAGTTTTTATTGCGTTATCAAAGTGATTTTATGTGATTTATAATTATAATAAGGGAAATTTTTATTGAAATAATTTTAGGTCATTATAGTGGTTCTTCATAAGAGAGATCATTTTCATGTTGTACTGCATCTAAATTCAGTATATATGAGGGATCTCTTATGTAATTCCCCAATAGGGATATGTGTAATATATTATGCACACGAGACATGGTCAGTGGAATTTCTAGACAATATGCCATAGCTCTGACAGGACAAACAATATCAAATGGGCCTATGTTCTTGATACTTAGATTTCCTTTATTACCAAATCTCATAACTCTCTTCCGTAGAGATATGTGGAGAAATATGATGTCGCCACCCCAAAACTCCATGTCTCGTTGATGATTTTATGCATAGATCGCCTATTGATTTTGACTACCTTGATGTGATTCTGAAGGGTTTTCACTTTTTATACCATTTATTTGACCATCTCAGGTCTCAACTTTTTAATTTCATCAACTTCATCCTAGCATTCCAGTGTTTAACATATTTTCCCATATAAGGATTATATATGTTCATTTGGATACATCAGTGGAAACTATTTTTTAGGAGAACTCAACCATTGTTATATATTGTTCCCATCCTCATATGAAGTCCATTAAACAATATCTAAATGTTTCTTCCAATGTCTAAATAGTTCAATCATATTGTCCATTGGTTTGAGTAAGAATAGTTATACTACAGTTCAGTTTAGTTTTTAGAGCATGTTAGAGACTTTTCCAGAACAATGAGGTAAATATCATATCACAGACAGATATAGTCTATAATGGTTCTCTATGTAGCACCACCAATTATTTATTTATAACTGTTCAAGTTTTTTTAGGGATAATCCTCTAGAATTGTGATAAAGTGAGTTGTCTTTATAAGATGATATACAATGACCAATATAGCATAGTTTCCTATAGATTTCATTAGAAGTATAGAAACAATTACCATAGTGATGTTTTCCCATTTCCATGTTAGTATAGGTAATGGTTTCATCATCCCCTTAGAATTTTGACTTTCACCAATCACTTTCTATCATAACATGCACTTTGATGTACATGCAACGATCTAGTTTTTCATATTCATCCCCTAATAGTTCTTTCGAAGATCTCAATACATCTTAGTTCTCCCTAGGTAGATTGTCAATGTCAAGATATGTGAATCATTCAAAATATTTTTATTTATCTTAGGATTTTATGGTATACATACTCATGACCCAAACATTATGACTCCTTCCTCATCAATTTTTAACTCCAAGGATTTCCCATTTCTTTTTTGTTCTACAATTTTTGAATTTTCACATCATTTATTTGATCATCCTTTATTTACTCTTTCAATTATGGTAGAGAAATCATTTGAGAATTGATTAATTATGTTCTTTCATTAACGAATATCATGTCTATCCTTTGAAATTAGAGGAATATTGGATCCTTCCCAATTTGTACCATTGCTAATGTTGTAGAATCCTTTCAACTTAGATCATCCACCACATTATTTGATTAACTAGCATGGTAGTGGATTGAGAATTCATAATACATTATGATAACTAAAAATATTAATTTGTTCATATTAATCACTTTATGTGTGAATATTAATTTTAGGCTCTTATGATCAGTATATATCTCACACTTCTCCTCATATAGATAAAGATGATAAAGTTTCAACATAAAGATCACATATGCCAACTTCATATCATGTGTGGGATAGTTTTTCTCATGGAATATCAACTTCCATTAGGATTAGGATATCAATTAATCATTTTTCATTAGTACACTACCTAATACCTTCTTTTAATAATTATTTTTATTCACAAAGTATCCCCACTTATTGGTAATGTATGTGTTGGTTTAGTGATAAGCCTCTTTTTAAACTATTTAATGAAGTCTTCATATTAACTGATCCATAAAAATTTTACTACATTTCAATTCTTCTTGGTTAGTGGGTTTTATAATTGTGATAAGTTCTTCACAATTCATTGGTAACACCCATATAGAAAAAAGAAACTATGGATCTCTATAACAGATGTTTTTTTCCACTCCTCAATTACCATTGTCTTGGAATGGTCCACCAATATTCATTTTCTATTTATAACATCCCCTATAATGATATATCCTCCATCCAGAAATCTCATTTACTATAAATTAAATATACTTTATCCCTCCACAAAGTCATCAGTATAGTATTAAAATGATCTTCAGGTTACTCCTTGATCTTAGTGTGTAATAGAATAACATCAATAAATACTACCACAAATTTATCTTGGAAATCTCAAAATACTCTATTTATTAATTCCATTAATATAGATGGAACATTAGTGGTTCCCAAGGTAACAACTACGAACTCGTTGATATCATACCTTATTCGAAATGAAGTCTTGGGAATATCTTCCTTCCTCACCTTTAAGTGGTGATATCTTGACTAAAGGTGTACTTTATAGAAATACTTGGCCCCACATAGTTGAGCTAATAAGTCATTTATCTATGGTAGTGAAATTTTTCTTTATCATGATTTTTGATATCATGAAAATCAATGCACATGTGAAATGATCCATCCTTATTCTTGACAAATATAATTGACAGACCCCGTAGTGAAACACATGGGTGTATAAAACCCTTATCCAAATTTTCTTATAACTAGTTCTTAATTTCTTCTAACTCAATGGGGTTCCTTTTATATGATTTTTTGATATAGGTAGAGAACTAAAAATAAGGTTAATTATGAACTCAACCTCTCAATTAAGAGGAAGACCCTAAAATTCTTTTGGGAACACCTATGGGTATTCTAGAAAAATGGGCATGTCATCAATCATGATCCATTACTTTGAGCTATATATTCTTGATCGTAAGGCCATAATATCCATAATTAAGATGGTGATTATGAATGATATTCATCATCCTCCTTACACTTCTATAGAATTATAGGATTACTTGGGATGTGAAGAGTGATCTCTCTTTATTAATAGTTGATGTTGTATTTTTAAAAAGGTAGTATATCCATGCCCAATATAGAAACAAACTCCACAAAACGATCTAGTAAAAGATTTTCTGGGACATTTTATTCAAAATCATAGATTATGAAGTAATTATTGGATGTAATAATTTCCCCATTCATTATTCTCAAAGAAATATTAACCTGTATAATTTGAGGTGATGTTAGAATGGTTATAATAATATTACAAGATATGAAATATTGTGTAGAACCAAAATCAAAAATTTTATTGTCTACTATGGAATGAATAAATAAAATAGCTATCTCCATTTCAATTTTAGTACCCAACTCAAATTTAGTGGGTGAATATTCTCACCCTTTCTTCAATGGATGTTGTTATTATTGACTGACTCTAACAATCACTAGCGTATCTTATTGGTTCACATAATATCCATGTTCCTAGGCATTGAAACATTGAACTATAGGCTGAGTTTTAATCTCAACATTTCATTATTCTTCCACTTTTGTGGTCTCGTTTAAATCCCTTCAAAAAAAATTATTTTGATTACCCTCTATTCCACATTTGAATCATCTCTTAGCTCCTTTTATATATTTCCATTGATTCTTCTTTCCACACTATCGATATGTCAGATGTTGTTTTATTTATTCCATCATATGATTTATTTTTTAATCCTCCCATATTAAACTCTATTTTTTTTATTTTTATCTCAAGGACCATGAAAACACTAATATTCACTGATATCCATCTCAACCATAATATATAAAAGGAAAATATACTCATAGTTTTCAAAGTCTCAAATCACCCAGGATTTTTAAGACTCTACTTTAGTATACTAAAGAACTGATCCACCTTTATTATAGTGTTTATGACCAAGACAGAGGCATATCATGCGACCCTTGTCATGTTTTCCATGTACTCCCCAGTAGACTCATCTTTTTTTCTTGAGATCAATGAAAACCCTCTTCATCCTACGATAGAGATATCAAGGAAAATATTTATTGATAAATATTTTCATAAAGGCATTCCAATCCATAGAATCAATTTCCTCCATATACTTTGTGTTTTTTATCAGTGCCAGTAACTGGGTAGCTTCCCCATTAAAAATATAGACTTCAAATTTTACTTTCTATTCTTATAATCATTTATTGTTATATAATACATTATTAATTGAGATAATCTATTTGTCCATGGTAATGGGATAAGAAGATCCACTAAATATTCGAGGCCTTTTACACACGAATGATTCAACTGAAACTTTCTATTTCTTAGGAAATTTCAGGCCTTACAAATGATACTAATTATTATTCATAAATTGATATAGTTGATCTAGTAATTTTATGATGTTTTGATCTTCCATTCCCATCATATATGGCATTTAATTATGTAAATCATCACATTTTCTATCAGAATTATTTTTGGAATGTTTTCTATTATCTCACTCCATTAACTATGAAAAAAATTAAAATTTGGGGGCTTGAATAATAATCTAATAAGAATATAAAAAACATTGAACATGTAAGGATAAACATATAAATAAAAAGTATATCTGGTCATGTGACTCCCTAATATTTAATATAGCTTATTTAAGGTGATATAATTATCCCTTGAGTTCTTACTAAATCTTTCTTGTCCTAATCACCAAAAAATAATACCATGTTATAATACCAACTATCGTGAACCATCCATTTAAACATATTATTACATATTTTTAAGCCCAAGTAATCATCAAATAAAAACTGAGTATTTTATATACTTGTGACTTTGGAAGATTAGGTATATATGAAAAATAACATATACCATCTCTTTATTAATCTTCTATAAGGATAAAATTGAGAATAAATCATAACCCATGAGTTATAAGGCATAACATGATAACATAAAAGGAATGAAACATGAATTATAATATGGAATCATAGAACATATAACAGGGAATAATTTGATCATGGAAACATTGGAATGTGGAACAAATATATAGCATTACATAAACATGATTCAATGCTAACAACCATGACTATCTCACATGGTGGAAAAAGTCCCGAAATGGATTAGGTTAAATCCAAAATCCCATACACGACATCACATGAAGCTATATATGACCCAATTCATTAGAAAAATATCTAGTTACTCCCATAAAAACATTATCATACATATATATTCCATATGGAGAAATAAACATTATAAATAAACATAAGGGTTACCCATGGAAGTAGACAAGAATCTTATGCATGTCATAAGGAATAACCAAATGAAATATCATAATTATGTCCATAAAAGAATGTATTTAATTGATAATTAGTAATTAATAGAGGGAAATAATCATATATAATAATGAATTATGTCCAACTAAAGTGAGAATACGTACAAAATAGTGTTTAAGAAACATTAGAAATGATCCACTTTAGTGTGGTTTAAGGGAAAAAATAATGTGTGCATAAAGAGGATAAATAAATAATTTTTTGATTTAGAAAACTAAAATTTATTTTAACAATAAACTATGTTATTTTATAAAAATAATTTTGGATTGTAACATTATGCGGATTTTATATTCAATTTGATAATAAATTGGGAAGTTCTCTTTAATCGGGATTTCTTATCAGGAGGAATTGAGAAGGGGGCCTTATAAAACATGCATGTCTCCTTTTAAGAAGGATGAATTTATCTAGATAAATAATTTTGGAACATATATAATGAATTTTTAATAATTATATATTAATAATGAAGAAATAAAAAAGTGCAAAGAGAGTGATATCTCAACCTAAATGTAATTTGAAGGTTCAGAGAGAATCCCTTGCCATATGAGAGAAAGTGTTCTTCACTTTCACTTAATATACTAGATAATAAAATTATATTCATTAATAATTCAATTAATAACCTTTTAAACTTATATTATATTTATTATAATTTTATTATTTAATTTTTTTCCATTTTTATGTTTTATAATGTATAATTTCATTGTTTTGGAAGCGTCTATTTTGAGGTTTTGTGGTCAGTTCCCATGAGTATAATTATGAGAGTTCTTGTAAAATGGAAGAAAAAAATTCATAAATGAAATTATAGGGTATTAATTTACTTCTAAAATTTTTAATATTCCCATGTATCATTTTTTTAACATATGAAGATGATTCATTATGTGACATGTTAATTTAAAATGATTAGTTTATTTTGGTGGTTTTTGATCATTAGGAACTAGTTTTGTTATATTATTTAATATTATATATATATATATCAATTAAAAATCATGAAAAAAGTTATAATATAAATATTATTATATTATTTAACCCTAAAAATGGTTTTATGACTAGCCTTGAATGTAGTAACAAGAAACAAAAACTCATCATCCATGAAGGTGATGGATCTTTACATCACGAGTGATGTTTCCATTTATAGGATAAACAGACAAGGGAATAGATTTTATGATTGATATTACATTAAAATAATATAATTTAATTATATGTATGATACTAGGTTTATCATGCAACATTAGAGAGGTTTGGTGAGGGGAGGCTAAGAAAAGAAATGAAATTAAAAGAGAAGGAAAGAGTATTTTACCTCTTAAATATCGTCTCCTTGAGAACATCCTTAAGGGACTTGGAATTGGAATTTTGGTGATACCAAAAATATTAATACATGGGAAGTAGGAATATGAGAATAATTCATAAGGATATTATATATATCCAAATCATAGAGGGTTTGAGGAGAAGAGGTGGTGAGTGATGGTATTTATTAGGGTAGGAGAGGGGTGTTTTCGATTATTTTATTCATTTTTTTATTATTTTGGCTCAAAACTAAAAATATTTTAATTTACTATGACTAATTAAACAACATATTTTAGAAAATTTTGAAAAAATGGGTTCTTACATCATCCATATATCTTCTATTATTTATTACTTCATGTAAGTAGCTTATATCGTAAGTTATCATATTTGATTATTCACAAAATTCATATATTTTATAAAATTCACAAAATTTCATCCTAACCATTTTTTGATGTGTATATTAAAATAATGGACTCAATATTATGAAAATAATTTTATAAATATGATAAATTTAATTTTCTTTATTATAATCATCATTTATTCAAGAAATACCAATTTTAATATTAAAATAGATTTTAGGAGTTATCTTATATTTACAAAAGAAAAAATTAATAATTTATGAATCCATTTTATGAAATAAATTTTCTTTTAATGAATTGTATTAATTATAAAATTGAAAATAAGCATTTACATTTCACAAAAATAACAACACTTAATTTATAAATTGAAAAAATTTATTTACATATTCCTTGATATAAAAATATTATATATTCATTTATAAGATATATAAATTTTATTTATAATTTCATAGATGAGTTTTATATTATAATCACCAGATTACTTTTACTAATGGTCACATTACTATTCCAATAGTTGTGTTACTGTTCCAACTATAATATTTCTAACAGTCATAAGAATTTACTATATTCTATAAATATCTCTTATTCAATTACCTAGTCACTTATATTTTATCCGAAGAATATAAATACTTTCATATATTAAAAGAATATTTTATTATTTACATTATTTTTTACTTCAAAAACTTTTTTTGTGATTCTGATAATTCTAATTGGTCAAGAATGTATAAGTGTCCCTATTTTTATTATCTTGTATTCTATTTATTGTCTCATTGTAATATTTGGAAATATTTTTGGTTTTTTTCTGACTAATGTACCATTATTTATATATCATAATAATGTTTTTATTGGATTCTCTATATGATATATGTTTCTTATTTATTATGAAATAATTATAATAATGTAATTTCTATTGATAAAATTCTGGCTTGTTACATTCCTACCCCCTTATAAAATTTCACCCTCGAAATTTAGTTTTACATACTATGTTAAAAACAGTCATGGGTGCTTCTACTTCATCGCTTCCTCTGGTTCCCATGTCATCACTTTATACTTGTGGTTTCTCTATAGTACTTTGACCAAATGAGTAGTCTTATTATGTAGAAAATTTTCTATATAGCCCAACATCTGCACCATCTTCTCCTCATTAGAGATATCATTTTTCATCCATTACACCTATGAATTTAGTATATTTGAGTTATATGGTATGTACATCCTCAATAAGAATATGTGGAGTACATCATGTACTTGAGACATGGTTTTTGGATGTGGTAGTCCAAAGGTGATAGCTCTGACATGATCCATGATATCAAAGGGGTTGATGAAGCTGGGACATAGATTTCCTTTCTTCCCAAATCTCTTGACTCTCTTCTATGGAGATATGTATAGAAATATCATGTCTCCATCCTTAGACTAGAGGTCCCATAAATGATTATTGTCATAGTTCTTTCATCTTTGGGCATCCTTAATGAGCTTTTGAATGGTTTTAACACTTTCTACCATTTCTTCATCCATCTTAGGTCATAATAGCTTACATTCACCAGTTTATCCCTGCATGCTAGTGTTCTACATATTTCACATAAAGGGCTTTATATGGGTCCATTTTGATGCTTGAGTGGAAACTATTTTTGTAAGAGAACATTACTAGAGGTAGATGTTGGTCCTATCCTCCTTTGATGTCTATATAATATACTCCCAATATATCTTCCAATTTCTGAATAGTTCTCTCTGATTATCCAAAATTTTGTGGATGATAAGGCATTTTTCAGTTTAGCTCATTTTTTAGAGAAAATTTAATACTTTTTCAGAACATATAGGTAAATCTTGGATCACTTTTGGATATAATTGATAATGTCAATCCATGTAGCCTCAGTACATCTATGATATATATTCGTGAAATTTGGTCGATTGATAAATCATATTTAATTGTGATAATGTGAGATCTCTCTGAAAGATTATCCATAATAACACATATAGAATTATTTCATATGGATGTATTTAGAAGTCTGGTGACAATGTCCTGGGTGATTTTTCCCATTTTGATATTAGTGTAGACAATGGTTTCATAATCCCCCTAGAATTTTTCCTTTCATCCTTCAATTGATGAAATTCTAGGAAATTTGATGTATATTCAACAATCTTATTCTTTATATTGTCCCACTAATAGTGCTCTCTAAGATCTTGATACATCCTTGTACATTGTAGGTGGATAGAGAAATTTGATATATGTGGATCATTCAAAATATCTTTCTTTATCATAGGATTTGTTGGAACACGTAGTCGTAACCCACTCTGATGACTCCTTCCTCATCAATTTTGAACTCTAAGGATATCCACTTTCTTTAATATTCTACTTTTTTATAATTTCTACATATTTTATTTGAGAATACTTTATTTTATTCAAAAGGGATGGTTGAGAAATCATTTGAGAAAGGATTGTTGATGTTCCTTATTTAATGATTCCCATGACCATTTGTTACAAGACTAATAAGATTAGATCCTTCCCAATTCTCATTATTGATAAAGTTATAAGATAATTTCATTGTATAGAAACTGCCACATTATTTTCATTACCAAGGTTTTTTTGGATTGAGTAGTCATAATCCTCAATGACATCTAACAATCTTCAATAGCACATAATAAACTCATTCTATGAGAATATATATTTGAGGCTCATATGATCAGTATATATATCTCATACTACTCCCCATAGAGATAATGATGCAATATTTTTAATTAAAAGATCATATCTTCCGACTCTAGTTCATTTGTGGTATATTTTTTCTCATGAAATTTCAACTTCCATGTGGTGTAGACTATAACATTAACATTTTTCATTAGTACATGACCTAATACCTTCTTTCAATCATATTTTTATACTAAAAATGGTACCCCACTGTTTAGTAGTGTATGTACTTGTGTAGTAATAAGACCCTTTCTCAAATATTTAAAGCATCAATCACATTCACTGGTCCATATAAGCTTTACTCCCTTAAGATCTAGCCTTGTTAGTGGGTTTGAAAATTGTAAGAAGTTTTTTACAAATCATCAGTAACTTCTAGGAAGACTAATGATTTTATGGATCTCCATTAGTGATGTTAGTCTAGGAAAATCCTTCATTGCCTTTTTCATTGGATGGTATATTGATCCAGAATTAACATACATGGATATTAAATCATTTTAAATGATTATTCAATACATTACAAAAATATATTCCTGAGTACTATAATAGTTTAGTGTCTTTGGAAATATAGAAAAAAATATTATGTCCTTGTGAAAGAACATCAACATATCCATTAATGATCTTCCTCACTTGTTAACCAACTTAAAACATTTCTTTATAACTTGGGGAAAGGATCCATGAGAAATGGGTGATCTTAGATGCTCATTAAGGTTAAACAATTGAGATCTGTAAGAATAGTTTTAAAATAAGGGTATGATAAGATGATTATAACAATAAAAGATAATACCCTACATATCGAAAACCATAAACAATAATCAGTGAAAAAATATTTGCAATTTTTAAGAAATGAATCCTAAGGTAATCAATGGTATAAGAAATGAAACAATATCATAGGAATAATACACAGAATTTATGGTAGACACAATAGAATATAAAATTATTTCCATATTATTAAATTCAATTATTCCAAGGAAATATTAGTAGTATGATTTCACTCCTCATACCATCATGGTTGTCATGGTTCACTCACATTACAATATTTACAGTCATGGTTCACTCCAAATACCCTATCAGTGGAAAAAGTCTTTTACTAAACTGAGTTCACCCCCATTAGGTCCATGTATATCCCATGAGATATAAATAATTACCCATTGTATTTGAGGGATATATAGTTCCCACCAATCTCATAATAAAATCATACAAACATGTTCTGCAAGATCATAAGAAATAAAATCATAACCCATAATATTAAATTAGTAACAAAAACATATAATCATATCAAAACCTGTAGAAACGAGAACAGTTTCATAATAATTTAATCTAAGAATAATTCATTAAAAGAATTTGGTTTCATAAGCAAATATATATTGTGTAAGAGGAGTGGGTTTCATACACATAATTCCACTAATTCATAAATCATTTAGAGAAATAATATGAATGGAACCTAGGGTTATTTATTATAAAGGAGTGACTAACATCAATTGATGTCATATTATATGGAAAATAATTTTGAAATATATTTTAAAATCATTTTTGAGGAATATATCATTTTTTCATTGAATATTTCTTTTTTAAAACATAAAAAACAAATTAAAACCATTTTCATTGAAAATAATTAGAAAACATAGAAATGAGGATTGAAATAATTTTGAAAATCATGTTCGTTGAAAATATGTAAAATAAGATTGAAAACATTTGGAAAACTTTTTTTATTTAAAACTTATAAAATAATCTTGAAAACATTTTGAAAACCATTTTACATAAAATATTATAAAATAAGCATGAAAATATTTGGAAAACCATTTTCCATTAAATTTTATAAAAGAAGATTGAAAATTATTCAAAATAATTTTCATTGAAAATACATTGAAAACATATAAGAGAAGATTTTATATTATTAAAATTATTTTCATTAAAATTGGTATATTTAAAATTTATAAATGAAGATTTTAAAATATTTTGAAACATTTTTAAAAAAATTATTTTTCCAAACAATTATTATTTGATTTTTTTGAATAAAAAATATGAATAATATTAAGAAAACATTTTATTTAAAAAAATAACTTTGTAAACATACCATGGAATCTCCAATGGAATGATTACATGATTTCGGATAAGTTCGTACATGCCTAATATTCCTTTTATTGCATAAATTTTTTGAAAAGTAACTTGATCGAAAAAAGACAGGAATATTCATTTTATATTCTTTTTAAAAATTTAACAGATGGGTAAAAATGAAATTTATACATAATAGTATAAATTTAAAAAATTTAAAAAATTTTTAGGAAACATGGTTTTTAAATAACACATATTTCTGACTGAAATAAGAAATAAAGTCATATTTTCCTAAAAACATGTTCTTAATTATCTTAAGTACCAATAGGTGGGAAAATGGTACCATTACATGGATAGAACATTAATAATTATATGTTAAGATATTTTAGGAGATTCATTTAGGTATGTATCATAATATTTCATTAATGGAAGCATAATCATAAACAATATCGATAAATGATGAGATTATAGCAATAAATGGTTACCACATTGGTAACATTGGATGATAATAAAATGGAAATAATAAACTCAATAAATATTAAAATATAATTAAAATAAATATATTCATGATATATAATGTAAAATTATGTATATCCAACACATATAAAAATATGGGTTTGTAACATGGTATATGTCTCAAAGACAGCAACTTGAGATAAAATTATTTACCTATTTGGTAACTTATGAAAAATAAACCCCATGAAATAAATATCATAGAATGGACACATAAATATTCATAACATTAAGTGTAATAATCATATAATACTTACAGGATTATAATACACACCAAATATAAGAAACAAAAGGTGAACAAGGATTGTGTCTCATGGAAAATAAAAGCGAGATAAGAAAACTCTTACCATAAGTTCTGAAATTCTCCATACACATTAAAACCTCATGTATAATAAGTATAATATTATTATAAATATATAAAATAAAAATATTATTATATATAATACCATATATTATTTTATTATAACATTATTGTACCCATTTATTATCAATTTCGTGTAAGTGTTAAGTTATGGGTAATATCTTCTTTTTTATATACATTTTGACTTGTTATTCATGATCATATTTTTATATCATAATTTATTTATCTAAAGAATTTAAAACATTATATGAATATTAGATATATTTATTATATATTTATTTATAATAATATATGAAATACATGAATATTGAACAAAAAACACAGTTCATGGAGGCGGTAGGCTGTATATACATATGAACATTGTTTCAGTTTTCTTATCGTATTGAAAGAAAGAATAGAAATAACACCAAAATATATATAATTTCATTAAATTAGAATTATTATGCACCATATATCAAATATTTTTCAAAAAAACATCCTTAATAAATTCCATATAATGTGTGAATGAATCACATTGATTTGGGGATGTGGAAGTCTACACATCCACAAATGAAGTAATCACATATCCACAATATGGAAAGAATGAAAGTATTTATTATATAACATTTTCAAAATAATAATATGTAAAAAATATCATATATATAATATAAAAACATAGTTTCCATCATAATTCCCAACTATGATAGGGTTTAAATGAAAAATGAACAACATCGTTTCGTGAGGCGGTAGTTTTATGTACACAAGAATGGTAAGTTCATTACCCATTAGATGGAAGTGTGTGTAAGTGATTATATAAAAATTAGAATAAAAATATCTCAATATATTTAAAACAATGTTTTTATCTTATAATTATGGAATAATAATAGTTTACAGTGTGGATAATGAAAATAAATGAAAGGAGCTTGTGGATTCTTTGGTTAACTCATCTTGGTTTTCCACAAAGGGCTTCCTTGGTTGGATTTACTCATAAAAAGAATATTATAGGATGAAGGGAAGAAATTTGGGAGATTAACTGAGTATATTTTTGGTTAGTATAGTTGATTTACTGGTGAGAGGTTGTGGGTGGGTTGAGTTTCTTTTTATATCAGAGTAGTGACATTCATGTAAATTTTTGAAAAGGGGATTCCACCCACATTTTATCCATGGATAGTGGCTATAATAATGGTAATAATTATATAAAAGGTAGTATAGGGCCTAAAATTTTCCATAAAATAAGTTTTGGACTAGTTTTTAGATCATTTTTACACATAAGATTAAGGGTTAGTCACTTGTTAAACATAATTTTACCATAATCAGAATAATTGATTTTAATTACATTCATTAATTTTTTTTGCCAAAAACAAAGTCGAAGTAATTATAAAATATAAATTATTATTATTAAAAATACGGAATATATTTATCTTAATTCCAATCATAAAATTGTAATAAATTAATTTAAATTTAATCATGCTGATGGGATTACAATGTAGGTTTTTAAAGTAAAAATGTTCAAAAGTTTCCTAAGTTTTAATATCAAATTTCGAAGTAAAATTAATTCCAATGACCTAAATTGAAAACTTTTTGTATAATTTATCTATTTAAATATTGAATAATTGAAAAATATAATTTAAACTTGTAATTAAATTTGGAGAATAAGGAATTTTATTCTAAAATTCAGTGTTCTTCGCTATTCATCAAAAAATAAATCTTCTCTGTAATCTACCAAAATTTCACCCAAAGTAAATTTTTATATTTTTATTTCAAAAAAATGTTTATTATTTCAAATATAAATAATAAAATTGGAAAAAATTAGGTTTGAAATGGTTTCTCTATTAAAAGGTGGTAAAATTATGTTTTAGAAAACTATATCGTTTTATTCATAAAATTGGATTTATTATTATCTTATGCATATAAAATATATTTGATTATTATAAACATATTTAATTGAATGTATAATATATTAAAAATATTCATAAATAGTGGTTTGTCTAATTTATATTGACGAAATGGTGTTTGTATAGAGAAAAGTAGTTTTATTAGAAAATAAATTTCTTTAATTCCAAATAGTTATTACATTAATTTCAAGCTAAAAGGGTTCATTTTATTAACATGTTAAACTAATATTTTATTCAAATATTTTATACTAATTTATAGGTGACATCTACAATAGTATTGTAATAGTAATATTAATACTATGGTGTAATATGGGAAAACTAGGTATCAAATGTAACGTAGGTTATTGAAGGAAATCATCATTACATGTACCATAAGAAAAATATAGTTTTACGTGTACCAAAAGATAATATAACTGTTTCATGTAGTGCATGATTAAATTTTTTTCATAAAACACAATAAAAACTTATTTCTTTCATATAAAACAAGATATATTTATAATTTCAGGAAATAAAGAATATAAAATATATTAAATTAATTAAAAAAACATTTCACAAAATATCAGGGTTAAACATTATAATACCCTTAAACTAAATTCACCCTCAAAATTCATGTGGGTTATTAAATATTTTATACTTGAATGTTACTTTATGATAAAACCACATAATAAAAATAAATATTAAAACATCCTTTTAAAAAGAAATGTTATAAACATAATGTCTACCTAGAGTAACAAATTAAAAGATTTCCACACAAGAGAACATTGGTGGAAAATGAAAATATATAATCTGAGGAAAAGTGAAAATATTTATACAAATTCATTGAGGTCATCAATCACAAAAAAAGTGAATGATCAATAGAATTTTGAGGGTCTAAAAGCCAATTTTTTTATTAATTAAAAGGTCCTTAGTTCAATAGAAATTAATGTATTAGGACATAATTTTCTTTCTAGATTGTTCTCTTAAATATGAAGAATTTTCATGAATAGATATACTTTCATGATTTTAGGAAAACACCACTTTTTTGTTCCTTGATCAATTTTCACATAATCTCTTATTTTAAGAAGTGAAAGTAGGTTTTTTATTACTAAATCATTATATGATCATGAGATACATGAAAATAATGAAAGTTAATTCCATCTATTTTTATCAGAACAAAATTTTAGCACAAGTTATCCAATATACATAAATCCTTCTATTGTGAGATAATAATTTAATATCTGAAACCATATTCAAACATTCCAAAAAAATTGACCTTATGACCATTCTAGAAAATGATAATACAAAACATTATAAAGAAGGTACCATAATCATCTTATCACTTTTCCCCCATATATAATAAGTTAGATATTTTTGTCACATTCCAGGCATGTGAATACCCTCATTGTATATTCTATTGAAATGTGTTAATAACAGTAATTACCATAAATCCTTTTAGAAAACATGAATGATTAATTATTCTAAATATTGCGAAATATATTCCCCAAATCCAAGAAGTTTTAAACTTCATCCATGATTACATAGACCACTTTGTGAACAAATAAATAATAATTTCATGAGTAATCATTACTATACAATTTACTTTATCTATATCGAGGTTCACTTTTTATAGGCTAAATCTTTTTTCCAACACCAGGGACATATTAAGTGATACTTTCCCTTAATCAAAATATCTCCTTTCAATTAAATCAATTTTATAATTCATTGACACCATTAAAAATATATTTTTAAACTTATTAATGGAAAAAATATACTTCATGATTCATATAACATAATTCTTGAATTACTATACTTATAGACTTCAATCATCCAACATTTTTCTTAAACCATTTCTCAGGATTCATCATTTTATCCCTTAATATCCATTTCATAGAATATGAAATATGAATAAAATATTGTGGTTCCTCAAACTCAATCTAATCCTACTTGTTATGTTTTGTGTAAATAATACTGAAAAAACAACCCATACCATTGACATGTCATTTTTGATCTCTTCGTCATCCGCATGAAAATCATTACTTGAACCACCATGATGATTCTCTTCGTGTGCCTTCAAATTATGAAATCTCTTTTCATAATGATCATACATTCCATATTCATAGAAAGAATAAAATAATAATACCTTAGGGAGGAAAATATTCACATCCATTACATAAAATAAACTTTTCAATTTCCCTTCATAGTATATTTATTGTTTCTTTATTTTCAACATTGAAACCATATTCCTATTAATCTAATACAATAACTATGGTGCTTTATCGCACATTCCCGAAAAAAAGTAAACTGAATCGTTGTTCCTCCATGGTCTCTTTTATCCAAACTCTCAGTGAACTCCTTCTATCTCTTCAGTGGTGAGTTTGAGAGTCTATTAAGGTAAAAATTCTTAATCATGTTCTATAATAACTAATTAGGCATCATCACCATAGCCTTTACCCTATTTATCATCTCATTTTACTTTACATTATCAAACATTCCATCACATTCATTATAAACCCAGTTCCTTCTAGTTCCCACCATTGAATACCACCAAAAAGCATAGGGTGAGACACATTTATCATAGTATAAAATAACACAATCATGAAAAATTACTTATAAGATTCCAAAATCATGGATCCAACATATTTTATACATGAAACCATATGTTTATCATATGTTATTCATAGTAATCTTGTAATTAAATAATTCATGTTAGTTCCTAAAGAGTTTTGGGATTCCCCATGCATATCCCCCTAGAGTGTCAAACAAGGAGTGCAACAAGGCTTGTTGTTGTACACTAGATTATGCTAGAGTCAAGAATTCACACCTTTTCTACATTGTTACCCATAGGTATATTTATGTCATATTCACATCCACATTTAGTATCTATATTGTTATATATTTCTAGGAAACCACTCACTCTATCCTTTATCAAAATTCCAAGATATTTTCCTAATCATTAAATCATCCTTATACTTATCCTTAGAGACACCCGTAGATATATACTTAGAATTATCCCTAGGAATCTAATTAATGTTTTCACATCCTCATTTCCAATGGTTGACTATTCCTTTCCCTTTATACAAACTATAATGACCCAGGCTTAACATACATGAATATTACATCATTTTAGATAAATATTAAACACATTACAAAAAAACATTCTCAAGGACCATAACTGTAAAGTGTCTATGGAAACATTGAATAAATCTTATATCCTGGTGATAGTTTTTCCCAATTAGTACCCCTACCTATTAAATTTCTTCATAACATAGGGAAAAAACATCATAAAGGGGTTTGATCAGATGCTCAGTATGGGTAAACAAGGGATATATATATGTATAACATGATCATAAGGGTATAATAATATCATCATAATAGTATAATATCATACCATACATATCAAAGATCATAAACATGAATCATGAAATATATTTTTTGTAGTTTACAAGATATGAATCATAAGGTAATCAGGATCATAAGCCATAAAAGCTTAACATAGGGATAAGACATTGAATTTTTGAAAGGAACATAAGAATAGAAAATTATTTCCATAAAGTTAGAGGTATCTATGAGGCCATCCTATAAGTTTTTATTCACTCTCCATACCATATTAATTGTCAGGTTTCACTCCCATAACCATCTTAGTAATCATGATTCACTCCCAATACCATCTTAGTATACAATACCCTTTACGTAATTGAGTTCACTCCCATTTAAATCCATGTTTATCATGATAAAAAACAATTATTTAATTCATTGGAGTGAGAAATATGTCCCACACATCTCAAAGTGAAATCATATATATGAGTTCCACTAGATCATAAGATAAAATTTCATAACCCATGAAATGAAATGGGTATCACAAACATGTAATAATATCATAACTTGTGGAAAATATAAAGGTCTCAGGATCATTTCATTAATGTATTACTTATGAATATAATAAAATTTCATAAATATACATCCCATTAAAGAGAAACAGGTATCATAAACATCATTCCATCAAAACATAAACCATTCAAAGAAATAATATGAATGGACCCTTTGGATAATTTCATAGAAATTCATGAGTAATATCAATGGATTTCATTATATATATTAAATAATCATGAAGTATATTTTGAAAAAATTTATTGAGGAAAATATAACTTTCTTTTTTGATAAAGGGTTTTTTTAAACATTAAACCTTTTGAAAACAATTTTATTTGAAAATAGTTTGATAAAATAGAAAGACGACATCAAATAATTTAGAAAACATTTTCCACTAAAAACATATATGGGAATATTTAAAACATTTTTAAAACCAATTTATTTTAAAACTTATAAAATAATCCAGAAAACAATTTTAAAACATATTTCCTTGAAAACTTCTAAATAAAGCATTAAAATGTTTTAATAATTTTTTTACATGAAAACATATAAAATAACATTGAAAACATTTTGAATTTATTTTTACTAAAAAATAAATTGAAAAAATATAAGATAAGCTTAATTAGGATTTGAATCCTTTTTATTTTAAAATAACCTTTTGAAAAAAATAAGGGTTGTTCTAAAAAACATTTTAGACATTTTTTAATTATAATTTTTTTGAAAGGAAAATTTATTTGATAGCTATTTTGAAATAAAACAATTTATATTATATTAGTAAACACCTTATATAAAAAATACCATTGAAAAATTACAAATGTATCATCTAGGGAATGACATTCAAGACAATGTGTTAGTCTGCATACACAGAACCCTAGTTTTTCACCTTAAAACATTTAAAATGTGCCTTGATGGGAAAATGATAAGAATATCCCTTTTAATTTTTCTAAAAATTAAATACATTGGTAAAAATTTCTTATATATAACATATTAAAATAGTAAAACATTTTTAGAAAACATGACTTTGAAATAACACATATTTTCGATTGAAATAATAAATAATGTTACATTTTCTCAAATTGTGTTTCTTAATTATCTTAATTATAAAAGAATCTAAAAATTGTAGAATTAATAGAATATTAAATTAATAAATCATGTTTAAGAAACATCATGAGTATTATTGATAGATTTATCATAATATTTCAGTAATGGAAGTATAATGGTAAGCAATCTTGATAAACTATGAGAATGTTGCAACAAATAGTTACCAGTTTAGTAAATTTAAATCATAATAAATTGGAATTAATAACATTAAAAAAAGATTAAAATATCATGAAAATAATTATATTCATGGTATAACATGTAAAATTTATAATATATTGACCTCATAGAAAAAATTATTTTCATAACATGACATGTGCCTCAAAGAAGGTGAATTGAGACAGAATTACTTTACCTAATTTGTAACTTTTTGAAACATAAACCCCATGAAATTAATATAATAAAATTGATATGAAAATAACTATAAATTTAATTATAAGACTATTATAACACATCCATGGGTATTACACACACCACATATAAGAAATAGGAGGTGAACATGGTTGTGTCTCAAGGAAAATAAAAGTGAGATGAGAAAACCCTTATCTAAAGTCTTGAAATTGATTATACATGTCATGGACTCCAATATAAAAAGTATAAATTTATTATATATATTCTAAAAAACGATGTTATTATATATAATACCACATATTATTTTATTATAATTTTAAATTACATTTTTATTAAAAATTCCCTGTTAGTGTTACGTTTTAGGTAATAACCACTTGTTTTTTTTTATGTTTTGACATGTTATTCTTGATAATATTACATAGATCATGCATAAATTATTTAAATTTTTTTAAAATGATATAAATATTTTATGTATTCATTATATATGTATTTATAATAATCTATAAAATATATTAATGTTAAAAGAAATACACAGTTCATGGAGATGGTAGTTCGTACGTACACATGAACATTTTTTTCGTGTTCTTATCAGATTGAAAAAAATAATGTAAATGACATGTATTTATATATTTATATAATATTTTTTTAGTATAATAATTATGTAAAATATATCACATATCTTAACTAAAACCATATTTAATATAATCTATATAAATTTTGAACGAATCACATCCCTGTGAGGAGTGGTAGTCAACGCATTCACAAACAAAGGTATCTTATATCCGCAACATGGAATGCATGAAGTTACAAATCCTATAAAAATAAAAGAACAAAAATATATAATTAAGTTCATATATATCATATAAAAATATAGTTTCCATCATAATTCCCAACAATGAGAGGTGGTAATGGAAACAAAAACAACATCGTTTCTTGAGGTAGTAGATCGTCGTACAAAAGAACTGTAATTTTGTTACCATTTAGATGGAAGTCTGTGTAAGTGAAGGTCAAACAATTAGAATAAAAAAAGTTTTATATTGAGTATAATGAGTTTATTATATAATCATTTAATAATATTAGTTTATGGGTTATGAAAGAAACTAAAACAAAGGATCTTGAGGATGGATGTTACCTCTTCTTTGGGTAACTCCTCTTGGTTCTCACTAAAGGGATCACATGGTTGGATTTATGACCAAATTTAGGATTCTAGGATGAAGGGATAGAATTTTTGAGGTGATTCGAGAATATTTTGTTTTAGAAAAATGTCTTATTATGTGTGAGGAAGTCAAAGGGGTGAGTTTCTTTTTATAGTAGAAGGGTACTATCATTCTTTCACATTTTTTAAAAGGAAACTCCACCCACATTTTTTTTCTAGGAAAAGTATCAAAAATCGAATTTAAAATGTTTTCTCCATTAAAATCTTGTAAAATTTCATGTTAAAAAAATACATATTTTCTTCATAAAAATGTATTTATTCTTATCCTTTACCAATAATATGTATTTAATGAGTGAAAATATATTTTATTGAATATAAAATATATTTAAAAAATAATAAATAATGGTTTTATTAATTTATTTAGACAATAAGGTGTTTTTACTTAAACAAAAAAATTTTCTAAGAAGAGTATTATATTTATTTTTGAATAGATATTACAATTATTTATAGATATATGTGTTCATTTTATTCATATGTTTAAATAATATTTTACTCATAAATTTCATCATAATGGCTAGGTGAAAAATATAATAATATTTTTAAAAGAATATTAACAGTATGTTGTAGTTTGGTATAACTAGTTCTTGAATGTAATATAAGATATCGAAGAAAATCAGCATTGTGTGTAACCCAAGACAAACACTGTATGGAATTTACCACAAGATAATTTTATATTTTCTTGTAGAGAATGATTATATTGATTATCTTTGAAATAAAAGAAAAATGTAGTCCTTTCATATAGAAAAAACTATATATAGTGATATTTGAAATGAAAAATACAAAAAAGATTTAATTAATTAAATAAATATGTCAAAAAATATTAGGGTATTATAAAGGGGATGCATATATTCAATTTCTATCAATAACATGACATAATAATGATACTTACAACATATAAAACTATAATTTAATATAATTTTCATATAGTTTCTCCCTATGAAACGTCTTTAGCATAGTATTCAAATTATCTTCATGTTCTTACTTGTTTTGGAAGTATACTAGTATATAACTGATAAATACTTCCAAAAAATTTTAATTTAATCCCAAAAGTCTCTATTTATTATGTCCATAAAAATTCATCAGTCATTAGTGATTTTAAATTTCATAATTCTAAACTCATAGTGTTCGCACCTCATTCTAAAGGAATCCTTGGCGATAACTTCCTTCCATATATTTAATTGGTGATATATCGACCGAAGGTCTACATAAGATAAATACATGGCCCCATATAGTTGATAGAACTAGTCATATATCATTGGAAGGTGATAATTTTTTATCATGATTTTGTTAAACTCATGATAATGAATGCATATTCACAATGATCTATCATTCTTCTTGATGAAGACAACCAGTGAACCCCATGACTATGCTATAAAGAATATAAACCCCTTTCCCAAATTCTTTTGTAACTACATGATTAGTTATTCCAACTCTATTGTGTCCAATAAATAAGGATAATTTGAAATAGGTAGTTATCTATGAATAAGTTATATTGATTAGTCCATTTCTAATTTAGGGAGTATACTGGGAAATTATTTAGGGAACTCACCATTTTAGTCCTTCACAATGGGCATGTCTTCAAACATGACCCACCCTTCTCAATCATTTGAGAAATGTAAGATTTTTAATATGGTAATAATATCCATAATTGTGATGATGATTTTTAAGTATTTTCATCATCCTCCTTACACTTGTATAGAATTGTAGGATTCCTTATGATGTGAAGAGTGGAATCCCTTTCTTGACAACTGATGTTGAATTTATATAAAAATATCCAATACTTTCCTAATATTGCATCAAACTCCACCAAATTAAGTAATAAAATATCTTTTGGGAGGTTTATTCCAAAAACATTAACTGTGGTGGAATTATTTTCTTCGGATGCAATAATTTCCCTATTCACTATTCTGACAGATAACTCAACCATCATATTTTTTTCTGGTTTTTGAATATATGTTCTAAACATGAAATATATGAAAGAATGTGTATAACCATAATCAAAAAGTACATTCGATATTCATAAATGAATAAATAGTGTACCTGTCACCACATCGTTTTTTGGATCCACCTCAATAGTAGTGGTATTATATTACCTTGGTTGCTACCTTGGAGTTTGTAGTTTTTGATTACTTCTGACAACCCCTGTCTGGGGGAACTAGCTCACATGATTCCCATGTTCCTTGTATTTGAAACACCATACAACATGTTGATTTTTATTATGAACATTCATGTATTCTTCTACATTAGTGTGTTACCATAAATCTATTTGGAAAAAATTATCATCTTTCCCCTCTCTTCAACATTAAAAAAAACTCCTAGTTCCATTATGATAGTTACATAGATGTTTCTTTCCATTATTTAGATATATTTGATATTGATTTTTACTTCCATAATAGTATTTATCTATTGGTCCTCCTATATAAAAATATAATTTACTCGTTTTATCATTGGGATCATGGGAATAGTAGGAGTCTTCTATCTTCATCTCAACCTTAAAGGTACAATAGACAATCTTCTCATAGACAATGATGTTTTAAATAGCTAAGGATTTTTATAGACTCAAATTTAGTACACCAAAGAAGAGATCAACCCTTATTTTATTTTTCATGAAAAAACCATTGTTGTATCATTAAATCCTTATAAATTTTCCATCTTACTCCCATATAGACTCTTTATCCTCTCTTTTTTTGTACTAGAACTCCCTCTCCATCCTATGATGGAGAGTGTGGGTAAAATATAGGATTTCCAATATATCTAATCAACTTACTCTCTATACCTAATTTTTTAATCTGTTTACATCACTAATTATCTTCCTAATCCAAATGATAGACCACCATTTTGAATTTCTCATCTATTGATCATTGAAAGAATGAGGATATCTTTTCAATGAATTTAATCCATTATTCAACAATAAGGGATCATAATATCCACTAATGATAGGCTTAATTTGACTGATGAATGATTGAACCACAAATTTATTTTTATTATGATAAGGGGGTCTGTCAACATGACTCATGTTATTATTCATAACATGATCCAACTGATCTATTACTATCATGATGGTTTAAGCTTTCGTTCCCATCAGATTTGGAAATTCATTTGGGAAATCCTCACATTTCCTATCACATTGATTTTTGGAATATGTTATCCAATTTACCATGATTAAGTATGAAAATAAAATAAAATTATACTGTCTTGATTACTTATCTAACCATCATATATAAAATGATTTTTTGAACATTGAAGGATAAAAATATAAATAAAAATTGTATCTTATCATGTGATTCCCCATATATCAATATATGTCATCAATGGTGATAGAAATGTCCATAGGTTTTTCACTATAGATTTATGTCCAAAATTAGCTAAAAATAACTATAAAACAAACTACAAAACCCTATCATTTTACACATATTATTACATGATTTCAAACACAACTATTCATCAAATTCAATCCATGATTTGTATAGTCTTGTTTATTTAGAATATTCGGTATAAATGATTAAAAAATTAAACAACTCTTTATAAATATTCTATAATGATAACATAAATTCCTCTAACCTCCAAAATCTTCAGAGTATAACCTAGGGAATACATAGATAAAATCTATAATCTAAATAGGCTAGTAAGGGTAATCATGGGAATAAATCACAACACATGAGTTAGCAGACATAACATAATAACATAAAATGAATAGAACATGAATAATCATATAGAAGAATAATACATATCACATGGAAACATATGATAATATAAACTTTGTAATGTGGATGTAACATATAACATGACATTAACATGTGTCAAGGATGACGACAAAGAATATATCACATGGTGGTAAAATCCCCAAAATGGATTAGGTTTACTCCATAATTCCATATATGATGTCTTGTGAGACTAAAAATTACCCAATGCATTGGATAACTATATATATTAACCAATAAAAACTTGTTCATAAATATTTTTTACACAAGAATAATCAAATATAATGAATAAACATATGGGTTGCCTATGGAATTAAATGGGTATTATGTTAAGGTCAAAAGGCATAACAAAATAGAATATCATCATTGTTTCTAGGAACTAATGGATTTAAATAATAACTAAATTAAAAAAGGAAATTAGGTATAAATAATGATTAATTATGTCTAAATGAATAGGGAAAATTTAAAATGAGTGTTTATGAAACTTTATAAATGAGCCACTTTAGTACGGGTTAAGGGGGAAATTAATGAGTGTTCAAAGAGGATGACAGAATAATTTTTTGAATAAAAATAAAAACGAAAAAAATATTTTTTCATGATAAAATGAGTTATTTTAGAAATATAATGGTTTCTTAGATCTCTTTTTTTTTGTTTACTTGGAAATGGGTATGAAATTGAGATGTTACCATTAATTGGGATTGTTTATCAAGAGGATTTGAGAAGGGTTCCTTATAAAACATGTATTTACACAAAAAATAAGGGTTAATTCATATAGATACATATTTTTGGAACATATATGCTTAATTTATAATAATTATATCATAATAATGAAGAAATACATTGCTGTAATGTGAGAGAAATCATATCGTAAAGGTAATTTGGAGGTTTGGACAGAACATTGCCTTATTTAAGAAATTGTTCTTCACTAGAAATTAATTTCATGGATAATCAAGTTATACTAATTATAATTTAATTAAGAACCCATTACACACAATTTAGATTTATTATAATTTTATTAGGTTCATTTATTTCCATTTATATGAGTTATAATGATTAATTTTGTTATTCTAGAAGCATTTGTTTAAGGGTTTTATGGTCAGTTCCCTCGAGTATAATTATGATAATTCAGGTCCAGTGGAAGAAAAACACAAAAAATAGAATATTATGGTATTAATTTAATTCAATATATTAAAATGGATTCATATATAAATTTTTTAGATATGAGGATGATTCATTATGTGACATTTTAATGGAAAATAATTAGTTTTTTTTGGCAGTTTTTCAATCATCACAAACTAGTTTTGATTTATAATTTAATTTTATATGTATATATCAGTTATAGAACACTAAAAGAGTTATAAAATACATATTTTAATCTTATTTAATAATAAAAATGGATTTATGACAAGGCCTTTTGGTTTTAATATAAAATGAAAAGTCATTCTTCATAAAGGTGATGAGTCGAAACATCATAGATGGTGTATTCCTTTTTAAGATAGGATAAGAAGGGGAGAGATTTTATGAAGGATAAAACATTATCATAATAAAAGTATAGTATATGTATGATACTATGTTATTATATCACATTTATACGGAATTTTAGGGAAGGATATTAATGTAAAATAAATTAAAATATAAAGGAGAAAATATTTTAGTAGTTTTGGAATCCAAATTACATTCAAGATACCCATTTTAGATTGGGAATGTAAAATGAAACATAATAAATAACAAAACAAAATACTCAGTAACCTTGAAAATTCATTCAATGAATTCATATTCATATCCTAATGAAAGAAACAAACAAGGGTGTGATAAAATGCTCAGTAAGGGTTAAGTAAAATGGATAATAATGAATCAATGAGAGTAATAAACAAGGAAAGGTAAAAAAAACATTTAACACATTCTGTTTATATAACTTGATAATAACATATCAATATGGAAAGGTAAGTGACTAAAACATATTATATTTAATCAATAAACTAAGAATAAACATAATCCATAGATAATGTCAAAGAGAAAATTTCATCGATAAATAATGACTGGATCTAAATGAAAGTAATGATTAATGATTGGATTCAATGTTTCCTAGGTACATGGTACTTTTAATTTTAAGAACATTCACAATATGGTTTATAAAATATCCTGTAAAAACCCATTTTATTAGCCAAATGATTCATCTCGTGAGACTATCGATGCATTGAAAGGATATCTATAATCGGGCCCCACCTATGGCATACATATCCAAATAATTCTTCTTATATCGATTAATTAATTTAATTCACGAGCAATGGGCCTTCTCAATTTCCCCATCAGTTGTTAGTCCAGTGGTAGTCGCTGGATGTACCCATTGCTCTCTATGGAAAACTAGTACAGGATCAATTCCCTCCAGAATCTGATTCTGTGCACTTTATGAACTAGATATTCAAATAAATTTCCTACCTAGGGAACATACAATGAAATTTGGGATTTCTTGGGGCATCTAATAGGGATTCAGGCATAATCCATACAGACATTTTATTATGGAGTGTTAGTCCAGTGGAACTCTCTGGGGGTACCCCTCACTCTGAATGGGAAGTCATGAAGGCTCTAGTCGTGCCATAATTAGACATTTTTAGTATTATAAACAAGTCAATTCAAATAAAATTCAATTCTAGGTAACATAAAGTGTTCTCTAGGCATGGTTGGGGTTCCTCATAGGTAGTTGAGCGTAACACATAAACACATTTGTATTTGGGGTGGTTCTTGAGAGGAAAACTAGTAATCCCACATCAACTAACTAGGGATTGAATCCCAAAAAAACCCTTGTGGGATTTATGAAACATAAATGATGTATGAAGGTAATGATGCAGGTAGGATACTTGCATGTTGACACGGGAAAGATGATATAAGCATGACGCTGTATTGGGCTTTAGGTCCATGTTTATATAGGACTTGTTATGGGGCTTATGGGATATTTAATGGATCCACCCCTATCCATATATAAATAGATATTTAATTTCATAATAAAAATATTCTTTTACACTCACTTTTAAAAAATCTTCCATATCAAATATCTATATTAAGTAAAATATAAGGATTTACCGATACTTTCCTAGTTAATCAAATAGCTTGCAAGTACACGCTATATGTAAAAATTCTATACAATTTAAAAAACAGTTATACCCATCACATATGATAATGGGTATCTATAATAAATGTTATGCCATCACAAAATGGTCAAAAGGAAGAGATTGTTTCAATACCATGTTAATAATAATAATAGAAGAAAATTTTATTGCAAAAATAACTTTTACCACTTTGTAATTTTCAAGTCAAATCACCTTAGATGTGATAATTCAAAGTAAAACCATAAATAAATTGAATATAAAAATATTAATGATATAATATATCAAAATTTTCAATAGATACATGACACAAAAGATTTAATTTGTGAATATGACACTTATCTCACAGATGTAAAAATGTGACATTAAAATACCTAACCTTAAGCTCATGTTTTGTTGAACACCCTTTAAAATTATGTATAATGGTTTAAATAATCTTATTAAATAATACTAGAAATATAATCATATCATATATGATATTTTGATAATATATTGTTACCATTTTCTCAAATATCATTCATAATTTTTATTGTTTTATGTGTTAAGTGTCTTGTTTTTCTAGTATGTTTTGACAAGTTATTTTTGATATTCATAAATTGATCCAGATTTGATAATATAATGATGTAAAAATTATGCAAAAATTATATATATTCCTTATATATGTATTTATAATAATCCATAAAGTATGGAGATTTGAAATTAAATACACCATTCATAGAGATGGTATGTCATACGTATGCATGAGCGTTACTTTTATTTCCTTGGAGTATTTAAAAAGTAAGTGATATGTATACATATAATAATTAAATTTTCATATTTATTTTATATAGATCACATATGTTTATTAATACCATCCTTATTACATTCCATGAAATGTGTGAAAGAATCAAATTTCTTTGAGGAGTCGGTTGTCCACATGTCCCAAAATGATGTTATTATATTCCCACAAAATGGAAACCATAAATGTATGATTTATATAAAAATTACATAAGAATAATGAAATTATAAATATCATATATAAAATATAAATATATCATTATTACTTAAATTTAATGATGGTAATTAAAAAATGAATGACATCATTTCATGAGGTGGTAGTCTGTTATACACACAAATGATGATTGCATATCCCATTTGATATAAGTCTATTTAGGATTAGGTAATAAAATTAATATAAAAAACATATAATTATATTGAGTTTAATAATTATATTTTATAGTAAATATATAATAATAATTTAAGGGGGGGGATAAAGAAAAAAACAAATGTTATTGTTGATGAATGTGACCTTTTTTTCGGGTAACTGATTTTATTTTATACAAAAATAATTATTTTAATTTATTTATGCTGAAATTGTGGCCTCTTTGATGATGGGAGATATTTTTTTAGAACTTTTTCCGTAGTTTTTTTATACACGAAATTTATTTATAGGTATAAATAAGTTAAAGGGTTGATTGCCTTTTTATAGTGCAGGAGGAGTGACATTCTTATAAATATTAAAAGGTAAATACTATTAAGAGGTATCCCTTACATCATGATTCAACAATAATGAAAAAAATTCTAGAAATGGGATAATATTGTAAAATATGGATATATAATTGGTTTTATACATTTTTCTAGGTCATTTTGGTCTTTAAGATTAAAGTTTAGTCCCTTGTTATGATAATTTTTCCCTTAATAGATGTAGTTATTATTAATTAATATCATAAATATTTTTTTGAAAAAAACTATCATGAACTTACCATAACGTATAAATTATTCTGATTCAAAATAAGAAATATATTTTCCCATATTACATTCACTGAAGTGGGAAAAATTAATTTAAAATTAATCTTGCAGGATGGATGAGAATGTGGGGTTTGAAAGTAAAAATGTTCAAATGTTTGAAATGTTTTAATATCCAATTTCAATTTAAAATTATTTATAGTAGACTAAATTGGATTAGTTAATTTATAATAGAACTAAATATTATTTACAACCAAATTAAAATATATCCAACAATATAAATAAACTAGATTAATAAGAATTTTTCAATTAGAATTCAATATTTCTCCCTATGTATCAACAAATGAAACTTCTCAAAAAATTACCAAAATTCACCCAAAGAAATTTTTGATGTTAAAATTCCAAAAATTAAGCTTAAATTTTCATATAAAATTTATAAAAGTTCAAAAACATTTCTTTAATTTAGGTATTCCATTAAAAGGCTAGAAAAAATCTTTTAGAAAAATATATCTTGTATGTATAAAATTAGATTTTTTCTAATCTTATGACTATCAATCCTATTCTTTTAATGTAAAAATATTTTTTATTGAATATATAATATCATAATATCATGCACTAATACTATTTTATTTAAACATTTATGATAATGTTTTTTCACATAAAAATTGATTTTCTATAAAAATATTTCCTTTATATGCAATTGGTTTCTATATTCATTTCTAAATAATTAGTCACCCAATAAGCATTTAATATGAAATATTGATGTGGTACTATGAACCAAATTTACCTTTTTTTAAAAAAAATCCTTTAAAATTATAAAAACATTTCCATTATGATCCAACACTTTATAAGGACAATCACTGAATTCCCAAAGTGAACTTATCATTAGCCTTCAATCAAATTGAAGTAACTCTTTAGTCATCACATACCAAACATGTGAAAAACATCATAACCTATTATTTTGAAAAGTTTTAAAAACATGATTTACCATAAAATATTATTGAAAATAATCATTCTTCCATATTCCTTAAATAAAAAATATGTTATTAGATATATTCCTTAAATCCAAGAATACTATAAACTCTATCGATTGTAATATAAACCACATTGTCGATAAACTATTAATAAATTCCAAGGTTGTAAGTAGTATCAAATTTAATATATCCGTATCGATCAAATAATTATCTAATAATAATTATATAAACATTTTAAATATATTAAGGGTTATATTTTCCTTAATCATAAGTTTTCTAAGCATTTAAACTTTTCATTGAATCATTTTCTTAGATATTTGTACCGTTCAACATATTCTCTCAAATATGAAATTTAATTGTACTACAATAAAATCCTTATATATTTCATAATTTTTATAACCCATAAATAATTTATAAAATATCAAATGTAAAAATTATCAAATCCAAAGATAATCACATTAATCATTCCTCTTCATCTGTGGTAATAGAATAAGCTTGACCATGATCCAATGGATTCTTCTGAGAAATATTCCATTGATACATGAAAAATCAATTTGAGTAGTTCCAAGTATCATTATATTATAATAATTATACATTGAAACCCATTTTATTACCCTTTAAATCTAAGGCATGGTGTGCTTTCCATCAACACTTTTATAAAACACCCATACCATTTAAACAAGAACCAGGTTGTTTCATTCCACAATTATCACATGTAGGGAAATAATTATTCCACTTCTTCCCAATATCCATATTTTTCTCTTACATAATATTCTTCTCTTACTTACCTTCAAATATATATGACATGGAGATTTATTTACCTCTCTCATTAGCATATGATATTATGCCCTCATATGATAATAATGCTTGGGAGACTATTTCCGTTCAAAATATTGTCTTAAGTCCATAAAAAATATTATCCTTATTACTCCTTGGATCATGTTCATTGGTGGGGTTTGAATTACTTATTCTTGGAACCATTTTTAAATAAATAAATGTAATTGATTATGTATTATCAGGTATAATCACAAAACTAGTGAAATAAATTACATAAATTGAAAATTCCATGCATAACTAATAATATTAAACATGGTTTCTTTGGGATGTTATTATTTAATTATCCTCAATTTATATCATATTATTTTTTTCTAATATATGTTTTACTAATACTAGTTTCATAGGTTTTTAATAAACAACATTTTATACCAACTGTAATACCCTGACCAAAAAATGTGATAGCTAATGCCTTACTTTATTAAATTTTTATAATTACAAGGACTCAAATCCAAAATGTTATATCAGTTTAGTAGTTTTATAAAACTATATTTCAAGAATTATAAAAAATTTATATTTGAACTAAAAAATTAAACAGAATACATAAAAAATAAACTTATCAGCAACCTTGAAAACTAATTCGACGAATTTTTCTTCATGTTTTGAGGAAAAGAAAAAAAAATAAAGGTGAGATCAAAAGATCAACAAAGGTTAAGTAAAACTAAAGAAATATTGCATAAATGAGAGTAATAGCCATGGAAATATAAATAATTGATAACACATTCCATTTAAATAATTGGATATGGAAAAATCAATATAGAATGGTAATTAACTAAAACACATTCCATTTAATCAATAAAATAAGAATGAACTACATCTATAGAAAATAAAATATCATGGATAAATAATAATTTAATATGATTGAATAAAAATTTTAATTATTTAATTATATGTTATTAGGTACATGGGACCCTTACTGTTAATACCTTTCATAATACGGTTTATAACACATCAGTTAAGAACCCATCTGATTGGCTAAATGACTCATCACATGAGACTATAGATTCATCAAGGGGATATCTATAACTGGGAGAAACCAAGTCATAACTATCCAAATAATTCCTCATCCATCAAGTAATTTATTTAATTCATGAGAAATTTTCCTTATCAAATATATATATTGAGTAAAAGATATAGATTTACCAATATTTTCCTAGTTAATCAAATAACTTATAAGTACAAAAATTATGTAAAAATGGTATATGGTATATGAAAAAATTATACCCACTAAATAATAGTATGGATATCTAAAATAAATTTTCTTTCAGTGGAAAATAGTCATAAGTAAGTGATTATTTCAAGAGAAATATTACAATGATACAGTAAAGAAAATTTTCCCAATTTTTAATTTTCAATTCAATATACCTTGGGTGAGATAATTAAAATTAAAACCTTAAATACCATTTAGATAAAAGTAATGAAGATATAATATATTAAAAAGTGTAGTAGACACACCACTCAAAATTATTATTCGGTGAATATGACATTTATCTCACAAATGTAAAAAGTGATAAGAAATTCTTTTACCTTATGCTTTCCTTTGGTTAAATGCCCTTTATACTCTTTCATAATGGTTTTAAAATTTTTATTTACTTATAATATAATTATAATAATATCATATATTATAATATATAATTACCTATTTTTTAATAATATTTCATAATTTTCATTGTTTTGGGTTTTAGTTTTCATGTTTTTCAAGTATGTTTTGACATGTAATTTTGATTATTCATATATAGGTCATGATTTCACCAAGTCCATTATTTAAAAAATTGTTTAAATATTTTATATATTCATTATATATTTATTTATAATAATACATCAATTTTTATGATATGAAATGAAATTCACCATTCATGGAAATGATAGGTCATACATACACATGAATGCTACATTTATTTCCTTATCATATTTAAAAATAATGTGATATATATATATATATTGTAATTAAAATATCATATTTATGTAATATACATAAAATATAATTAGTAAAACTATCTTTAATACATTCCATGTAATGTGTGAATGAATCACATCACTTTGAGGAAGTGGTTGTCCATATATGAACAAACAATGTTATCGTATTCCCATGAAATGGAAAGTATAAAGGTATGATTTATACAAAAAATGAAAGAGAATAAATACATTAAAATACCATATATATCATATATATACTATATATAGATAATTATTTTCAACCATTAAATTTGGTAATGGAGTAACGAATGACATTGGTTCTTGAGGCAATAGTTCGCCTTACAAAAAAATTACCATAAAAACATAACCCCACCCATATTGTACCTTTTCAAATAATTTCTCACAAATCGAGTAACCGATTTAATATATGAACACTATGCCTTATCAAATATCTGTAAAAATTAAAAGATATATATTTTCCATTATTTCCTCAGTTAATTAATTAACTTCCTAGTACACACCATATATAAAAATTGTATAAGGTTTAGGAAATAATTATACCCATCAAATAATAGTATGTATATCTAAAATCAATTTTATGTCAATAGAAAATGTTCATAAAGATGTAAATGTTTCCATAGAAAGTTAACAATCACAGAATAAATTTTTATTTCGAAGAAAACCTTGAAAACATGGAAATTTTCAATCAACACCCTTATGTTGAGGGTGTATTAGATACAAAACAAAAAATTTATAAGTGGTGAATATGACATTTATCTCATAGATGTAAAAAATGAGAAGAAAATCCCTTACCTTACACTATCTTTTGGATGAACAGCCTTTAAAACCGTATAAAATAGGGTTTGTAATGTTATTAACTTATACCATAACCATAACCATATCTTATAGGATATTATTATAATATCTTATTACATATTTATTAACAATGTTGTATTATTTTCATCATCTCAGGTGTTAATTATCATCTTTTTCTAGTATGTTTCTATTTTTTTATTTTTTTTCTTCTTATTTTGATCATTATTCTATCATCCTCAGGATTTAAATCATTATTTAAATATCATATATATTCAGTTTATATTTATTTATCATTATCCCATATATTTGAATATAGCTAATGGAATGCAATGTTCATGGACATGGTAGGTCGTAGGTACGCATGAATGGTACTTCCATTTCATTGTTATATTTAATAATTATGTTATATATATATAATCATTAAAGTATCATATTTATGTTACATAAATTACATATTTTTAAAAAACCATCCTATATAAATTTTATATAATTTCTGAGCGAATCACATCACTTTGAGAAGGCGATTGTCCACACCTCAACAAATTATGTTATCATCTTCCAACAAAAAATGAAATCATGAAGTTTTGTGTTACATAAAAATTATAGAATCATAAAAAAATTTTAAATATAAAATATATATAATATTTAAACTATAAATACATCATTATTACTAACCACTAAAGGTGGTAATGGAAGAATGAATGACATCAGTATGTGAGGTGGTACTCTGTCGTACAGAAAAATGATGTTTTCAAATCCCATTTATTAGATGTGTGTGTTAGTGTGTGTATTAATATTAATATAAAAAAATATAAGTATATTTAGGATACTTATTTCATTATATAATAAAGATATTATATTAATTTATATCACTGATAAGGAAATAAAACAAGAGTGATCATTGAAGAATGTTACCTCATTTTCAAGTAAGTCCTTCTAGTTTTTACCAAAAGAGTACCTTATTTTTAGTTCTGTATAAATTTTGGATGCTATAATGAGTTTAAGTATTTTTGGGATATTTTTTGTATGGGTTTAGATGATCCAAATGGATTTATAGGTGTGAATAAGAGGGAGGGGTGATATCATTTTTATAGTGGAGGAGGAGAGATATTCTTGTACATTTAAAAAGATAAACATTATTGAGAGGTATACCTTACATCCTTTTTCTGAAATAATGAAAAAATTAGATAAATTATATTATAGAGTATAAATATGGCCATAAACGTGGTTTTAGAAATTTTTCATGTCATTTGGCCTGTAAGTTTAATGTTTAGTCCCTTATTAAGATAATTTTTCTCTTAATCACTATAATTAATTTCAATTATTATCACAGATATTTTTGTTAAAAAATAAGATGAAATTAATATACATTTTAAATTATGATTATTAAAAATATGGAATTTATTTTCTGAATTCCAATAATATATGTGGTAAAAAATAATTTAAAATTAATACCATAGACTGGAAGAGAATGTGAGTTCTTAAGGTAAAAATGTCCAAAAGTTTGATATGTTTTTAAATCCAATTTTATTTGTGAAATTTGTTCCAATGACCTAAATTGGGTTAATTTTATTTCAAATTTAACTAAATATACATTAAAACCAAATTAATATATAATTTACTTCATAGACAAATAATATGAAAAAGCTTTCTTCAAATAAATTTCAATATTTTTCATCATTCATCAAAACATGAAGCTTATCAAAAAGAAATCCAAAAAATCAACCAAGGTAAATATTGATATTAAAATTTAAGAAATGTAGTTTTTATTATCATATAAAATTCATACTTATTCAAAAAATATTTTTAAAATCAGTTTTATTTTAAAGGTTGAAAAATTACATATGAAAAAACTATAGATTTTTATGTGTAACATTGGATTTGTTCATATATTAAGCCAAATAAAATCTACTGGATTAATTTTGAATATATAGATTGAATATATAATATTTAATGTCATTTAGTAATATTAATTAATATAATTTATTAAGATAAAAATTTATTTCCACATAATAATAGTTTTTTAATAAAAACATTTCCTTTATATTCAATTGATTTTTATATTCATTTCTAATTAATTGGTCCCCAAATAATTATAAAACAAATTCAAATGACATTTTCCAAATTTATTTAATACTTTCCATACATGTCACTACATCATCTAGTTGATAAGTATCATATTAAATAATAAAATTAATAGTATATTGTAGTTTGTTATAACTACATATTGTGAATAACACTAGCCAAATTAGGGTTGTGTTTTCTACAAGATGATATCAGTGTTGTTTGTATAATATGTTTAACATAGCATTTCATATAAATAAATATATGGGAAAAATTAAATTTATTATAAATGAAAAATATTCTATATTTTTGGGGTGTAATATAAATCATTATATTAGTTATAAAACTGTAAATAAACATTTTCATTTCACAAAAACACCAACACTTAATTTATCATTTAAAAAAATATTTACTTATTTCATGATTTAAATATACCATATTTTCATTTATAATATACTAATATTTTATTTCTACTTTCATAGGCGAGGTTACAATTATAATGGCTAGATTACAATTCTAAATGGTCACATTACACTTCCAATGGTCAGGTTACTATTTAAACTATCATATTTTTAACAGTCATAAGGTTTTGATTCTTCCTCTAGATATCTATTTTTTCATTCATCACTCAATTCTATTTCACCCAAGGTTATAAATCATTTCATATTTCAAATAAGTATTTTATTATTAACATTATGTTTTATTTATATAGATTTTTTGTTAGTGTGATCATTCT
This sequence comes from Viscum album, assembly GCA_963277665.1. NCBI lineage: Eukaryota > Viridiplantae > Streptophyta > Magnoliopsida > Santalales > Viscaceae > Viscum > Viscum album. The sequence goes on along the minus strand of OY728119.1, from coordinate 1,472,905,118 downwards.
ATTGGATTGATGAGATCCAAATATTCTTATTTTTGTTATATTATTTTATATTTAATGAACCTATATAATATTTGGAATTTATATTGGTCTATTTTAATACTAATATATCATTCTGTATTTATTGTAATAAATTTTTTATTGGGTTCTCTATGTGATGTATGTGATTTATACTGCACGAAATATTTATAAGATAGGGATTTCCATTGATAAAATTTTAGGTTGTTATAGTGCTAGCTGGGATTGTTTAGTCGACGAAAACCTAAAATAAATAAAGAAGTTAAATTGTGGATGGAAAAAAATGTTTTAAGTTTATCTTACATGTTTTACCGACAACAAAACTCTATAAATAGAGGTGGGACTAATATCATAGGTTTATTCCCCGAGAGGTAATATGAAGTAGAGAAATGGTACTAGGAACTGAATTAATAAAAATTTAAGATTGGTTCTTCTAGGATAGAGTATTTTTTTCAATATTTTTCATCTACTAATTATAGCGATATATTATTGATCTCCAATTAATGTAGAGAAAATTCTAAATTAAAAAAAATTATTTCCCTCTCTTTTATTTAGTATTCTTTATATAATTGTGTGTGATTTACATTTTGAGATTTGATTAGGGTTCTACTTTAATTCTTAATTCTGATACTCTAAGAAAAATGGGGAAGATATGGTAGTAAATAATTCCATTGTGCTATATTACTAGTGTTTATGAACATCCACTAAATATAAGTTTCAACTATCAATTTTTTCATATCATCCTCTAGGATGATATAATTTTATTTCCTAACATGTTTTATCACATAGTACTGCAGTTTAGATACATTAAAAAATCAGGAGAGATTCTCACTTGCTTCAGTGTTATATTTTATTTCATTTTGTCGTAATTTCATTAGAATATATAGATATTAATGTTCAACATAGTAATTTTATTTGAAAATATTTTGGTTTCTTGAAAACGTTGATAGAGGGAAGTGTAATCCAAAATTTTATTGATATTCTATTGGGTTAACAACTCAATGATATGGATTAATGTGAATTGAAAAAGATATATATAAAAGTACAAGGATTGATGAGGGTGATGTTGGCATAAAATTTTTCCTTCAACCTCCAATAGTAGAAGACTATAAATGCACAAATAGAGGACCTAAAAGAGATATATTGAATTATGAAATCTCTAAAAAAAGTGTTTTTGATGAGGCATTTTTCAAGATATAACCAATAAGAAGGGCGATCAATGTAGGATTATGTGAAAATTTTCAACAAGATTATAAGTTAGGTTGAATCATGAAAGATAATTTTATTGATGATTGTTGGGATATAATTATACATTCATATTTACAATAAACATAGAATTTCATGGTAACTATCTAAAAAATTACTATGGAATATTTTATCTAGAGTTTGAAGGCATGTGGAATTTGGCCCTCAATGAGAAGCTCAAAAGAATAGTTGTCCATGAACCATCTAGTAGATAATTGAATATTAATTTAAGTTTATTCTAAAATTATTTGAATAAAATTCAGTAATTGAATGCAATGATCATAAATAATTATTGTGGGAAGTAGTCTTATCCAAGGATTACCTACTATAATTTTGGAAAAATTGGAAGTAATTATCAAAACTATAGTAATAAAAATGGAAAATTAAGAGGAACAACTTCTTAATGTTCAAAATTAGTTAATGATATAGAAGATGGTAACAATCTATATCTCCTTTTCATAATCATATGGGGTCATGGATATTTGACTCTGGTGAATCATTTCAATCATATTATAATCATAGATGCATGATAATATTTTAATCTGGAAGCTTTGGGGATCCTCGTTTGGTATAAAATAAATCTTTAGAAGACATTAGAATGTAATATGTAAATCTACCATTGTTGAATGGGAATATTTTTTAGTTTAATAGAGTGAGACACTTAATAGTTCTTAGTTGGAATATCATCTCATTAGGGATGTTTGATCATGAAGTATTTGGTACAAGGTTCAATAGTGGAGACTTGAAAGTGACTAGGGGTTATATGGTTGTGGCATGAGGAGTAAAGGAAAAACCCCTATATCTGAATAGAAGTTAAAAATAGTAAGTAGTGTATTGATTTTCATCCTCAAAAAAATTTAAAGGTCTGTCATTTTATATTAGTTAAACTTATTGAGAAGAATAAGATAATCCTAAAAAGGAATGTAATTCTGAATCTTGATTACACAACTATCAAATGTTTCGAGAGTTGTGTACTTGGGTGAAAAATGGTATTTAATTCAATATGAATGTCTATAATCCCTGATCAGGGAAAATAGATCTTGTTAATATAGATGTCTATAGACATTATTCAATTAAATCACATGGAGGATCTTGATACATAGACCAATTCATTGAATATTCCATGAGAAAGTTACAGATATACTTTCTTGAAAATAAATTTGATGTATTTAAGGAATTTTTACTATTGAAAGCCAAGGTTGAATTGTAATTTGGTTTTAAATTAAATTTTCTATGATATGAAAATAGTAGAAAACAATAGAGATGTAACATCAAAGACTTCTATCGAAATAATTGGATCATATATGAAAGAATAATACCTTGATATCCTAAACATAATGGAGTTTTAGATATGATGAATCATACTTGGATTGAAAATTCTAAATACATGTGTGTACATTAGACTATTCTCATGGAATATTATAAAAGAAATTAACATAATATTTTACATGATCAATAGAAGTCTAACCTCTTTAGTGGGAGGAATTTCACCTGTATAAAATTGGATGATAATTTAATGGAAGTTTTACATCTAATAATCATTGGTTCTATGAATAATTATTGAATTTATTCCAATTATATAAATATACTAAATGCAAATCCAAATTAATACTTTCTCATATGACATGTAAATGATGAGTTGGCTATAAATAGTGAAGTTATTATCAATGAATGATCATCTGATGTTAATATATAGTCTTTAATATGATAATCCTATAGTAGGATAAGAACATGTATGAATCAAATATTTATAAAAATTAGCCATATTATATTGAACAATTAGGTATGATTGAAAGTAATATAAATTTATGAATACTCATTGTAAAATATATTTAAAATTATGCCTCATAAGATTTATCCAATGGTAGATGTGAGAGAATGTTTAAAAAATACTGATGTCTATGGGTAAACTCATTTGGGGAACAATTAGAAAGATGAACTCCCGAAGTTCAAGAACCATCAATTGATGTTCTGATTAATGCTAAAACAACTGTAAAAGGTTCTTCTAGTGTTTGATGACCAATCCAATTTTTTGTGGTTAGCAAAAACAGTTTAATTCTAGTGGATGTTGGGAACCAAATTTTCTAGAAGTGTTATAGAAACAATGTGAATAAAAGTTTTGGGAGTCATATATGGAGGGAGAGATAAATTCATTAATGTAAAAAGGAAAATGGGATCTTATTGAAAAATATAATTGTAATTGATAACTTTAGAACAAATGGGTTTACAATTTGAAAGAAGATGCAGATAGGAGTTGATGATATAAGGCATAATTATTGGGGAAAGGATTATAATATAAATAAGGAATAGATTTGACAGAAATATTTATACCATTATTAAATATAATACATTTCAAACAATGTTAATAATTTTTTAATATATTTGGTTACAAAAAAAGAATATATAAGGACCCGGCCTAATTACATTACAAAATCATGAATTTATCCAAGAACCGACATCCTTTCACATTAAGGATCTTTTCAAGATTAGAGAATTTGAGAATTGGGACATAAAACATTCTAACATTCCACATCAATTTAGATTAGATACCATAAACATAGTATTCATTTCTTCCAAAATATAAACATTTCAAATAAAACATGATTTCTCTTAAAAATATTCATAACAATTAACTTGGATTTCTCCTTTGTCTAAAACTTCCTTATAACCTCTGAAAATAATTTAAAAACATGGTATGAGCACAAAAAATATCCCTAAGGGATATAAAATATGTAAATAAAACATTATTCCATGAATACTTATAATGTATAAAATCATTTTCAAAAATACTTATTTGTCACCCAAAAAATCTTACTTTGTGAAACATGAGATTTACATGAGATTTCCACAAATTATGTAGAACGTAAATTTACTATAAAGGTATCTTGGGGAATTACTTTCTTAATCATCTAACCCTCTTAGCTACCTTTTAATTTTTAACCATCAAGACTTCCTTATAATGTAACCCTCACTGATATTTTTTTGTGTCATCATCGCAGTTACACTTGGAGTAACCATATAGCTAATATCAAAATTACACATAACCAATGAATTGGAATGAAATGTTGCTCTCAACCTTCATCATAAACAATTCCCAAGAACCATAACATCAATATAAAACATGAATAATTTCAAAAAAACATTTCTTTTTAATTTTGTAGAACAGAATTTTAAAATATGATTTTAAATGGGAAGCCCCTAACAAATATCATATAATTAAATTGAGACTTAAAAGAGTTGATGTAGTTTGTATATAAACTATAAACTCACATAATGCAACATTATATAAACAAAATTCATCACAAAAATAATTTTAATACAACATAAATAACGAATTAGAATGATATCCCAAAGAATGGAAATCAGATTATAATTCCATTACCTCAGGTTTGTCTTAATTTAAAATGTTTTAAACATACTATATAATGGTTAAAATAGTGTTATTAATATCTTATGTAACCATATTCATGTTTATATCTCCTTATATAATCATTTTATAACATTATTTCACCCTTTAATCATTAGTATTTTATTCCTTCCATTGTTTTGGGTGTGTTCATTACATGATTTCCATGATAAGTTCATGATGGCTATTCATGTCGATTGGAGGTGAAATTACAGAATTGGAAAGGAATTGTATTTAAATATTTCAATAAAAATATATTATACCATTTATCATTTTGAAATTTTACTTTAGGATGATTCATATGTTAAAATATTATCAATATTTATTTAGGTCATTTTTATGATTCTTTGATCATAATGAACTCATTTTGTTTTATAAATTAATTACAGGTGTAAAAAATGCATCCAGAACCTTATATAAGAGATAATAAAAAAATTATAATATGGTTAAACCATAAAATGGTTTCATCACTAGTCTTTATGGATCTAAGATAAATATAAATCACATCATCCACGATGTCGGTAAATCAACACATCACAGGCTGTGTTTTAATTTCTTGAATAAGTGCGATATGAGAAGAAGTATATTTGTAAATCTTCCATAAATGTGATGAAATTAATAATATTTAAGATACTAGATCATTCGTTCCTCTTGGATAAGTGGAGGTTATGAAATAAGAATAATAGAAAAGAAAATGAAAAGAGAAGAAATAAAACAAAAGATGATGTTTACCTCTTTATCTCCTCTCACTATGATCCTTCATAAGGACCTTTGTTTTGGACTTTTGGTGAGACCAAAAGCTCTAATATGTTGGGAAGATCCCTAGGGAGGGGATTTGATAGAACATAGACAATGATCAAGGCTTTTGAGGTGTGAGAGGAAGAGGGAAATGGGGATGGTATTTATAGTGGAGGAGAGGAGAGATTGTCTATTATTTTAATCATTATTATAATATTTTTTTCTCAAGACTAAGAAGTGTCTTGATTCATGTGACACAAAATATTAATAATCTCACAAGAGTTCTAACCATGTGGGATTACATCTGTTATGATGTCATAAATAGTTTTTTTAACTGATAATTTGAATATATGGTATTTTACTGTATTTCACTATTCATCCAAAATTCATGAACATCAGATAAATCCCAAAAAATCACCTTAACAATTTTCTGATGAGTAGAATTGAAAAATAAGATCCATTTTTTAAAAATAATTTCCTAAATATAATAAATTTAATTTTTAAATAAAATCATAACAAGTTGAAAAATAATAATTTCAAATCTATAACTCATTTTTTAACACCTTGAAAAATTAGTCAAGTTGTCATTATCATAAATCCTTATGAAAATAAAATAATAATAAAAGTTACTATTTATTAGGTTAATATTACTATTCGTAAGGGTATGTTAATGTTCACCAAAAATAAAATTTGTTCCATTAGACTCCAAATATCTTATCGACAATAATTCTAGATGACCATTTTTTGAAATATAAAACATAGACGCAATAAAATTATGTTTAAAGGATCGTTTTAATTATCCAATTAAAACAATGTTTCCTAAATTTCAATTTATTTTTAAAACCTTGGGTTTTTACATTATCCCCACCTTTTTGAAAATTTCATCCTCATAATTTTATTAACTTATTAAACAAGTGGGGGTAACTTTCCCTTAGATAATTTTCAGACTCCCATGTTGCTTCTTCAACAATGTGGCTTCTCCACAAAACCATTACCTAGTGGATAACCTTATTCTCTAATACATGTTCCCTTCGATCATGAATCGGAACTAGTTTCTCTTTATAAGAAAGGTTATCTTCTAACTGAACTCTTTCTAGGCTCAAAACATGAGTTGAATCTGGAACATACTTTCTCCACATCGATTCATGAAAAAAATTATGTACCTGAGATAAACATAGAGGCAAAGATACTCTGAAATCGGCTGGTCCAAACTTATCTAGGATTTTCTATGGTCCAATGAACCATGGACTTGGCTTTTTTTTCTTACAAAAAGCATAACACTCTTCCCTGGTAGGATTCTATAAAAAACATGATCATCTACTTCGAGATAAAAGACTTTCCTCCTATTTTCTACATTACATTTCTATCTGCTCTGATCAATCATCTTGTGTTACTGTATCATCTTCAATATCTCCGCCACTTCCTCTAATAATTCTAGTCTCATCAACTTCTTTTCCCTAACTTCATCCCGTAAATGTAAAGTTCAACACCACTTCCCATACAATGCCTCAAAAGATATCATATGTATATTGGAATGAAAATTGTTATTATAGGAAAACTCAACTAATTTAATATGTTGATCCCAAAATCCCTGGAAGTCCATTGAACAAGCTCAAAGAATATCCTCAAAAGTCTAAATTGTTCATTCTGACTGCCCATATTTTTAAGGATGAAAAGCATATCCTCCAAGTACACACCATATGTAAAATTGGAATAAGGTTTAGGAAATAATTATACCCATAATATAAGAGTATATATATCTAAAATAAATTTTATGATGATAGAAAATGAACCTAAGTAATTAATTTTTTCAAGGGAAAATTAGCAATCACAAAATAAAGTGATATTTTGAAGATAACTTTGACCACTTAGTTATTTTCAATCAACACCCCTATATTGAGATAACGTAAAGTAAGACATTAAATACAATGAATATAAAAGTATTCATAATATAATATATTAAAAGGTGTATTACATATAAAACAAAAAATATTTAATTTGTGAATATGACATTTATCTCACAGATGTAGAAAATGAGATGAAAATCTCTTACCTAACGCTGATTTTTGGTTGAACACCCTTTAAAATTCTATAAAATGGGTTTAGGATTGTTATTAACTTATAACATAACCATAATCATATTATATATGATATTATTATAATATCTTATTACTTATTTATTAATAAACATTCATTATTTTCAACATCTCATTTGTTAATTTTCATATTTTTTGAGTATGTTTCTATTTTTATTTTTGTTCTTATTATTTCGATCATTATTTCATCATCATCAGGATTTAAATAATGATTTAAATATCATATATATTCAATTTATCTTTGTTTATCTGAATCCATAAAATTTTAATAAAGGAAATGAAATGCACAATTCATAGAGATGATAGGTCGTATGTATGTATGAATAGTACATCGACTTATTTATCGAATTTAAGAAGTATATTATATATATAATATCATTAATGTATCACATTTACGTTACATAAATTACATATTTTTATCAAACCCATCCTTAATACATTCAATGTAATGTCTGGACTAATCACATCGCTTTCAGGAGGTGATTTTCTGCACACGAACAAATGATGTTATCATATTCCCTCAAAAATAGAAATTCTGAAGGTTTGAGTTAAATATAAATTATAGAATAATAAAAAAATTATAAATATAAAATATATATAATATTTAAACTATAAATAAATCATTATTACACTTCGTCTAAAGGTGGTAATGGAAGAACGAATGACATCAATTCGTGAGGCGATAGTACGTCGTACACACAAACGATGTTTTCATATCCCATTTTTTGGATGTGTCTTTCAGTAACGGTATTAATATTAATATAAAAATATCTAAATATATTTATGATAATTATTTTATTATATAATTAAGGTATAATAAAAATTTATATCATTGATAAAGAAATAAAACTAGAGTTCTCATTGAAGAATGCTACCTCATTTCTTAGTAACTCTTTTTAGTTTGTACCAAAAGAAGTCATTAGTTTTCTTTATATATAAATTTAGGATTCTATAATGAGGGTAGGTATTTTGGAGAGATTTCTGGTATGGTTTTATATGATCCAAATGGATTTATAGGTGTGAATAAGTGGGAGGGGTGATTTCCTTTTTATAGTGGAGAATGAGTGACATTCTTGTACACTTAAAATGGTAAACTCTATTGAGAGGTCTCACTTAAATCATGTTTCTCAAATAATGAAAAAATTCGTTAAATTGTATTATATGGTATAAATATGGCCATAAATGTGGTTTTAGATATGTTTTTATGTCATTTAGGCTCGTTATATTAATGTTTATCCCCTTATGAAGTTAATTTTTCTCTTAATCGCTATTATTAATTTTAATTATTTTCATATATATTTTTGGTAGAAAATTAAGATGAAATTAATATACATTATAAATTATTATTGTTAAAAATATGGAATTTATTTTCTAAATTCCAATATTATATGTTTCCAAATTTAATTTAAAATTAATCTCGTAGACTAGATGATAAAGTATGTTCTTAAAGTAAAAATACCCAAAAGTTTTAAATGTTTTTATATCCAAGTTCATTGTAAAATTTTTTCCAATGACAAAAATTGGATTTATTTTATTTAAAATTTATCTAAATATACTTTAAATCCAAATTAAAATTTAATTTACTATATAAATAAATTAGATGAAAAATCTTTTTTCAATTAAAATTCAATATTTCTCATCATTCATCAAAAAAATAAGCTTCTAAAAAACAAAAAATTCACCCAATGTAAATTATGATATTACACTTCAATAAATAAATTTTTTATCATCATATAAAATTTAAATGTGTTCAAAAAATATTTTTAAAATTGGTGCTCTATTGAAAGGTTAAAAACTACATTTGAAAAACTATAGCTTTTTATGGTTAACATTGGATTTGTTCATATATTATGCCTAAAAATCTATTGGATTAATTTTGAAAATATAGATTTCATATATAATATATTAATGCCATCCACTAATAGAAATTAATTTAATTTATCAAGATAAAAATTCTTTTCCACATAAAAATAGTTTTATAATAAAAATATTTCTTTTATATTCAATTGATTTTTATATTCATTTATATTTAATCGGTCAACAAATAATTATATAAACAAATTCAAATTATATTTTCATATTTATTTAATACTTTTAATTCATGTCACTATATCATCTAGTTGATAAGTATCATATTAAATAGGAAAATTAATAGTATATTGTAGGTTATTATAACTACGTATTGTGTGTAACACCATCCAAGTTAGTGGTGTCTCTTCTACAAGATCATATCAGTGTTGTTTGTATCAAAAGTTTAAGATGGTGTTTTTTTATAAATAAATATAGAATGAAAATTAAATTTATTATAATAAAATATTCTATATTTTTGGGGTGTAATATAAATCATTATATAAATTATAAAATTGTAAATAAACATTTTCATTTCATAAAAATAGCAAAAACTAATTTATCATTTTTTTTAAAATTATTTACTTAGTCCATGATATAAATATATCATATTTTGATTTATATTGTACCTATATTTTATTTCTACTTTCATAGATGAGGTCACTATTCTAGTGGCTAGATTACTATTCTAAATGGTCACATTACTATTCTAATAGTTAGGTTACTATTTAAACTATCATATTATTAACAGTCACAAGGTTTTTATTCTTCCTCTAGATATCTATTATTCTATTCCTCACTCAATTATATTTCTCCCAATGTTCTAAATCATTTCTATTTTAAATGAAAATTTTATTATTAACATTATGTTGTATTTTAATAGATTTTTTGTGAGTGCGATCATTCTATTAGATTGTGAAGAACCAAATTTTCCTATTTTTGGTTATATTATTTTATATTTAATAAACCTATATAATATTTGGAAATTATCTTGGTTCATTTTCTTACTAATATATTATTATTTATTTATTATAATAATTCTTTTATTTGGTTCTCTATGTGATGTATGTGATTTATACTACATGAAATAATTATAAGATTTGTATTTCCATTAATAAAATTTTAGGTTGTTATAGTGCCAACTAGGATGGGTTAGTCCATGGAAACGTAAAATTAATAAAGAAGTTAAAATATGTCTAGCCAAAAATGTTTTATGTTAGTGTTAGATGTTGGACCGACTACAAAACTCTATAATTAGTGGTGGGACTAGTATCATAGTTTTATTCCCCAAACGGTAATATGAAGTAGAGACATGGTACTATGAACTGAATTAATAAAAATTTAAGATTTGTTCTTATATGCTATATTAATTTTTCAATATTTTAGACTTACTAATTAAAACTATATATTATTGATCTCCCATTAATATAGAGGAAAATTCTAAATTGAAAAAAATATTTCCCTCTATTTTTATTATTATTATTTATTTAATTATGTGTGATTCACATTTTGATATTTGATTAGGGTGATACTTGACTTCATAATTCTGATGCTCTAAGACAGATGTGGAAGATATGTTAGTATATTATTCCTTTTTTCTATATTACAGTTGTTTATGAACATCCACTGAATAGAAGGTTCAACTATCAATTATTTCATATCATCTTTAGGGATGATATAATTTTATTACATAACAAATTTTATCCCATGGTACTTTAGTTTAGGTACATTCAAAAATATGGAGAGTTTCTCACATGCTTCAGTGTTATATTTCATTTCAGTTTGTCATAATTTCATTAGAATACATAGAAATTAATGTTCATCTTAGTCATTTTAATGGAACATATATTGGTTTCTTAAAAATGTATACAAAGGGATATGTAGTCCAAAAGGTTATTGATATTCTATTGGGTTAACAACTCGATGATATGGATTAAATTGAATTGAAAATGATTGATATAGAAGTACTAGGATTGCTAAGGACGATGTTGGCATAAAATATTTCCTTTAACCTCTAAAAGTAGAAGAATATAGATGAACATATGGAGGCCCAGTAAGAGATATATTAAATTATTAAATCTCTAAACAAATTTTCTTTTATCAAGAATTTATCAATATCTAACCAATAAGAACGGAGATCAATGTAATAATATGTGAACAATTTCAACAAGATTATAAGTTAGCTCGAATCTGTGAAACTGAGTTTTTTTAATGATATGTTCGATATTATACAACATTAATATTTACCACAAACATGGAATTTCATGGTTACTATCTTAATAAATTACTATAGAATATTTTATCTAGTGTTTTAAGGCATGCGGAATTTTATCCTCATTGAGAAGCTTAGAGGAAGAGTGCTCCATGAACCATCTTGTAGTGAATTGAATTTTAATTTAAGTTGATTCTTGAATTTTTAGAATAAAATTAAAAAATTATATGAATTGATCATAAATAATTTCTGTGGGAAGTAACCTTATCCTTGGATTACCTACAAAAATTTTGGAAAAAATTGAAAGTAATTATCAAAACTGTAGTAATCAAAAAAGAAAATTTGGAGGAACAACTTCTTGATGTTTAAAATTAGTAAATGATATTGATGTTTTTAACAATCTATTTCAACTTATCATAATCAATTGGGGTCTTGGATATTTGACTATGGTGAATCATTTCAATCATATTCTAATCATAGATTCATGAAAATCATTTCATTTGGAAGATTTGTGGAAGCTCGTTTGGTATAAAATAAATATTTAGAAGCCATTATAATGGAATATGTAAATCCACAGTTTTCGAATGGGAGAATTTTTTATTTTAATGGAGTGAGGCACTTAATAGTTCTTATTAGGAATCTCATATCATTAAGGATGTTCGATCATGGAGGATTTGAAACAAGGTTCAATAGTGGAGTCTGGAAAGTTACTTGGGGTTCCATGGTTGCTGTATGAGGAGTAAAGAACAAAACCCTATATCTGAATAGATGTTCACATGGGTAAGTAATGTATTGAATGTCATCCTTGAAAAATTTATTGGTCTGTAATTTTATACTAGTTAAACTTATTGAGAAGAATAAGATGGTTCTAATAGGGAAAGGAATTCTTAAACTCTATCACATAACTATCAAATGTTGCGAGAGTTGTGTACTTGTGTGAAAAATATTTTCTAATTCAATATGAATGTCTAGAAACCCATAACAAGGGAACTATTGCTTTCTAATATAGATGTCTATTGACATTCTTCAATTAAATCACATGTAGGATCTTGACACATTGTTAAATTCATTGATGATTCCATTAGAAAGTTATGTATATACATTCTTGAAAAAAAATATAATGTGTCTAAGGAATTTTTACTATAGAAAAAAAAGTTTGAATTGAAATTTAGTTTTAAATTAAAGATTATATGATATGAAAATAGTAGAAAACAATATAGTAGTAACATCTAGAACTTTTTTTTAAAGAATTGGATCATATATGAATGAATAATACCCCTATACCCTAAACATAATGGAGTGTTAGATATGATGAATCATACTTTGATTCAAAATTATAGATACATGTATGTACATTATACTATACTCAAGGAATCTTAGAAAAGAAATTAACATAATATTCTACATGACCGATAGAATTCCAACCTCTTCAGTGGGACAAAGTCCCCCTGTATAAAACTAGATGATAACCTAATGGAAGTTTTACATATAAAAATAATTTGTTCAATTAATAATAATTTTATTGATTCCAATGAGATAAATATACTTGAGGAAAATCCCAATTCATACATTCTAATAGGATATATAAATTATGTTTTGGATATAAATAGTTAAGTTATGATCAATGAATGATCATATAATATCAATATATTGTCTTCAATGAGATAATAATATAGTAGGATAAGTACATGCCTGAATAAAATATTTATAAAAATAAGTCATCCCATTCTGTACTTGTTGGTATGATTAGAAATAATATAAATTCATGAATAAATATTGCACGCGATATTAAAACTTATACATTATGTGTTTTATCCAATGGTAGATGTGAGAGAATGTTTAAAAAATATAGACGTCTATGGGAAAACTCATCTAGTAAAACAATAAGAAACATGAACACCAGAAGTTCAAGAACCATCAATTGATGTTCTGATGAATGTTAAAACAACTCTAAAAGGTTCTTATAGTGTTTGATGACGAATCGAGTTGTATGAGGTCATAAAAAACCATTTACTTCTTGTAGATGTTGGGAAAAAAATTTCTAGAAGAGGTATAGACACAAAGTGAATAAAAGTAGTGGGAGTTGTATATAGAGGGAGATATAAATTCATTAATGTAAAAAGGATCTTGGGATATTATTGATGCCAACGAGCATGTACCCAAGTGGTACAGGCTCCTGCTTGGCATCCAAAAGACCCGGGTTTAAATCCGGGCAGGGATGAATTTCCGGGTTACTGTAGCAGGGTAATGTAGTAGGGAACTATAGTGGGGCACTGGAGCGGCAGAGGAACAGTTGCAAGATACTATAGCGGCAGAAGGTACTATAGTAGGGACTGTAGCTGCACAGGGTACTGTAGTAGTATTGTTCACAGAGGGTCCTTTGGGCCAAAAAATGGGCTTTCAAGCCTTGTATTCAAGCCACTTGGCCTTGGGCCTTCGAGCTATGTATTGGGTCTCCCTCTACCTTCTAAAAAGAGGTCATTGCTTTAAAAACAATAAATTGAGGCTTTGACCCCAACCTTTTAAAAAAATTCTTGGGATATTATTGAACAATTGAATTGTAATTGAAAACTTCAGAACGAATTGGTATACTGTTTAAAAGAAAAATGTGATAGGAGTAGATGATATAAGGCATGATTATTAGGGAAAGAATTAAAATAGAAACAGGGAATATATTTTATTGAAATATTTATACCATTACTAAAGATAATACATTTCAATAAATGTTAATAATTTTTTATTCTATTTGGTACATATAAAGAATACATAAGGACCCTTCCTCATTACATTATATAATCTTTAATTTAGCTGAGAACTTAGTTCCTTTCACATTGAGGATATTATCATGTTTATATCTATTGATAATTGGGACATATTTCATTCATAAGATTCTATATTAATGAAGAGTGGAAACCATAAAAATAGTATTCATTTCTTTCAAAATATAAAACTTTTCAAATAACACATGATTTCTTTTACAAATCTTCATAACATTTAACTTGGATTCCTCTTTTGTTTTAAACATCCTTATAACCTATGAAAATAATTTAAAAACATGGTATGAGGACAAAAAGATTGTTAAGGGATATAAAAGATGTAAATAAAACATTATTCCATGAATACTTATAACATTTGAAATCATTTTCAAAAAGACATATTTTTCATCCATATATTCTTACTTTGTGAAACGTTAGATTTCCATGAGATTTCCACAAACATATATAGAACATAAATTAAACCATAAATTCATCTTTCTACATTACATTCTTAACCGTGTAACCATCCTGACTACCTTATAATTTTTAACCATCAAGACTACCTTACAATGTAACCCTCACTGCTACCTTATTGTGTAACCATCACACTTACAATTGGAGTAAACATATAGCTCACTTCAAAATTACACAAACCCAATACATTAGAGGTAAATATATCTCCCACCCTTCATCATAAACAATTCACAAGAACTATAACATAAATTTACAACATGAATAATTGTATAAAAACATTTCTTTTGATTTTTATAAAACAATATTTTAAAAGAGGATTTTAAATGAGAATCCCCTTAAAATTATCATATAATTGAATAGGTACTTAAAAGAGTTGATGTAGTTTGTATATAAAATATAAATTCAAATAAAATATAAACAAAATTCATAACAAAAATAATTTTACTACCACATAAATAATGAAGTAGAATATTAACCCAAAGAATGGAAATCATGTTATGAATTCTGTTACCTCAGGTTTGTCTTACTTCAACATGTTTTAAACATACTATATAATGGTTAAAATATTATTATTAATATCATAAAAGAATGATATTCATGTTTATAATTCCATATATAATAATTTCGTAACATCCTTTCACCCTTTAATTATTTTTATTTTGTTCCTTCCATTGTTATAGGTGTGTTCTTTACATGATTTCCATGATCAGTTTGTGGAGGATATTCTTGTCGATTGGAGGTGAAACTTTATAATTTATTGGGAATTGTATTTAAATATTCCAATAAAAATTAAGTATTCCATTTATCATTTTTAATTCTTACATGAGGATGATTCATATGTTAAAACATTATCGATATTCGTTTAGGTCATTTTGGGGATTCTTCTTTCGTATTGAACTCATTTTTTTATATAAATAAATAACATGAGTAAAAAATGATTCAAAAACCATATATATGATGTAATACATAATTATAATATGTTTCAACCTTAAAAATGGTTTCATGACCAGTATTGATGGAAGTAAAATAAATTGAAATCACATTGCCCATGATGTCGGTAAATCAACACATCACAAATGGTGTTTTAATTTCTAGAATAAGTGGGAGAGGGAAAAAGGTGCAATGGTTATTATTATATAAACATGTTGAAATTAGAAATATGTAATATACTAGATAATTCATGCCTATTGGATAATGGGAGGTGATTAAAAAATAAGAATAGAAAAGAAAATGAAAAGTGAAAAAAGAAAACAAAAGAGAATGTTTACCTCTTGATCTCTTCTCCTTGATATCCTTCTTAAGGCCATTGGTTTTGGACTTTTAGTGAGACCACAAGCTCTAATATGTTGGAAGGATCCTTGGGGAGGGTATTTGGTAGAACGTAAACAATTATCAATGCTTGTGAGGTGTGAGAGGAAGAGGAAAATTTGGGTGGTATTTATAGTGTAGGAGAGGAGAAATTGTATATTATTTTAATCATTATTATAATATTTTTCTCAAAAGAATGAATCTTCTTGATTCATGTGACCCAAAATAATAATAAATTCATGTGATTTAGATCCATGTGGTATTATATCAGTTATGATTTCATAAATATTGTATTTAATAGATAATTTGAATATACGATATTTTACTATATTTCATTATTCATAAAAAATTCATGACCTTCAGAAAAATCCCAAAAAAATAACCCTAACCATTTTTCGATGTGTATAATTAATAAAAACTCTATTTTTTTGAAAATAATTTTCAGAATATTTTTAATTTAATATTTAAATAAAATCATAATTTATTCAAAAATAACAATTTTAAATCTATAACTCATTTTTTAACACCCTGAAAAATTAATCAAAAAGACATTATCTTAGACCCTTAATAAAATAAAATAATAATACAATTTAATATTCATTAAGACCATATTACTATTCATAAGGTTGTCTTACTATTCACCAAAAATGAAGTTGGTTCTATTAGAATCCAAATATCTTAATAATCACAATTGTAGATGATCATTTTTTAAAATTCAAAACATAGATGCATCAAGTTTTTGTTTAAATGATAGTTATAATTATCAATGTAAAACAAAGTTGCATGAATTTCAATATATTTTTAAATCCATGGGTTGTTACATTATCCCAACCTTTTGAAAATTGCATTCTCTTAATTTTATTTACTTATTAAACAAGTTGGGCTAGCTTTCCCTTAATGAATTTTCAGACTCCCATATTGCTTCTTCAATATTGTGGTTTCTCCATGAAATCATTACCTAGGAGATTAACTTCTTCCATAATACATGTTCCCTTTGATCAAGAATTTGAACTAGTTTCTCTTCATAAGAATGGTTCTCTTCTAGCTGAACTACTTCTGGGATCAAAGCATGAGATGAATCTGGAACATACATTCTCCACATCGAAACATAAAAAAACATTATATACATGAGATAAACATGGAGGAAAAGATAATCTATAGGTAGCTGTTCAAACTTTCTCTAGGATTTCATAAGGTCCAGTGAACCATGGACTTATCTTTACTTTCTTACTAAAATGCATAACACTCTTCCCTAGTGAGATTCTATGAAAAACATAATCATCTAATTCAAGATAAAATCCATTCATCCTATTGTCTGCATAACTTTTATGTATACTCTGAGCTATCCTCTTGTGTTTCTAGATCATCTTCAATTTCTAGGCCACATCCTCTACTTATTCTTGTCTCATCAACTTCCTTTCCCCGACTTCATACCAAAAAAGGTGGAGTTCAACACCAAATCCCATAAAATCGCCCAGAATTTTCCATATGTATACTTAAATGAAAACTATTATTATTGGAAAACTAAACTAAAGAAATATGTTAATCCCAACATCCCTGGTAGTCCATTGAAAAATCTCATAGCATATCAGCCAAAGTCTGAATTGTTCATTCATAGTACCCATCCAATTATGGATGAAAATCTATATTTAAATTTAATTTTTTTTCTCAATAGATTCTGAATCCCCTTCTAAAAGTTATAAGTGAACCAAGTCTCCTAATTAGATACAATGTAAATTGGAACCCCATGTTACCTGAAAATAATTTTTACATTCAATCTATAAATATGATCCAAATAAATTGTATCCTAAATAGAAAATTTTTTGCAAATTTAGTCAGCTGATAAACGATAACTCAAATCACATTGTTACCTCGAGAATTTTTAGGTAGTCCCCCCACAATGTCAATGGATATATTCTCTCATTTCCCCTCTAGCACTATCAAAGGCTGATTCATCCCCTTTGGTAACTACCACTCTAGTTTAACCTATTAACATGTCAAATATTTCACCGTAAAATCTGCAATATTTCCCTTCATTCCATCCCACGAGTAATACTTCCAAAAGACTAAGTACATCTTAGTACTTCCAGGATGAACTGAAAAGGCAGAACTATAAGCATCACACAACAAATATTTATTCAACTGTGAATCACAAGGCATGCACAATATTTTACCAAATATTAAAACACAATATTTATCACGGTTAAATTATGGAAACATTCCATTTTCACCAATTATACCTTTTTCTATAGCTCACAATATTTCTTCAGTGCTTTGTTAATTCTTCGGGATAAGGACAACTACATTGAAACCTGAAATAAAGAAAATATATTTCCTTCACCACCAAATTCAAATCCCAAATTAAACAAACTATTAATCAAGGGATCATGTTCCAAAATTGACATGGTTAATGATGCATGATGATTTTGACTCAAGGCATCTTCAAATTTGTTTGCTTTTCATAGATGGTAATTAATCATGAAATCATAATATTTTATCAGTTCAATCCAACTTCTCTACCTCATGTTTAATTACTTCTGATTGAATATATACTTTATACTTTTATGGTCAATATATGTTTGACATTTGGCTCTGTATAAATGATGCCTACAAATTTTCAAAACAACAACCACAATTGCCAATTCCAAATCATATGTGGTATAATTTAACTCATGAGGTCTTAGTTTTCTTGAAGAAAAAAAATTTACTGATTATTCTAAATAAGAATAGAACCATGTCCCTTCAATGAAGCATCAACAGCGATGAAAATCTCACCATTTCAGGGAGGAATGTACAAAAATAGAGCATTCACGAATATCTTCTTTAGTTCTTGAAAAAAAAATTATGTCCAAAAATTTTTAACCCCTTTTTGCATTAACTTATTTCTCAGGCTAGATAACTGTGCAATGTTTTTAACGAATAATCAGTAATAACCCGGTGATCCAAGAAAACAATGAATCTCTATAGCATTAGTGGGTCTTAGACATTTATCAACCACTTTTGTTTGGTCAGGATCAATTGTTATTCTGTCTTTATTTACAATGATCCCATGAAACAAAATTTGTTTCAATCAAAGATCACACTTGATGAATTTTCTATTCAGTTTATTTTCATTTATGGTAGATAAAACAACACTTAGATATTTTTCACACTCCTCTTTATTCTTATAAAATACTAGAATGTCATCAATAAACATAACCACAAACTTATCCAAGAACTAATGAAATATTCTATTCATCAGATTCATTAATACAATAGGTGCATTAATTAACCCAAATTACATAAAATAATTCATAATGCCCATATCTAGTAAGAGAAACTGTTTTCGGGATATCACTCACCTTCACCTTCCATTGATGGTATCTAGATCTCAAGTCAATTTTGGAAAAATACTGAGCTCCCTGGATCTGATAAAACAAGTCAGCGATATGAGGCAAATGATAATTATTTTTAATCATGATGTTATTCAAGGATCTATAATTAATGAGAAGTCTCATGGAACCATCATTCTATTCAAAAAACAAAATAAGAAAACCCCATGGTGTTGTTCTAGGACAAATTAATCCTTTATCACGAAAATCCTACAACTGAATTCTAAGTTCAATAAGTTCCATTTGATCCATTCAATATGGGTCTTTAGAAATTGGATTTTCCTTAGGAAATAAGTCAATTGTGAATTAAACATCTCCATCAGATATGACACCAGGTAAATCATCAGAAAAAACATCAAGGTATTCATTTACCACTGGAACATCATTAATCAAAATAGGTACCGTTTTTCAACGATATGAGTAAGGTATCATTAATTTCTATCTTTCAACAGTTTCTCAGAATCTTAAAATGTTGTCAATTTTATGGGTTTTTATTTTAGAAAAACATAAAATATTTCTGAAAAACAACCTCTTCATCTCAAAAATTAATCTTATCATGATAAAAATAAATCCAATCAATTCCCAGAATGACATTAAAATCCACTACGGGTAAAACAATAAGGTTTGCTAGTCAATTATTTCCATAAACCATAACAAAAAGATTCTTATAATTCCACTTTTCAATAATATTTCCCCTAGTGTTTTAATAATAATTTCTAGTATCACTTATTGTGGTGATATTTCCAATTTACTAGAAAAGTTCTCAGAAATGAAGGAATATATAGAGCTCGTATCAAACAAAACTTTTGTAAAATCTGAGTAAACAATCAAGGTATCTGACACAACTTCATTGGATTTCCTGATGTCAACTGACATTGCCACATTGGATCACACTACACCTTTATTCTTATTGTCTGTAATCTTTGCATCATTAAGATATCTCTTTAGGAATTCATTTTCATAATGACTCATCTCACCACAATTAAAGCACTTAATAGATTTCTTATCAGGATTAGTCTTAGGATCATATTCATTACAATTTCGGGCCATATGTCTAAACATAACACATTGAAAACACTTCCAAGATTTGGTATGGTTGTCCCTAGATTTTTTTCCACACCTTTCAAAAACTGGAATAAAAAATTTCTTACCATCAGATTTCATTGGTTCATTATTACCAATTGATTTCAATCAAGACCACTTATTCTCCTTTCTGTCCAAGTGCACTTGATCATCAGCCAACTCCTTCTATGTTGTCTCAGCATATCATACAAGTATCTCATAACTTTTGAATTCATAGGAGGCCAATTCCCTTCAATACCATGTATTTAATCATAATTAAATGATATTGATTTTTTTATCAAGAACCAGAATAAGATTTAGAGCATACCTCGCCAGTCGGGTGAAGTTCTCTTCATAAAATACCAATGAATATTCCTCCTTATACTTAAATTAATGTAATTTTTTCTCCATCCTAAGTAGAACAACCTTTGGAAAATATTTTTCATGTAAAAGACATTTAAATTCATCCCACTCTAAGGTATAAACATCCTCTTTATCCCTATAATTTTTGACTGTTGACCACCACTGATTAGCTTCACCTTAAAAATGATAAATGGAAAGACTTTCCTTTTGATTATCTAAAAATACCATATCATCTAAAATATTTTCAAGGGATTTAATCCATCATTTAGCTGCTACTGGTTCAGAAGATCCATTAAAAGCTGGAGGGTGTTGTCTTATAAAATGTTTCACTATCGTCAGGTTACTTTGTTGTACCTATGGTTGTTCTCGTTAATGGATGAATCCACAATTTATTTTCTACATTAGTTGATCCATTACTATCATAAACTTCTCAGTTCCAATTCCTCACAATTATGGGCTACAGATTTGGAAGGATGTCACACTTTCAGTGCCTCTCATCCTCAGCTTCCTTATTTATATTATGTAAAACCATTCTGAATAAACATACCTTATTGGAGGAAACATGGTAAAATTTAAATTCTAAATCATTTAAAATTAAAAAAATATTAAAAATCATTCGTTTTATTCAATTAACATCATCCTAACCCCTAAATTAATTTAAACTATCCTCTGATACCAACAATTAAGACCCAACTTTATTACATTACATAATCTTAAATATAGCCAAGAACTCCATTTTTTCACATTGAGGATATTTTTAAGTTTATATCATTAACGTATTGGTACATTAAAAATTTGTAACAGTCCACATTAATATATAGTGGATACCATAAAAACAATATTCATTTCTTCCTAAATATAAAACTTTTCAAAAAAACATGATTTCTATGACAAATATTAATTATATTTAACTTGGATTCCTCCTTTTTCTTACACATCCTTATAACATGTGAAAATAATTTAAAAACATGGGATGAGAAAAAAAATATTCATAAGGGATATAAAAGAAATAAATGACACATTATTTGATGAATACATGTAACATATGAAATCAGTTTCAAAAAGACATACTTGTTATCTATATAATCTTACCTTGCGAAACATTATATTTTTTTGAGAATTTAAAAAAATATATAAAACATTAATAAAAAAAATAAAGGTATCTTGGGGAATTAATTACATAATCTATTAACCCTCTTGGTTACCTTATAATTTTTAACCATCATGGATACCTTACAATGTAACCCTCATAGTTACCTTATTTTGTTACCATTACAGTAACACTTGGAGTAAAAATACGAAAAACCTCCAACTTAGAGGTAACCAATACATTGAAAGAAATATAGGTCCCACCCATCATCATAAAAATTTCCCAACAACTAGAACCTAAATATACATCATTAATAATTGTATAAAAACATTGTTTTTTAATTTTGTGAAATTGATTATTAAAAGAGTATTTTAAAAGAAAACCCCTCACCAATATCATATAATTGAAGTGATACTTAATATATTTGATTAAATATGTATATAAACAATAAATACATATAATTAAAATTAACATAAACAAAATTAATCTCACAAAAAATTTTAATATCTCATAAATAAGGAAGTAGAATGTTAACCCAAAGAATGAAAATTAGGTTATAAATTCCCTTACCTCGGGTTTGTATAGGATAAAACTTGTTTAAAACCTCTTATATAATGGGTAAAAGAGTGTTATTAAAATCATATAAAAAAATATTCATGTTTTTAAAACCTTATATGACCATTTTGTAACATCATTTTATCCTTTAATTATTAGTATTTTGTTCCTTTTGTTGTTTTCGGATGTTCTTTACATGATTTCCGTGATCAGATCATCACGGATATTCTTATCGATTTGAGGTAGAACTATATAATTGTAAGGTAATTGTATTTAAATATTTATAGAATAATAAATTATACCACTAATAATTTTTAAATCTTACATGATGATGATTCTTAAGTTAATACATTGTCAATATTCGTTTAGGTCATTTTGGTGATTCTTCGATCGTAATTAACTCATTTGGGTTTATAAATTAATAACATGTGTAAACAATGATTCATGAAACTTATATAACATATAATAAATAAATTATATTTTTTTTGAACCATAAAAATGGTTTCATTCCCACTCACTAAGGAAGTAAACTAAATTAAAATCACATAGTCCACGATGTCGGTAAATCGACATATTACGAATGATGTTTTAATTTCTTGAATAAGTGGGAGAGAAGAATAATTATAATGGTGAATCTTCAATAAACATGAGGAAATATAAAATATATAAGATATTGGATCTTTAATCTCTCTTGGATAAAGAGAGGTGACGAAATAAGAAGAATAAAAAGGAAAATGAAAAGAGAAGAAAGAAAACAAAAGAGGACGTTTACCTCTTAATCTCTTCTCAATAATACCTTTCTTAAGGCCCTTGTTTTTGGCCTTTTGGTGATACCATCAGCTCTATGATGTGGGGAGGAGCCTCGGGGAGTGAATTTTTTAGAACATTTACAATTATAAAGGTGTTTGATGTTTGAGAGGAATAGGGGAATGAGGGTGGTATTTACAGTGGAGGAGAGGATAGATTCTACATTATCTTAATCATTATTATAATATTTTTGCTCAAGAATATGAATAATCATGATTCATGTGACCCCAAATAGTAAGAATTTCATGTTATTTTTAACCTAGTGGGATTACATCAGTTATAATGTCATAAATAGTGTATTTAACTGATAATGTAAATATATGTTATTTTACCATATTTCACAATTCATCCAAATTTCATGAATTTCAGAAAAATCCCAAAAAAGTCACCCTAACAATTTTTCAATGTGTTGAATTAAAAAATGAACTCCTTTTTTTGAAAATAATTTTCAAAATATTATATATATAATTTTTAAATAAAAACAAAATTTATTAAAAAAATAAAAAATTTAAATCTATAACTCAGTTTTGAACAACTTGAAAAATTAATCATGTTGTAATTATATTAATACTTTAAAAAATAAAATAATAATGAAATTTAATATTCATTAGGGTCAGATTAATATTAAAATTATTATTCATAAGGGTATTTTATTATTCACCAAAAATCAATTCAGTTCCATTAGACTCCAAATAACATACTAATCATAATTGTAGATGACCATTTTTTTAAATTCAATACATAGAAGTAGGAAAATTTTGTTTGAAGGCTAGTTATGATTATCTAATTAAAAAAGTTTAATTCTATTCAATTTATTTTTAACTCTTTGGTGTGTTATAGAAATTTTTTTTTATGACTACTTTTCCTCATGGTGAATTGGAAAAGATATTTATATGATTTAGAACAAAAATTTTGAGGACCATCAGAGGGATGAATTTTTTTCAAACAGAAACGGTGTCTATATTATTTAATGTATGATCCTAGAAAGTGGAACCAAAAATATGATTCTTTCACAAATGGGTAAGGGTTCATAAATAGTGACTTTGGTCATTGTTTTTATCATTAGTACATAAATTATAGAACATACACAATTCTCTCACTCTATATGGAAAACATACTATTAGTAGGACTTGATATTTAGAAAATTTATGATTAGATGGATAAGTTGTACAAAATATTAAAAATTATTGATATTTCTCAAATAATGAAAATATTCTAGATGAGGATTCAAAATGATTAAAAATATATATTATTCTAGTATTATTATAGAAATTTTATATTATAAATATCCTTGAAAGTCCTTAAATGACATGTTGTAAATTTTTTATAACTCCTATTATTGGTCACTTCTTATTATTGGTGGCATATTAACCATCAATGGAATATGGGTTTTGGTACATGGTGAATGTTATATAATATTTTGTTATTTAAAGTTAAATATATTAAATTATGGGTACATGGAACGCCATTTTTTATACTGGGAGTGGTAAGTCATTTCATGTATAACCATCGGATGGGGAACATGGAAGCGATGAGTTAGATCGTCGATATAATAGGGGATAAAAGGAAACTAAATTTTTCTTCTGTGAAAAAATCATCAAAAAGAATTTGTTGATATGGATTGTCCTAGAAATTCTAAAACATAGAAAATCACAATGGGTTTTTCCCCTTTTTGGAATGATTATCATATAGTTGTAATGACTACTGTAGATAGTGACATTTTCAATAACAAATTTGGAGTATATATCTTCTATATAAGTTGGTGAGTAATTGATCTAGTTAATGTTCTTGTAGAAGAAACTCAAAAATTCATCAGAAGGAGGAATTATATAATGTGATAATAAAAGTGAAAACCACATCCTAAAGTATCTAGTATTTTATACAAGAACGAAACACATTGTCTTGAGATTCTATTTCATAAAAAATTCTTTGTAGGAAATGGTTTTTTATATTCAAAAGATTACTAGGAGGAAAAATCTTGTTTATAAGTTCAAAAACATGTTAGTCCTTGAAACATTGAGGTAGAATTTTTCTTCAGTGGGACTCAGCTAAAATAGAATAATGGAGGACACCATAATAAATGTAATATATGGTGTTGGTTTTCCAAATGTATCGGATGATGCTGATGAGATTCCATGAAGAAACCGTCAGGTGGGATATTGTAAAGATTATGATGTTTTGTTCTATCCATCAAAAGTCCATTCATTAGATGATCAAACAATGAATGTTCGATTAGCTGATGTTCCATTTCCAACACTTTTGGTCAGATACGTAAGAACAAAGGAAGAAAAAACATTTATAATATGGTTTATACCACTTGATATTCATGAACATATAATGCATGGTAATCAGACTCATCTTTTCACATGGTAACCATTGTATGGGTTGGGAATATTGATTTGGTGGAAGCCTCAACTGAATGGTGATGTCAAATGATGGTCATATCAACTAATAGATCACTAAAAATATCCAAGGTTAGTGTTACCTATTTAATTAGATATGAATCACTACAAATTTATGTGGGACCAGCTAATGAGTTGTATTCAAAAAATAATAATATGAAAATATATATGTGATATTATGTACCAAATTTTTAAAAGTGTTAGTGTTGTTTTTCTAATCTATAGTGTCTGTAAAACTTTTACTTTTGGTCATACAAAAGATTTATCATTATTGTTCCATGACTTTAGGATTAAAGTATGAACCATGTAAAATTGGTGTTCTTTAATTTCATTTATATATCTGGGGGATGGTGTGTGATTTTTCTATTGAGTGTTGAGTAGTATGAAACCCTAAATATTTAATAAATTTTATATTATGATTGATTACATCATTTCAAACATTAAAAAATAAAAAAGGATAAAAAGGCATAGTGTATTTGGGAAATAACAATCATAAAATAATAACATGATGTATGGATAAAAACACATTATTTAAAAACTTTGTAAGAGGCCCTTAAAATAAATATATATTTTAATAACACATGGGATAACCTTAGGATGTACAAAAGAATAAGGAAACCTATAAATCCCAATTAGGGAATAATAAAATAAAAACAAGATGAAATTAGTACATATTAGTCAATAGTAATATCAAGGTGGAATCAATGGTGTGATAATCATAAATTTGGTCACTGAAGAATGATATATCATGATGATATAAAGGTAACATAGTAATATGGTAAAAAAAATACATGACATCATTAAAAATGTCTAGGATAAATTCCTAGATATCAAAACATAGTGTGTATAAGACAAAATCCAATGCACTATAAATTACATATCATGATATGAAAACATTATTTAGTTCATAGAAGGGCTATATAATTCCAGTTCAACGTGTCACATTTATATCATGTACATGAATTTTCATTCCACGTAGATCATATAATATAAGGATTCCTTTAATCACATTTAATACCATTATTATGTTTTTTGAGTTACATAAATTGAATTACCCAATCAATAAAGGATACTTAATTATTAGTGAACATGATTGAGTGGAAATGTGGATTGGTATTCACAACACAAATGTTTGGCATGGAAAATCACTGGATAATTTTCATAGCATAATAGGGATTCATAAATATTCTTGGATATGATTATTGAGAGTTCAATGTGTATCTCATTACTTAGATATCATATGGATAGTAATAGGTAAATTTTAAAACATATCCCAACAATATAAATTGAAAATCAAATGGAATAATAAAAAAATAGTGCTAAAATAAGAAGGAGATGGATTGGATCCCTTACCATGAGAGGGTGCATCTAAAATCATTAGAGGAGACTCTTAAGGTCTTAGGTGAACCTTGGGAGGACATTAAGGAGGGAATTATTCTATACCCTCATGTTTCAAAGGTTCATAGTTAAGAGGAACTGGAGATTTTATAATGACTTAAGTCCCATAATCTCAGATCCAATGCGAAAATAACAAATATTGCATTTGTTTCTTTGATAAAAATAAATTTTATCCAATTTAAACCATCCAAAAAATAAAAAGTCAAAAGGAAATATGGGATAAAACTGATAAAAATGGATATTTTCAGATTTGTATTTTTATAGAATAAGGAAAAACACTTACATAATGATACACATGACTTTAAGTGAGTATTATTCCCAATATGCCAAACTTATCTTTTTCCATATTTATGTTCTCATTGTCATTTCTATTCATCCTTAAAACCCTATAAAATTCTTTCTAAAATGTGTGATGATAAAAAATCACTCTTTAAGCAGCATAAAAAGAATTAAATTAACTTGTTGGTTCATGAATACATATAAAATAATTTTTCATTTAAAAAAATTATACCTAAAAAAATTATTTCCAATTTAGTAAAATTTTATGGAAGAAATTTGTTATAAACTATTTCATGAAAAATCGTGATGGAAAATTAAATCTCAAAAATGAAATATTTAAGTAACATAAAACATCACATAATAATTAGTTGAGTCCATCTTAAAAGGCATAGTCACAAGGTAAAAAGGTTCTATTGTGGAATTGGTTTTCCCGCTAACCCCAAACACAATGTCTCAGGAGACAAAAGCATTAGCCAATGTATTGGGTTCATATCAAGGTGAACCCATCAAAACATTTTTATGATTATATTTTTCAAATAAATAAATGAATCATAAGGTGTAATCATAATACATGTAATATTTGTTCATAAAAACTTTTTTTATACCCAGATGAAAATATTTTTGTATCTTGATATATCCCAATTATTTAAAACACTATTTTCAAAAATAAATATTAAAAAATAAAGGGATGGAATGTTATTCTTTAAAGGAAACATGAAATCATATAAATTAATTCAGAACTTAAATAATGGTTACTATAGATGGAAAATCACTTGATGCCATGTATGTTAAAATTGAATAATCCTTTGGTCTTTTGAAAAGAAAGTCAAAAGAATTTTTATAAAATACATAAAAATATTCCACATAAAAACCATTAAAATAAATCCAAAATGTTACCAAATATATCCTTTATAATTTATAAATAAATCTATAAAATAATTTTAAGAATATTTTTATGTAAGATAATTATTTATAAAATAAATCTCTATAACATTTAAAACAAGATTTTTAAAGTAAAGTGTCACTTTCCTCGAGTGCGACTCTCCATGTAATTTTATTATCTTCCTGAATAATAATATTATGCTAACTATTAAAATATGAAATTAAATTTTTATAATTTCTAATTCCCTTTATATATTTTATTATCGTATTATATTAAATTACTTAATCAATTAAGTTCATCTTATATGTTTTGACTATATTCGACTCATATGTCCAAAATGGAATTGGTTCATTAGAAATTGAAAATGGGGTAATCGATAAATCATATCTACAATAACAATAATGATATAATTATCATTTTTTATACATCAATTATACTTTTAAAATACTCTGTGAAATATCGTTATGAATAATGAACTGTGTTACAATCATGGAGATGGTCGGTCGTAAGTACACATGATTAATGTTTCAATTTTCCTTGATATGATGGAAAAAAGATAAGTGTATTTATATCATTTAATAATAATTACTTTATAAAATATATTATATAATTTAATTTAATAAACTTTTATATATCTTCTATATGACATTGTCATGAAAAACTATTCAAATCGCTTCGTTGAGGTGGTTATCAACACGTATACACGAATGTGCTTATTATATTTCAATAAATCGATATGTATGGAAATATATGATATATTATCTTTTTTTAACAAAAAATATTTCATGAATATAAAAAATAATATTTAATTTCTTCATTATTAGTAGTTGTTAGTGGTGGGGATAGAAAAGAAATTACAACAATTCATGACACGGTAGTCTTCCATTCACATTAATGATGGTTTCATTTCCTATTTGATGGAAGAGGAGATGGATATAGGTTATTCCATTACTATATAATAATATTAGTATATGTAAGCTATTTTTTATTATTTCATAATGTTTCAATAATATTTTAATGGAAAATCTAAATTAAAAAAATATAATACGTTTAGTTAAAAACTACACCTCTTCTTCGAAAAAACCTCCTTCATTTTACATCATAAGCTCTATAAGATTGGTATTATTTCCAAAAAAAATACCTCTGGAATATGGGTATAGATTTTAATATTGTATTTAATAATTTTTTTAAAAAAATGTATTTTGATATGTTAATAAAATAGTATAGGAGGTACCCATTTATAATGGAGGGGAAAAGCATTCATAGAATCTCTTAAAGTATTAAATTAATATAATTTATTTACCAAGGAAACGTTGATCATAAATAAGAAATTGTGAATATAGGATAATTATGTATCTAAATACTCTCATTAAATTAAATTTATAAATTTTTAGACTATATTGTTACCAATATGTTTGGAATTTCACCCCTCATTACCCTTTTGGTCAATTGCAGGATAACATCATTTTTTAATCTTTAGGAGTTAAGATAGATACATTAAATATAAAATTGTCCCATAAATGGACCATTTAATATATTTTAAACCATTTATAAATAAATATTCATATAATAATATATTTAGTAATTTTAAAACATTTAATAAAATATTACTTATTATAAAATGTCAGTAATTTCAATTTTGGAACTATTAATTTCATTTGACTTTGAAAACAACATGAAAACAAATGAATTAGAAACTAAAAATTTTACACATCCCTAAGTTTTTTTAATTATATTCAAAAAAATTGAAACATAGTATTTAATTTTAATAATAATAATTTTTATTATTTTAATAATCATTTATTTAAATTTCTTTTATTTGAATAAATATTATGTCAGTTCAATATAAGACTATAAGGTAATTATCACATTACTGAAAATTATAAATACATTTTAAAGATAATTAATTTATCTAAAATGAAAATTTAGAACCTAAAATAGCATCTATTTACCCTTATGTGAAAAAATATAGATACAATAGAACAAAGAGAATGACATTTATGACTTTTCCTTCGATAAAATGAAATAATGATCAAAATAAATGAAATATGTCATAATGTATCCATATTTTCAAAACATGGATGGAAATGGATGAATTACCATCATCCAATAATATATAGGAAATTATTATGGCTATTTTTTTATTCTTATCATATTATTTTTAACCATATTTTCCCTACTAAACTTGATTGTGGAGACAATTATTTACTATGACTAATATAAATAATGAAAAAAATAAAAGGGAATTATTTACAAAATTTGGAGCTCTAGATTCTAAATATTAAATTAATTTTCCAAACTTCTATTTTTGGAAGTTTTAGGAATTAATTTAAAATTAAAATTCACTAAACAAGGAAAAATAGTTTTTTCTGAAAAATGGAATTTTAAGTATAAAAATACTTTTATACCAAATTAAAGTCTAAAATTAATTAAAAACACTATAATTGGGTAATATATAATTAAATTAAAATATTATATTTTATAACCAATATAGAATATTTTTTTCCTTTCAAATAATTTAATATTAAATACTATTTTCAACAAAATCATTATTTTTCAATATTCATTGAGAAAACAATATTTTCATAAAAATAAAAAAAATCACCGTAAGATAATTTTGGTTTGATGATTTCAAAAATATATTTTAGTTTTTCAAATACATTTTATAATACTGAAAAAATTAAATATAATGTTTTCTCACAAAGAGTAATAAAAATCATTTTTGAAGGAAACTTATTTTTGAAGAATAATATGACTTTACATATAAATTTATTTATTAATTACTGATAATTTATAAATAAATTTTCATTTGGAATGAAATATACATATATTCCTTAAATCAATTTATTCAATTAGCACCGATCAATTTAACGTATAGTCTATAATGATTATATTTAATTAATATTATTTTATTATTCAGTTAGGCTCGGTGTGGCGTATCGTATATGCTATCTTAAATAGATTTCTTGACAAATATTAGGGTGGTACATTATTCCACTTTAATAAATTATCTCTTCACAATTTTATCTTTAACACGGTATACAAAGACCAAGGATTTTTAAATACATATATTACATGTTTTTTTATGAATATTCGTGACATTAAACAAATAAATGGCTAAGGATCGTAAATGTATAGCGCCATCAAAAACATTGAAAAACAAAAAAAAATCATAATATTTATACATCATATAACACTTATTTCCATAGAACTACCACCCTTTTAAAACATATCAACCCTAATATCAATCAACATAACCTTGAGAAAAGAAACATAAGAAAGGATTATATCAGATTATCAGTAATGGTAAACATGTAAAATATTGAAATATAATGTGGGCATAAGGTTATGAGAACTTGAGAATAAAATATAAAAACCATAGTTGGTTTTTCAAAAATCAAAATATTGATTCACAAAATAAATTTTGGAAGATCATTGTACATGAATAATAAATAAATCAAAGAAGATGATCCATAATAACATAACATCGACATAAGGCATACAATTATTTCATACAGATAAGCATAGAAAATAATTTCCATAGTATTCATGGATCATATCCAAGGTTATCATATTTTAATGAATTTACACCCCAACACATCATATCATCCATGGTTCTCTCCCAAGACTATCGTAGTGGACATTATCCCTTATAGAACTTGATTAACTCCCCATTCCCATCTTGTTTATTTCATGAGATATCACCTATTACCCAATGAATAAGAGAGATATATATGTCACATCCATCACATACTAAAAATATTACATACATTATACAAATGATCATAAAGAAATCATTATCTCAGAAACCATGAAAATAAATTTACTTCATAAAACGGTAATCGTATCATAACCCATGAAAGGAAATGTGTTTTATAAACCACTCATCATATCAGAACCCATGAAAAGAAATGGTTTTCATGAAACATTTCATCATAAAATAACCAATAATAAGAAATAATTTTCATAAAAAGGTAAACATAAATATAAAGCATAATGATAAAGAATAGTGATAATATCATTATATCATATCACCATTAAATTTTAAGATACATAAAAAGATCTCATCTTTCATAGAAATTATTTTAAAAAGATCACTTGGAAAATTCCTTGAGGAAAACATACTTTCCACCTTGTAAAAAACTTTTAGGCATAAAACATTGAAAATTCCTTATCCTTGAAAATTGTCATGGTTTTAAATAAATGAACCATTAAAAATCATTTAAGACATTTTATAATGAATATATTATTTCCAATTTGAAAAAAAATTAAATAATAAAACATTTTAAAATAATTTTCATGGAAATTAGCATTTGAAACTTAAAAATGATTATTACAAACATTGGGTGGCTATGAATGTGGAAAATTTCATTCATTTCATAAATTTTAAAAGAGATATTACATTCAAAATTTTAGTTAAAGATAAATTGGCCTTTTTTGGAAAATGACATAAATATTACCATTTGATATATTTTTTAAAAAATAAAAAAAATGGTAAAAATTAATATAAATAATCGTATAATAACATTAAAAATCATTTAGAAGTCATTGGTATTAAAGAAATATAATTTTTGGCAGAAGACTGAAATAAAGTTGATCTTTCCATAAAACTATATTTTGATCTCACTAGTAAATAAAGAGAATAGAATGAAAAGAAAGACATATAATCTCATTATATAACTAGATTATAATAAAATTAACGTGTTTTTTGAGAGATACATCTTAATATTTCATAATCAAAGGCATAAATATAAATAATCCAAATAAACAATGAGATTGTATCATAAAACCACTACCACTTGGGTAAAATTGAATCCTATGGTCCGTGAGAGAATAAAAATAATGGAAAATTAAATATAATTAGAATAAATTAAATTAAATTTAAAAGGGTATGTATATACACCTCAAAAAAGAATAGAGGTTCATAACATAACATATGTCTCAATGAAGGAACATATAGACAAAAATCTCTTAGCATAAGTCACGAATTATTTCATACAAGTTCTAAGCTCCTGTATAATAAATATAGTTCTATTTTACTTTTATAAGATAACCATTATTATATTTATGATATCATCTTTTATTTACTTAAGATCTTTTTTTACCAATTAATTAATAATTCATTGATAAAATCATGTTTTGGGTAATAACTACTTTATTTTTCACATATGTTTTGATTTGGTATATTTGATCATTTTACATTGATCTCACTTCCATAAACTAAAAATTTTAATCTATCCTATAAATATAATATATATTAATTATATAAATATTTAGAGAAATCCATAATTATTACATATATAATTTTAAATACATCCTTCATGGAGACAACCGAATTTATATACGATTTAATGATGTTTTGTTTTTTTATGGTAAGAAAAAAAAAGAAAGTTTAATAATTAACCATTCAAAAAAATTATAATATAAAATATATTAAATATGTTTATATATATTATTCTTATTAATGACCATGAAATGTGTTAGTAAAAACATATCACATCACTTCGTGAGGCGGTAGTCTATGGCACACACGAGCGACGTTGTCATATCCCCCAATGAATGGAATGTATGAAGGTATACGTGATACGATAGTTATATAAGTATTATTATGTTAAAAATATAAAATAATTTCATATAATATATACTTATTACCATCAAAGTATAATATAAATGAAAAACAGATCACATCAATTCGCGAGGAGGTGGTCCACCATCCATACAAGCAATGCTATTGTTTTCCAAGGGTTTGAAATTACGAAGTTAGGTGTGCTATTATAATTATATAATTTTAATAATATCATAAATATATTATTTAAAAACTAAATCCATAATTTTTACTAGACTTGATAGGAAATTATGGACAACGATTAACATCGGTTGTTGAGGCGGTAGTCCACCATACAGACGATCAATAGTTTTACTTCCAATTTGATGAAATAGGAGTTTGATATAAGTTTTTACATTAAAAAAAATAAAATATCAGTATATGATAGCCAATTTTTTATTATATCATAATATTTTATAAATTTTTTAAGTATTTAGATGAGAAAATAAAATAAAAATTCTTGCTTAAGGATTGTACCACTTTTTGGAGAATATCTTTAGGGTAACACCTTAAGACATATTAAAAGGGATTAATAATAAAAACAATTCATTTAGGATTTTTTTAGGGAATTAAAGAATATATTTTGGTAGGGATATTTTAAATAATGGTTTTTTATGTTTTAGGAGCTGATTAAGGGTGGTGACCTTTTAAAAGTGTGGGAGAGGACACACATTAAATATTTAAAGAGAATAAAGTGTACCCATGTTTTTCACATGCCACAAGGATCCAAAATAGGAATATAAATAACTTTTTACCAAATAAGGTTATAAAATTCCATACATTGGGTTTTGGAAAAGGTGTTAGATAATTTTATCACTTATCATTTTAGTTTATCCCTTAGTAAACATGTTTTAACCATAATCACGATAATTAACATATACAATTTTTAATGTGCATTTTAAAAAAAAAATATGTTTGAATTATTATATAATATAAATTATTATGTATAAAATTTTGGAATTAATTTTTACAGTTTCAATTCAAATATGTGGTAGAATTTAATTTAATATTAAACCCACATGTGTGACAGAAAATTGGTTTTACAAAGAGAAACTTTTCACATGATTACAAAAGTTTTTATATCAAAATTAAATATGAAATTGACTTTAATAAACACAATTGAATTAATAAATATACTATTTAAGTATATTTAATTTTAAAACCATATCAAAATTAAACTAATCTTATAAATGATTTGGATAGAATGAAATTTTTTAATTAAACCAGTATTTATCAAGAATCACAGGAAAATTATACTTTCCAAAAATTATGAAAACATCACCCCAAGATAATATTGAGAATATTATTTAAAAAATAAAATTTAATTTTTCAAATATTTTCTCCAAAAGTATAAAAAAACGATCTCAAAATATGACAAAATTGTTTTTCAAAAAAATGTAGTTTTAAACATATAATTGGATTTATTATTATCTAATTTCTAAAAAACACATTATAAGCATGTGAAACATTTTATTGAATATATAATATATAAAGATCATTAAAATAATTCAAAAAAATAATTTGATTAATATATTGTGGTAACACACATTTTTACGTAGAAAAATATGTTTTTTTATAAAAATATTTTCTTTAATTTCAATTAATTATTATTTTCATTTCAAATTAATTGGTTACCAAAGAATTTATTTTCTATAGAGGTCTATCCCATATTTTTTATAATTTATTCAATCAAATATATTCCATCCATTTATATGGAGAGGTGATAAAAATCATAATAAATAATATTATTTTAATAGTATATATCATTTTGTTAAAACTCGGTCTTGAATGTAGTAAAAGCTATCAATGATGTTAAATTTAATATAAATTTTTCTCATAAAATATAGAATTATTACATTACCCCCCCCCCCCCAAATTAATTTCTCCTTCAAATTTATATAAAATTTTAACAAAAAGAATGAGGATACTTATTCCTTATTACGTCCTTACGTTCGCACATATCTTCCTTAAGTTGGTCTTTTCACCACAAAACATTGACAATGTGAGTAGTCTTGTTTCATAGATTTTTTTTCTCAATGATACAGAATCTTCATCTGTTTTACCTCACAAGAACAACCATTACTCAGTGGTATGAACTCTATTTTTAGTATATGTGAGGTATCAGTTATGTACTTCCTCAAGAGAGAAATATGAAAGACATTTTCAATATAAGACTGGTTCAGTGGGACCACCAAACGATAATCTACTATCTTGATATGATCAAAAATTTAAAACTTACCGATATACCTAGGGATTATTTTTTTCATCTTTCTAACATGGATAAATTCATAAAAATACCTTCAGTAATGACCTGAAAGGTTATAATTAAAATTCCCATTTTGATTTAATTAAATGTATAATTAGGTAATATGGTTATAAAAACACATTCAATTATTTAGATTTTTATATTCTGTCATATTTAATAGTCTAATAATAATCATTACCATTGATAATATAAACATTGAATAATCATCACATTATTAGTATAAATATACAATTTTAACCAATCTAATTAACACAAACAATGTTAGTAATGACCTAACCCAGCAGGATCATACCCTATAAAGCCCATTTATAGGAGATTATGAGGGGGATATAATATATGGGATTGACCTCAGCCACTACTAAAATTAGATCCAATATCATAAGAATGAGAAAACCTACTTATGGAATAATTTCAAGTTCATCTAAATCACGACCCAAACCATGTTTTTCGAACCACCCCATGAAAGTCTCAAAGTCACGCACCCAACCCTTAGGGTGTTTGCTAGTGTATTAAAATGATATATATCAAGACCCTAGAAATTTGAGTATGTACAATATTTTTTAAAGAATAACGAAAATATTTTCATCCTATTATTATCTTTATAAATGATTTTGATTTCAATAAAATAAAACACAAATTTTATTTTTTAGTAACATTCAAATTCAATTAAGGAATTCATTTTTTTGAATTTATGGAATTTTTAAATTAATAATATTTTATTAAAATATTATTATAAACTAATTTTTTGAAATATAAATGATAATATAATTTTTTATGTCAATATTATTCTTTATAAGGGTTCAAAAAACTAATATTGTTAAGAAAACCCCAACAATTCTCAATAAATGTTGATTATTATTTTAAAATTGGAAATACACATATTTAAAGAATAATTTAAATAAAATTAACTTTTTTTTTGGAATAAAAATGTCAATATTAAGAAATGGTTAATTCTTCATCTTTTTTCAGGATATTCAAATTATTAGGTAAAAAAATACTATATAAATATATGGTGTATTATGACATCATAATGACCACAATGTTATGTAATAAATACTATAATGGGTCTGCATGACCAAATATATGTTTTAACATTAAAATAATGATATTTATTATTTATTTTATTAATTTTATAAAGTAATTATGTGTAACCCCTCGAGATTTTGTGGATTAGTTTTTCCCGTATTAATTTAATCTTTGTGATATTTTTCATTTCACGCAAAACTGACAATATTTTATATTATATTAAAGAACTCTATTTGTATTGAGATATACAAAACACCAATTTAATAATTCACTAAACAAAATATAAATTTTATCTTTTTCTATAAGAAACACTGAGTTTAGCTTGTGTTACACACAACAATGACTTTCTTCAATGGCTTGCATAACATGCATAACAGAGTTTTTCCAAATAATTATATATCATTAAAATGTTATTTTTTAAAATAATAATATATAACCTAGATGTTAAATTAATAGTAACGAAAATTATTAAATAATTTATGAAAATATTTTTTTTTCTAAATATGGGATTAATTTGCAGGTTACCAATAAATTAGGAATGAATGTAAAAATTGATTGAATATAAAAAAATATTATTATTTTAATAGTCACAATGATTTTTTAAAATAATAAATAAATTTTATTAAAAATATTTATTTATATTAATTTAATATATATGTAATATATTCAATAAAATATTTATAATATTCTTCAAACAGATTCGATAAACATAAGATAAGAATAAACGCAATTTTAAGCATAAAAACCTATATTTGTTTATAAAGGTTGTTCTGCTACTTTTTAATGGGGAACAAATTTTAAATACAGAATTTGGAACTTTAATATACATAATATTTCAAAATTAACTCCATATTTTAAGTATAAACATTACAATTATATTAGGATAATGTTTTCTTATTTTTCTGTAAGGATTCGTTTTTTTAATGAATGGTTAAAAATACATAATTTTGGTTCAAATCTTCATTTTCATAAAATAAATTTATAATGTTAAATTATATTTTGAATTTTTTTCATAGTATTATTAGATAATATTTTTATAAATTAATTTAATTTAGGTCATTGTGATAAACTTCACTTTGAAATTGGGTATAGAAACGTAGAAAACATTTCATTGTTTTTACTTTAAAAACCCACCTTGTCGTCCTGATTGTCGGATTAATTTTCAATGAATATATGCCAATTATATGATTAAAATTTATAAAAATGTTTTCCATATTTAAAATTAGAATAATCTATATTTTATAATAAAACCAACTTAGTATTTTACCAAAAATATCAATGAACGTAATTATAATTGATTACATCGATAAAGGTAAAAATAAGATTAGCAAAAGACTAAACCATAAATTTAAGACCCAAAATGATGTCGATACTTTTACAACACCCATTGGATGGAAATTATTCTGTCATTCACCCTTATGTACTTTTTTTTTCTTGGTATAACTTTCGTTAGGTAAAAGTGTGGGTACACATAACTTTTTTTCAAAAATAACAAGTGAGCCTTTTCTCTTCCCTAAAAAAGGCCACCACCTCTATCTCTTATTCACACCTCTCAAGAAACTTAGGTTGAAAAACATTTATTCTCAATAAACATCCCAACATCCCTATATTCCTCCTTTAATCCTTCCTTTGTTCAGAAATCAATCCAATGAAGACTTTTGGCACAAACCAAAAGGAGTAACCTAATTAAGAGGCAACCTCTTCTCTCAAGATCATTCCATTAATTTTATTTCTCCACCCCCTTTAATATATTTATTTCTTTATTTTAAAAAAAATTAATCCTAAATATACTAAGATTTTTTTTATGATTAGTGTTTTACCTACACTTACGCAGACCTCTATCTAATGGGTAAAGAACATACTGTTTACATGTACGAAAAACTATCACCTCACTGAAGGATTGTTCATTTTTTTGTTAGAACTATCATGGTAGAAATTATAATAGAAAATCTATTTATATACGTTATATACTATATTTATTAGTTATTTAATTTTATATAATTATTTCAAAACACATATCCTTATACTTTCAATTTTTTTAATACGATAATTTCATTTGAGGAAGTGTGGACTACCATTCCCTCAAAGCAATATGATCCGTTCATAAAATTCATGGAATTTATTATGGGTGGATTTACTGAAAATATAAGATATATATGATATTAAAAAAATAATTTAATATTTCTTTTTAAATACATATATACAGATATATGTCTTTTAATTTATTTCATACAACACGACAATTAAACAAAAATAACATTCAGGTGTATGTACGGATTACCAAATTCATTAATGGTATGGATTATTATAATTAACATATAGTAAATAAAAATTTTATTTAAATCATGGTTTACATTTCTAAAATTATTATATAAATATAAGGACTTAATATTTAAAAAATTAAGACACATATGAAAATGAAAACAGATATTACCTGAAGTGAAACCTTAACATAGAATTTTTAACTAGAGGGTAATATAAAAAATAATAAAACCATATATATATTTATAAATAATAATATAGTTCTTTCATTTATTTATAATAAATTTATATCTATTATACATGAGGTTTTAATGAGTATGATGAGAATCAAGAAATAAGGTAAGGGGATTTCATCTCACTTTTTATTTCCACAAGATACGTTCTATGTTTCACATTCATTCCTTTTGTGTGGTGTATATACATACCATTATTTTATTCTATTTATATTATATTTAAATTTATTTGTATTCAAAAAAGAATTTTATGATCATTCATTTATGGGGATGTAGTTTCAAAAGTTACAAAATTGGTAAAATAGTTTTGCCCCAATTTTCCTTATTTAAGGCTCATGTTTTTTATAAACCTAAATTATTTTTGATGTGTATATAATTAAATTTTCAATTTTATATAATTAATCTAATTATTTTCATGATATTTAAATATTACATTAATATCCTTTTCTTACTTGGAGGGTATGATCCCAAGTTACCAAGTTATAACAGTTTACTAAAACAATTTCATTTATTTTCATGATTGTTTATGTTTATGTTTCCTTTCATAAACTTTTATGATCAATATCTCAAGAAGATTATTTAATATTCTTATCCTCTTATTATTAATTATTTTTTAATATATTTTTATCCTTTATTCCACTCTTGGTTAAAAAATATTTTCAAGAAATTGTTTTCAAGAAAGTCTGGATTTACCCTCTTTTCTATCGAAAATATGTGTTCTTTCAAAACATTGTTTTTGTAAAAGGGTTTAAAAGAATATTATGATAATCTATAATGAACATTAAAATAATGTTTTACCCTTTTTTTACCGATGTTCTCAAATGAATATTCTTATCTATTTCTGAAGAAGTATTTTTTTCTAACCATTTTACCTTGGAAAAGGAATTTTTTTACCTCATACGACATGTACAGACTTACCTGCAATAATTTACTTGAAGCTTACCTTTCATTTTTAGAATGATAATTTTTAAAAAATTTAATAAAAAATCAAGGAAAATTGTTTTCACATTTTTTTCAATCATTTTTTATATGTTTTTAAAATATATTAAAATAAATGGTTTTCAAAAACATTTCAAACTCTTTTTATATGGTTTCAATTAAAAATTTTTCTGAAAACATTTTCAATATATCATTATTTATTTTCAATGTGGTTTCAAACTAAAAGTTTTTTACACTTTTTTTAAGCTTATTTTATATTTTTTCAAGGAAAAAGGTTCTGAAAATGATGACAAGTAATATTTATGTGGTTTTAGGGTATTTTGTTTAAGAAAATGATTTTCAAATGTTGTTATGTATTAAAATCTTTTTTCAAAGATAAAAGGATATTTATCTAAATAAATGTTTTCGAAAGATATTTCAAAATTATTTTCTAATACGATAACATACATTGGTGTTACTCATTCCCTTTTAAGAAAATATCCCATGGTCCCACTCATATTCTTTCTTGAATGGTTTATGTTTGTATGAACTAATTCTTAAGACACCCATTTCACTTACCGAGGATTTATTGTTTTGAAATCCACTTATTTTGATGGGTTAGTCCTTCCTAAAGTTATTATGAAACCTATATATTTTCATAGGTTATGATATGATGAAATGATAATGATAGCCATTTCATTTCATTGTTATGATTTTATGTTTATAAAACCTAAACTTTTATGATCCTTGATATTATGAATGTTTTATTATCATGTGGAAAATGTATGAATGATTTTATTATGATATCGGTGGGACCTATATGTCTCGATAATGCATTGGGTAATGAAATGTTTTAAATGATATCATAGAGAACATGGATTGTATCATATTCCTAAAAGCAATAAGGTACATGTATTTTATCTTAAAACTAAAAATAAGAAGGTACATGGGTTGTAGCCAAAGCCTAAAAGTAAGTTGGTAAATAGGTTGTAGCCCAAGCCCAAAAATAATAAGGTACATGGGTTATAGATAAAGCCTACAGGTAAGAGGGTATAGGGGTTGTTATCCCAAACTGAATGTAGGTACACGGGTTGAAGACCAATCCTGACATGTTTTAAAGGTCTTCGTAGGTCACCATTATTTAAAATCTTCTGCTATTATATTTATGATAGATATTGAATCTTTTATTCCTATCTTGTTCTTTCATTAATTATGATCTTATTTCTATAATTGTCCACGCCTTATGAATTTATATTCTTTTTTGTAATCTCTAAAATTAAGGTTATTATCTTCAATTTTTATGCTCAAGTTCCCTATACTTTGCTCATGGTATGCTTACAAATTTCCTTTATCTATCCTTACTGAGAATCTGAGCTCACCCCTTCTTTTTTTCTTTCCCAAAGATATGAATAAATTTTTTAGGTATAAATACTAATATAGAGATCTTTATCAAAGATATTGAACATCTTTCACCAGGATGAAAGATTTTTTTCCATGTTTTCCAAGGAACTGAACTATTATGGTCCTTAGGAATTTATTATTTTTATGTACTGAATATTCTTCTAAAATGGTTTAATATACATGTATTTTAAGCCTGGGTATTTATATTATTAATTCTATAAAACCATTAATATATGTCAATGTTTTTATATAATTTATTTAGGAGTATGGATCACCTCCAAAAAAACAGAGGCATTGTTTCATTAATCTCAGACTATGGACATATAAAATAATGAAGATCACTCCCAATTGGAAAAATCCCTGGGTAAAAACCTAGGGATGGTTTTTGGTTTTGGTTATTTTATTATATAGAGTCCAAAATCTATGTTTGTGAATTAATAGAGAAATCCCCACCAATTTCTTATATAATCCCACTAAATATCACATTTCTCCTCACTCGTAATAATTAGAGACATCCTTACTCTTTCATCCCCTCACTAGAGACATCCCAAGGTTCTCCCATGTTGTCAATAAGCTTCCCCTAACCATCTGGAGTCACATACTCAAGTAATGGGATCTTTACTGTTCTTTTTATTCAAGTATATTCTTTACTTTATGTATTTTATCTTCATTTCCTTATGATGGGATATTTTATTCAATATCCCCATTAAAATACAATTGATTTACAAATGATGAGACACCTCTTTCTTTCTCAACAACCCATTTTATGAATTTTTATATGGCTTTATTATGTGGTCAAAGTTTCACCACAATTTTGCATGCCAAAACAATTTTGTAGTGAATACCATACCCACTTACTATCAATAGAGTTCACATTTATACACATAAGATTATTTCACCATGTATATACAAGTATGTATTATATACTCCTTTATTAAAGAATAAAATATGATGATGAAAGAATCCATTTTTGATGATTTATGTGGCCCACTTATGTATGAGAATGAAATGAGAGTAACAGGTGCACAAAAAAATTTATTGCACTCAAATGCATTAGGTAATGTTTAGTCTCATGAGATGTCATGTTGGGATAGGGACTGAACCTAATTTCATTACGAGGCTTTTTCCATCATGATTTATTGGTATTTATCCTTGCCATATGGTTATGATGCAGTGCTTTATATTGTTTCCACATTTCTTATGTTATGATTATCATCCTATATCATTCCCTGTTATTTATGTTCCTTTTATTCACCATTGATATGCATGTTGTCTGAAGTGTATTACCTTCTTCCGTGAATATTCCATTAACGGGATTTATATATCACCCCTTTCATATGTATTTCCCCAGGTTATCCCATGCGGTTTTAAGTGCGATCATGTTAATGATGTCTTCAATAAAGATGTTGTTTTTTCGGTTTTATATTGTTTTATAGTGTGCCTAATTACCAAAGACACTATTATTGTTGACCTTTTGGGTTGTATTAAGTTATATTTTGTGTAATAAATCCCATATTAATGTTAAATAAAGTGTAGGGTTGTAATATATGGTATTAATGAAAATGTTTACTGAATTTTGGTATTAAGATTGGAAAACACTATTAAAATCCACAAGTATAAAAAAAGTATAAGAAAACATCCATAAATTTTTCAAAGTATAGATTATGTTTCTTTTTCAATAAAATAGTAAATATATATATATTACAAGTGGACATGGTTGTGGAATAGATGTTCCAAGGGGTATCAACTTCGACAAGTTGCATCGATCCCGACTCGGTGTAAGGGGACCTACAATGGGCCTTAATGCACACCTCGTTAGATATTCCAAGGGGGTATTATTTGGTAAAATAACTAACCCCTTATGAACCATTATTAATGGAAAAATTCCATTAAGAATATATTCTATAAAATAGATTATATATAACATAGATTAAAACCGAGAAATTCATAAGTTAAGGAAATATATGTAATTTAGAAGTTATCTATATAAATTCAGTAAATTACCTTTTATGTGTTTAATAGTGTAAAAATTCTCATCCCTAATGTTCCATTTAGTCTAGAAAATGCACTAATACAAATATGACCTTTAACAATATGAAAAATAGACTTTAACAGTGCTAAAAATAATTATGAATCACAGTGCTGATAAAGGGGGACCCTATTATCAGTGCTAAAAAAGTGCAGTTAAGGGGGTACATTATCTTTTCTAAAAACATTCTTGATAAAGGACCTCTTTAACAATGATATATTTAGCATCGATAAAGGCGCTCTATATTAGGGCTAAAAATAGTGCTGATAAAGGGGGCCTTTATCAATGCTTAATATAGCTCTCATAAAGTGATACCTTCCCAAAATGTGTTTTTTATTTTACAGCACACCCAAACTATAATTTAAACACATATAACAACACACCCAACCTATTATTTATACACAACATACATAGATGAAAACTAAAATTTAGAAAGAACACTAGAAGAAAACATATAATATACATTTAATTGACATCATGAATACAAAATTTTC
Organism: Viscum album; assembly: GCA_963277665.1. NCBI lineage: Eukaryota > Viridiplantae > Streptophyta > Magnoliopsida > Santalales > Viscaceae > Viscum > Viscum album. The sequence goes on along the minus strand of OY728119.1, from coordinate 1,472,860,576 downwards.
CACCCATGGTATATATAAAAATAAACACTATTATTTAAAATTCAAATAAAATATTTTATATAATTACATTTGAAATTGTCTAGAAAATTTATAAAACATTAATATTTCATCTTTGTATGCATGTGATCCCCTCTCATAAATCTCTGCCTATGGTGTCAGTTGTCGAAAATACCATCTTATCCTGATAAAAATATTACACCTATATAAGAAAACAAATATTATGATATTAATACTATAAATAAATTAATTAATCATATATATGAAAAAACACATTAATAAAATGTAAATATTTAATAAAAATGAAAATTTTAGAGTTATACAAGTCACATCGCGTGTCCAATTGAGGTGAGGTTGATTCCTACACATTAAAAATGAGTTACGGATCATTGTCCTAAAATATCAAAACAATCCAATTGCCTTTTCTTGGTTTTATGTGTGTCACTTTTTTTACTAAAATTAATGTCAATTTTAGATAACGACACATTTGTATTTATACAAGCCACATCGTGTATCATATTAAGGTGCAGTTGATTCATATCTACAAAAAATTACTGATTTATTATTGTCCTAATGTGTTAAATTAATTCAAATGTGGTTGAATATTTTTTAGTATGTTAGTAGCTTTTTTTACTAAAATTTCATTTCAAACTAAAAACATGCATTTTGAGTCATACCAATCACATTAGCTATCCTTTTTATTTGAGACTACTTAATACATGTCATAAACGACTTAAAAAAATCATAATTAGTTTAGCTACCCAGTGTTAGTTCTATATAAAAAATGATAGGAGATCACTGACCACGTCTTCATTTTAGGATACTGGGCTCAAGACATGTGTAAGTTCTTTGGAAACATCACGAATTTTTATTATAATGTACTTTGTTGGACTTTGGTCTTGGGGAGGTGGTTTTAGGGAATAATGGATAATGCTTTGGATAGGACAGAAAAGTCTGTAATCCTCTGTGCCAATTGTTGGTGTCTTTGGAAGGCCCATAACAAGGTGAGATTTCAGGGGATACCATTAATATGTTGGTACATCAGTGTGAGAACCAAAATCCTTATTATTAATATGGTAACCCTCATTGAGAACTAACATGAAGATCCTTCCCTATACCTTTTATAGTCAAGTTTATCTTTAGTTCCTTCACCAGGGTATAGATTGTGGGGACCTTGGATATGATGGATCCCCCCAGCAAATGGATCCATGTTAATCACAGATGGCTCATGCATATTAGGTTACATGCGTCGTGGAGGAGTCGTTCACAATTTGAAAGAGAGTTTACTCTTGGCTTTTATGGCTCATTTTGGAAATGGAAAATATCACAGGGAGGAGGCTAAATCATTCCTCAATATGATCAATATTTGAAATTATAATAACATTGATCTCATTCATGTCGAAGTTGAGTCATAGATCATACATGAATCCCTTCTGGGTAGAGGTTCTATATAAGGACCCAACCTTAAACATTACATAATATGGAATTATGTCAAGAATTCACATTGAGGATCTTTTATGGTTCAAATTTTCAGAGAAATAGGCCATAATTATTACATAAAAACTTGAAATTACTATTAGACTCTACTACTCAGTATCGATTTTTTCATAAAAATAAAAACTCAAAAAAAGAAACATGTCTAGTTCCTTGTTTTTGATGGCATGACTTTTCCTTAATCACAACCTTGACCCTATTCATCTTTAATTCCTGTGGAAAATAATTCAAAAACATGGTATGAGCATAAAAAGATCAGTAAGAGATACAATGTAAGGAAAGGAAACATTATCCCATCAATAAATAAAAATAAATGAAATCAAACTTTTTGATCATAACATACTTCAGGAAATCATAAGATTTATCAATAACACATAGAAATCATAAATTATAAAGGTAACTTGTAGAATACATACCATAATTACATTTTAGATATCACATCTATGTAGGGAGTTAATTTGGAATACCCATTATAGTATATTCCCTAAATCTCTTAGGAGAAACATTAATTTTTACCTCTGTCACGTTACCAAATGAATTGGAGAGCTATCTCGAGCTCACCCTCCCTAGGTTTATCATAGAACCATCCATATACATAAACAATTCCCAATAACCATAATATATTCATAACACATAACACAATAATAAAGGAATGATAACATTTCCACATTCCAATCACAATATATCATTTCAAGATATTGAAATAAACAATGCTTTATCAAATCATTTTCAAAACCATTTAAAACATTTAATAAAGATATTTTTTAATCAAAGTGTCCCATACCACTTTAAAGATTTTAAATGAATTATTATTTGAAAACAATAATGTATATATAAATAAATCCTAAAAACCATTGTGAAAACATGGACATTAATGAGAAAAAAGTAGAAGAATAAATATTTAAAACATTTAAAATGATATTTTTGTTAAAGAGTTTTTATCAAAATGAGAGACGCTTGAATAAAAATAATTGAGGATTAACATTTAATCAAAACTTTATGAAATCATGATAATAAATTGATTCATGGTATAATATTCCAAATGATGGTATATACACCATGTAAGAGTGAATTGGTGCATAAAAACAACGAAGTCTCAATGGAATGGAAATTGAGATGAAATACCTTATATAAACGGTATCCTTAGATTATAGATAAATCAATTAAATAATAATATGTGAAAAATATAAATACACTCAATATGATTGGATATTAAATGTAAATCAATTAGAGGACATTCACACATGTTCTTTTTTAGACAAAACCAATGACTTCGATGTTTAACTCAATGAATGGAAATTGAGTTAACATTACACTTATAAAGTTCATATCGATGACTTGAGAATTTATAAATAGAGTGAATATGTGTATAAAAAGTATATCCACAAAAAGGTTATGGGAAATTACAACATAAATAAACAAATTGTGATTCTACTCATAATTATTTCATGACATAATCATGAATTATATGATTAACCGAAGGAATGAAAATTGGGTTAAAATGTTCCCTTAACGATTTGGTAACTTACGAAACATACACCACATGAAAGATGGTTCATTCAATGAATATGTAAACACCCATAAATTAAATTATATTATAAAAAGAGTACAAATCATGGGAAGTACGTACACCACACAAAGTAAATAGTGACAAATAGAGAAAGAATCTCACGGGAATAAAAAGTGAGATAGAACCCTTTTACCACATTGTAATCAATTGAGTCATATGAAAAAAAGTTATTAAAAAATAAATGATTCATATAATACCATTAACATAGATATAATCATGATAATATATATCAAATGGAAGTACACAGTACACCACATGCAATAAATTAGTGTCGAATAATATAAATCTCACGGAATTAAATGTGATATAATAAATCTCTTACCTCATGTCCGAATTGACTCGTTTGTTCCTTGTTCTTCCTAAATAATAAACATAAGTTAATTTATAATTTTTTAAGAACCTTTTTCAATTTTATTATTCCATTTATATCATATATTATTGTGTTATAAACATTTTGTAATTATTTATGTTAATAACAGTCGTTTTGTCGATATTTGGTTTTTTAGTCAAAAATGAACTTCTTATATTTACAGGTTGTCAATGTGGTAAAAATTACATTGTATCCGGAATGATATTAATGATTTAGATATCATATATGTCTTATCTATCCAGTATATATATGTATTTATAAAATTACATAACATTTAGAGGTAAGAAATGAAATGCACCGTTCATTGATACGGTAAGCCGTACGTACGCATGAATGCTACTTTCATTTATATTTCTTATTTAATGGAATTAAAACATAATGATACATAGGTATATTATAATCCAAGTATAGTATAATATATAATTTCATTAAATACATCCATTATTCATCCCACGTATGGCATGAACGATTCATATCACTTTGAGTGGTGGTAGTCTTCACTTCCTCAAATGAAATTATCGTGTTTACCCATAATGGAAACCATAAAGGAATTATATAAATAAAAAATAAAGAATCATAAAAATAACATAAACATAATATATATCATATATAAATAAAGTGCCATCATAATGGCCATCATGAGAGGCAGTAGGAGATAATTGAACAATCATCTTTTCGTGAGGCTTTAGTTTTCCATCCCAAGAAATAGTATGTTCTTTACTCAATAGATGGAGGTGTGTGTAAGTGTAGTTATAATCCTTCTAATATCAACATACTAGTAGATTTAGGATACTGTTGTTTCTATAAATGAATGGGATGAAAATATTTTTGGGGTTGGAGAAGTAAAATAAAAAAAAGAATTTAAGATAAACGGTTACCTTTAATTTGGGTAACTCCCTTTGGTTGAACCAAAAGAACTTTTTGAAGCGCCTTCTGCCTAAGGTAAGGATATTCTGAGGAATATAGGTATATTTAGATATTATTTGGGCAGGGGTTGGATGATTCAAGGAGCTTTAGAGGAGTGTGTAATGGGTTAGAAGTGAGATATTTTTATAAGGGCGAGCAGTGATTCTTTAGGAACGCGTGAAAATATTATTTTATTATATAATGATTTTGGGTTTATAAAGGTCCAAAACTCACTAAGGTAGATGATAAGATGACTCATGGTCGAAATAAATTCATCCAATAATAATTGGACAGGTTTTAGATGTAATTTTAAAATTTATAATCTTACTTATTTAAATCATTTATTTTTGAGGTAAATACATAATCATTTTTTTGTCATAAATAAATTAATTTATTTGATGTCTAAAAAATATAAAAAAATACCATGATTTAGGAAATTTCTTTATATTTCCAATGAATATTTATATTCTAAAAGATAGCTTATATAATCCCATTTAAAAATAAATTTACTAAAAGATATATGTTTATGCCATTTTTTCTTTACTTTATGTTAATTAAAATAAAGTGTTATTATCACTCTTAGGTGGCCCCATGGTGTCCCAAAACTGACCCAAGTATGATCATGGTCGGCCGTGACTCAACCAATAAGTTTAGGACAAGTGTTAAGATAATATTTTATTATTGTGAGATTCTTTTTACCTTGATTTACCCAATTTACATTTAACTGTGGCAAATAGAAGTCAAAAGTTAATATTCACCAAAAATTATTTTCATTTTATTGAACCACATTTTACATACTATAACAACCATGTATGTTGGATTTTCTAAATTAAATTCACAAAAGTGGAAAATTTTCATTTAAATGGAAAAGTTAGTTTTTTTAACTACTACTAAGTGGTATCAATATTCATCAAAAATTGATGTTTTTCAAAAAAATACCAAAACTTTAGCCTAACCAATATTTGATATTCTAAATTCATAAATTATTTCTATTTTAAAAAATTCAAAACAAATAAGTTTCTTTAATTAATTTAAAATTAATTCCCATTGTCAAAACAAATAGAGTTTTTTTAAGAAACAATATCTATCAAACCACTAACACTTGTTTATGTCCAATTTCAAAGTGAAATTAATTATGATGACCATTATTGGATTAAATGGTAAAAATATAATCTTATTAAATAATAAAATAAATTAAAAAATAATCTTAACATTTAAATAAATTACATTAACAGGCAGTTTTGAATTAAAATACATTATTCTTCACTATTCATCAAAAAATGAATTTTATCAAGAAAATACCAAAATTTTACCCAAAGTTAATTTTGATGTCCCAATTATAATAAAGAATTTTATTCTATCATATAGTACATATAAATGTGACCAAAAATATATTTAAAGTGGTATTTCCATTAAAAGGAGGTAAATTGACCTTTTAAAGAATACTAGAGTATTTATGCTTAAAATCAAATTATTTTTTTATTTTAAGCCTATAACTTTTATTAGATAAATGTAAAAACATTTAACAAACATGTAAAATCATTTTTTTAGTTATATTTGTTCATTCCTGCCATTACAATGGCTAGGAATTAACTACCATTTGGAATAATATTATATTATTATTTTTCAGTATGACCCAATGTTGTGTGCAACGTTAGATTTCAAAGATACCCATTGTTATGTATCAGATACACCATCAAACATATCACCCCCTTTAAAGTTAAATTAATAATTAATTTAAAAATATTAATAAATATGAAAATTTCATATTATTTATTTCATGGGATGTTACATCCTTCCCACTTTTAAGAATTGCATCCTCACAATTTTAAAATTGGTTTGAGAAACTTCATTGAATGTCCCATACCATAAATAGAGTCAATAAAAATATCACTTTAAAATAAAGGAATATAAGTACAAAGGTCACCCGAGATAATAGATACTACTATTCAATTAAAACATGGATATGGAAGAGAAACTAATTCTCATATATTAATTAAGAGTTATAGAGAACTTGATCATGGAAAGTTAACCACCACAATACCATAAATTTGTGGTTGGTTAAAATTCTGTTGATAAAAGAGAGCTTATAAAATTATTACTTCAAGATACGTTTCATAGAGTTGAATAATTTTATCAATAACTAGACTAATATCATAAGGAAATATAATTACTTCTCATGTAGAGTTTCATCCTTTGATAAAATTATACCTCAAACTCATCTTTTCTCCAAATGGTAAGTATTCATGATGACTTGTTCACACTGAAAGTGCTATAATCAAATTCTAGAGAATAGAATGATCCAAAAAATTGGAACCATATATTTCCCCTATCTGTATACATTAACCAAAACCAAAATTGGTTAGTACGTGATCAGATAATTCCCAAAATGATAATCCTTTTTAAAAAGAAGTACTACTCTTAATCTCCCAAATTCAACCAAAAGTACCCAAAGTTCAAGAATGACCATTCAATGTACAATTTTCCTTAAAATTATTCATAGTAATCCAAACTAAGATTGAAACCCAAAACTCCGAATAATTTAATCCCATAGTATTCCATAGTAAATCTTACCATTTATCTCCAAAAACATCGAATAATTTTAAGGTCTCATACTGATGTGTAATTAACCTAAACACATATTCTCTATGATAGATTTAATAATTTCCATAAATAACCCAAATCAACTTATGTACATAATAAAAACATAGATTCTTCCAAAATTTTATTTCAGCCATTACTCCACAAATTAAATCCCATGGTATTTTATTTTCCTTAAGCATATAGTGTTTCCAAAAGATTGGATGTCTTCCAAAACCTTTATTAATTAATCACCAAATCATTTTTTTATACTAAGGATGTCCATTTGATAAAACATAAGATCCCAAATAAACATATTCTTGATCTATAAAATCATTTCACTAAAAATAATTAGTCATACTAACTAGGGACTTCACGTAGTCGAATGGTAGGAGATAAATCCCAATCGCACTTTGGTTGTGGGTTTCTATTCCCATATATTTTTCCGACGTGATGGGTTGTCACACAGTCTGTATGTTGTGCTTTTTCAAAAATTATACAATTTCATAACATTCCAAAAAATGAAAAATTCCTCCAAAATAACCATAACATATTTTATCCTAAAAGGTTATCTAAAACCTTTCATTTTGCTCCCCAAAATGTAATAACCATTTATCATCTCTAAAATAACTATGACTCTTTATAATAGGATAAACATTATGGTTTTTTCAATTATACAAAAATAAAACCCTAACCTCTAAAGTTATCTAAACCGACCTTTGATACAAACTATAAGGACCTGGCCTTAAACATTACATAATCTTGAATTTTGTCAAGAATTCACATTGAGGATCTTTTCAGGTTTAGTATTTTAAAGAGTTAGGACATAACCATTACATAACAACTTGAAAATTAAAATTTGACACTACTACTCAGTATCCATTTTTTCATAAAAATAAAAACACTTAAAAAGAGACATGTCTAGTTCTATGTTTTAGATGGCATGACTTTTCCATGATCTCATCCATGACTTTATTCATATTTAATTCATTTAGAAAACATTTCAAAAACATTGTATGAGCATAAAGAGCTCAGTAAGGGTTACAAAATAAGGAAATTAAACATTAAACGATCAATAAATACCAATAAATGAAACTATACTTTTCGAGCATAACATACCTCATCAAATCATAATTTTTATTAATAGCACATAGAAATCATAAATCATAATGGTAAATTATGGGATCCATATCATACATACATTATAGCTATCATAGATACATAGGGAGTTATGTTGGAATACCCATCACAGTATATTCACTAAATCTCTTAAGAGAAACCTAGATGTTTACCTCTGTAATGTTACCCAATGCATTGGAGAGCTATCTCGGGCTCTCCCACCCAAGATTTATAATGAAACCACCCGTATAAATAAACAATTCCCAATAACAATAACATATTCATAACACATAACACAATAATAAAGGAAATATAACATTTCCATATTCCAATCACAATATATCAAATCAAGATATAGAAATAAACAATTCTTTATGAAATCATTTCCAAAACCATTTAAAACATTTAATAAAAATATTTTTGAATCAAAGTGTCCCATAACACTTCAAAGAATTTAAATGAATTATCATTTGAAAACATTAATGTCCTTATAAATAAATCTTAAAAACCAATTTGAAATCATGGACATTAATGAGAAATATTTAGAAGAATAAATCTTTAAAACATTTAAAATGATATTTTAGTTAAAGAGTTTTTAACAAAATCAGAGATGCTTGAATACAAATAATTGAGGATCACATTTAATATGAACTTTATAACATCACGAGAATAAATTGATTCAAAATATAATATACCAAAACATAGTATATACACTATTTAATAGTTAATTGGTGCATAACAAAAATGAATTCTCAATGGAATGTAAATTGAGACGAAATCCCCTATAAAGACGGCATCCTTAGATTAAGGATAAATCAATTACATAATAATGTGTGAAAAATATAAATACACTCAATATGATTGGATATTCAGTGTAAATCAATCAGAGGTCATTCACACATGTTATTTTTATTACAAAACCAATGGATTGGATGTTTAACTCAATGAATTGAAATTGAGTTAAAATTACTCTTATCAAGTTCATATCGATGACTTGAGAATTTTTCAATGGATTTATTATGTCTATCAAAATTACAACCAAAAAAAGTGGAGTGGAAATTAGAAAACAAATAAACAAAAAATATTCCACCCATAATCATCGCATGACATAATTATGAATTATTACATTAACCCAAGGAATGAAAATTGGGTTAAAAAGTTTCCTTACCAATTTGGTGACTTTAAAAACATATATCACATTAAATAAGGATCATTTAATGAATATGTAAATACAAATAAATGAAATTATATTACACAGATGTTACAAATCATGGGCAGTACATACACCACACAAAGGAAATAATGACAAATATAGCATGAATCTCAGGGGAATAAAAAGTGAGATAAAACCCTTCACCATATTGTAATCAATTAAGACATATGAACAAATGATAATAACCACAAAATTAATCACAGAATACCGTGAACATAAAGATAATCCTGATAATATATATCAAATGTAAGTACACAATACACCACATGCAATAAATTAGTGGCGAACAATGGAAATCTCACAGAATTAAAACTGAGATAAGAAATCACTAACCTTGTGTCCTAATTGACTCGTTTGTTCCTTTTTTTCTGAGTAATTAACATAAGTTAATAGATACTATCTTAAAAAAAATTCAAGTCTATTCTTACTTTTATATCACATATTATGATGTTATAAACATTATGTAATCTTTTATGTTAATAACATTCATTTTGTTGATATTTGGTACTTGAGTCAAAAATGAACTTCTTATATTTACAAGTTGTTAATGTGGTAAAAATTCCATTGTATAAAGAATGGTATTAATGATTTATATATCATATATATATTATATTTCCATTATATATATGTATTTATAACAGTACAAAACATTTATAGGTAAGAAATGAAATGCATCGTAAATGGTGACAATAAGTCGTACGTACGCATGAACGTTACATTCATTTCTATTTCGTACTTAATGTAATTAAAACATAATGGTACATAGGAATATAATAATTCAAGTATAATATAATATATAATTTCATTAACGAAATCCTTTATTCATCCCACGTATGGCAAGAACGAGTCATGTCACTTTAAGGGAGTGATAGTCCGCACTTCCTCAAATGAAATTATCATTTTTACCCATAATGAAACCATAAAGGTATTCTATAAATGAATAATACAGAAGAATAAAGAGAACATCAACATAATATATATCATATATAAATACATTTACATCATAATGGCCACCATGAGATATGGTAGGAGAAAGTTTAACAGTCATCATTTCGTGAGGTGTTAGTTTTCCATCCACAGAAACAATATGTTCTTAACACATTATATAGAGGTGTGTGTAAGTGTAGTTAGAATCCTTATCATAAAAACATGATAGTATATTTATGTTACTATTTTTTTATAAAATAAATAAATTAAAAGTGTTTAGTGGTTGGAGAAGTAAAATAAAAGAAAATAATTTTAGATAAATAGTTACCTTTAATTCGGGTAACTCCCTTTGGTTTGAACCAAAAAAAAACTTCATGAAGTGTGTTAGGCCTAAGTTAAGGCTTCTAGGAAGAAGATATAGATATTGAAAGATTATTTGGGAATTGTTTGGACTATCCAATGGGCTTGAGAGGTGTGATGAATGGGTTAGAAGTGATGGATTTTGATATGGGGGAGGAGGGGTTCTTTAGGAAAGTGTGAAAATATTATTTTATTATATAATGATTTTCGGCATTAAATGGTCCAAAACTCATTATGGTCGAAGCTAATATGACTCATGGTCGAAATAAATTTATTCATTAATAATTATAAGGTTTTGGGGTGTTATTTTAATATTTATAATCTTATTTATTTAAATCATTTACTAATGAGGTAAATATAGAATCATTTTTGGGTCACAAATAATTTAATTTATTTGTTGTCTAAAAATTATAACAAAAATACGATGATGTAGGAAATCCTTTTATATTTCCAAAGGATATTTATAGTCGAAATGATAACTTATATAACCCCATAAAAAATTAATGTACTACAAGATATTTTTTATGTCATTTTTGTCTTAACTTTAAGTTAATTAAAATAAAGTGTCATTATCACTCTTAAGTGGCTCCATTGGGTCCCAAAATGGACCCAAAGATGGTCATGGTTGTCCATTACTCAAAAAATAAGTTAATAATAAGTTTTAAGGTAATTTTTTATTATTATGATATTCTTTTTACCTTGAATTACCCTATTTACCTTTAACCGTGGGAAATAAAAGTCAAAAGATACTATTCACCAAAAATTCTTTTCTTCTTATTGGACCACATTTTACACATGAATAAAAAACATGTATGTAAGATTTTTGAAATTGAATTCATAGAAGTGGTAAAATCTCATTTAAATGAAAATTTTTTTTTAACTACTACTAAGTGGTTTCACTATTCATCAAAAATTGAAGTTTTTCAGAAAATTACAAAAATTTCAGCCTAATTTATATTTGATATTCCGAATTCAGAAATGATATCTATTTTATAAAATTCAAAACATAGAATTTGAATTAATTTATTTAAAATTAATTCTTGTTGTCAAAACAAGTAGGGTGTTTTTAAGAAACAATATCTATCAAAAGATTGACACTTTTTATGTCCAATTTCAAAGTGAAATTAATTACAATGACCATAATTAGATTAAATGATAAATATATAATGTAATTAAACATTAAAATAAATTAAATATATAATCTAATCATATAAATAAATTAGATTAAAAGGCATCTTTGAATTAACATACATTATTTTTCACTATTCGTCAAAAAATGAATTTTATCAGAAAAATACCAAAATTTTACCAAAATTGAATTTTCATGTCCTGATTCTAGAGAAGAATTTTATTTTGTCAAATATAACATATAAAAGTGACCAAAATTGGATTTCATGAGGGTTCACCATTAAAATGCGGTAAATCGACCCTTTAAAGAATATTAGTGTATTTATGCCTAAAATAAAATTCTTTTCTTATTTTAAGCCTCTAACTTTTATTGGATGAATGTAAAAAAATTTAACAAACATATATATTAATTTTAAGTTAGTTTTTTCCATTCCCACCATTACAATGGCTAGGAATTAACTAAAATTTAAAAATAATATTATATTATTATTTTTCAGTATGACCCAACGTTGTGTGCAACATAAAATTTCAAAGAAACTCATTGTTGTGTATCGGGTACGCCATCAAGAATAGCAACCCCTTTAAAATAAAATTAATAATTAATTTAAAAATATTAATAAATATAAAAGTGTCATATTCTTTATTTACCTGGTATGTGACATTGTACACCATATTAAGTGTCGTACATCATCAGGAAATGCATAGAGCTTCTTAATAGAGAAATTGAGGTCTCCCACACCTAGAGAGAGGGGAGAAAAGTTGTGGACCACTTTGCTTCTATACTTGTCCCTGGATTTAAGGTAGCTTCCCTTTCAAATGTAATATTCCTTAAGCTAGAGGGGGTGAATTTAATTTGTGGGGATAACCATGGTATCAACTATTTTAGACCACCCTAGGTCGTGGGATGCCTTTGTTTCCTGACCTCTTTCCACTGGTTATTTCACCTTTGAATAAATATATAATTATGATGATGATAAGTGACATGTTTTGAACTAAAATGTAAATTTTAAAAAGATAATAGACACATTTAGTCATTTCTGTCACCCCATGCATCAGATTGATGTGCAGATGACTCATACACATCACAAATTTCTCATGGATCATTTTTCTAATATATCAAAATAATTTGAACCCATTTGCTCTATTTTCATAAAGTCAATTTTTGTTTCTACTCAAATTAATGTTAATCTAAAATAAAAAGGAGACACTTTGAGTTATACTAGCCACACCATGTGTCTTATTGTGATGTTGATGATCCCTAAAAATCACAAATGACTAATCAATCATTGGCCAAAAATATCAAATCAATCTAAATGTTTTTTCTTAGTTTAAAGTATGTCACTTGTTGTTTTTACATAAATTAATGTCAGTAATAAATAAAAAGAGACACTTTGAGTTATACCGACCACACCATGCATCATATTGAGGTGAAGTTGACTCCTAAACATCAAAAAATGACTCCTAGATCATTTTTCTGATGTATCGAAACAATATTAATATGTTTTCTTAGTTTCCAGTATGGCTTTTTTTGTTTTTACATAAATTAATGACAAATTGTTTTTTTTTTAAAGATACGATTTGAGTTCTACTAATTTCTCAATGCATCATATTGACGTTTGACTAACACCTACACATCCTAAATGACTAACAAATCATTTTCCTAAAATATCAAAACAATCTAAATGTGTTTTCATTTTTAGTATATCACTTGTTATTGTTACTTATATTTATGTGAATTTTAAATAAAAAATACACTTTGAGTTCTACAGGACACAATGTGAGTCATATTGATCTGTGTTTGATCCTGACATATGAAAAAAGACTAATCAATCTTTTTTCTAAAATATCAAAACAATCTGAATTTTTTTTATCAGTTTTCAGTATGTCAATTTTTTTACATAAATTAATGTCAATCTTAAATAAAAAGAGACACATTGAGTTATACTAGATACATCACGCATTAGATTGAGTTTTGGTTGACTCCTTCAAGTCACAAATGACTCATGCATCATTTTCCTAATGTATAAAAACTATCATAATACATTTTATCAATTTTTCAATATGCCACTTTCTATTTTTAATTAAATTAATGTCAATAATAAATAAAAATACACTATTTGAGTTCTACAAGCCACACCATGCATAATATTGAGTTCTAGTTACTCCTATACATCAAATATTACTTATAGATAATTTTTTTAAAGTATCAAAACCATCTGAATAGATTTTCTCAGTTTTTAGTATGCCACCTATTGTTTGTACTTAAATTAATGTTAATTTTAAATACAAAGAGACACTTTGTGTTATACCAGCCACATTGTGAATCTTATTGAGGTGTGGTTGATCCCTACACATCCAAAATTACTAATCAATAATTTTCCTAAACATAAAATCAATCCTAATGTGTTTTATCAGTTTTCAGTATGTCACTTGTTTTTTTAAATAAATCATTGTTAATTTTAAATAAAAAGAGATAAATTGAGTTGTAATAGCCATAAAATGTGTCATATTGAGGTTATATTTACTTCTACATGTCATAAATTACACATAGATCATTTCCCTAAATTATCAAAAATATCTAAATGCGTTTTCTCAATTTTAAGTATGTCACTTGTTTTTTTTACTTAAATTAATTTAAATTTTAAATAAAGTGAGACACTTTTAGTTCTACCAGCCACACCATAGGTTATATTGAATTGAATATGATCTTTATATGTCAAAAATGATAAATATATCATTTTTATAAAATACAAAAATATTCCAAATGCATTTTCCTAGTTTTATGTATGTCGCTTATTGTTTTTTCTTAAATTAATTTAAATTTTAAATAAAAAGATCCACATTTAGTTCTACCAGCCACCCCATGAAACGGATTGAGGTTAGTATGATCCCTACATGGCACAATTGACTAATCAATCATTTTCCTAAAATATCAAAATTATCTGATTGTGTTTTTGCATTTTTAGTTATGTCACTTGTTGTTTTTACATAAATTAATGTGAATTTTAAATAAAAACAGACACTTTAAGTTGTACCGGCAACACTGTGTGTTAGATTTTCACATTCTAAACTTTTACACATTAAAATGACTCATGGATCATATCCATAAATTATAAGAAAAATCTAAAATTGTTTTCTCAGTTTTCATTATGACACTTTTGGTTTTACTTAATTTAATGTGAATTTTAAATTAAAAGAGACACTTTGAGTTCTAATGGTCACACCATGCATTGGATTTAAGTGTAGGTCAATATTACACATCAAAAATGGATCATGAATCATTATACTAAATTATAAAAACAATATAAATGTTTTTTCTCTTTTTTTCACTTGTTGTTTTCACTTGAATTATTGCCAATTTTAAATAAAAAGAGACACTTTGAATTATACAAGCCATATCGTGCATCGTATTATGGTGATGTTAATCCATACATTTTAAAATGACTTATCGATCATTTTCCTAAAATATATATACAATCTTAATGTGTTTTCTTGGTTTTCTATATGTCCTTGTTTGTTCATACTTAAATTAATTTCAATTTTTTATAAAAAGAGACACATTGAGTTGTATTGGAACACCATAAATCAAAATGAGGTTTGGTCGACTCCAACACATCAGAAATGACTCATGGATTTTTTTCTAAATTATCAATGTAATATAAATGTGTTTGGTCAGTTTTTTAGTATGTCACCTGTTGTTTTTACATAAATTAATGTCCACTTTAAATAAAAAGAGAAAGTTTGAGTTCTAATGCCCGCATTATATATTTTATTGAGGTATGAATGAACCCTACATTAAGAATAATACAAAAATATTTGATGTCCCAATTATAGGTTTATCCCTAATTGAATTTTCATCTGATTCTTCAGTAGTTTTTGTCGATAACAGAATAATTGACCACTTTCGGTTTGCCAGATTTATAACATAAAATAACTATACCACACGTGATTCCATTTTTAATGGTTTTTCTTTGTAAAATTACTTACTAAAATCAATGTTCATTAATTCCAATTCATATATTTTAATGAAACTCATTGTATTAATACGCTTGCATTGAAAAATCAACACATGAAATTTTATATAATATAACTCCCATATTTTTTTGATGATTCCAAAGTATGACATATTTTCATAAATTTTATTCCTATAATTAGTACCAAAAACATGCATTGCATCATCCATGAGTGTAACTCCACTATTTTTTTATGGTACTATCTTTATCGTGCTCATTTTAATAGAATTTATAACCACAAATTACATAACATTTTAAAGAAAATTCACTCACATTTCGTCCTCCAGCTAGCCATCGATGTCACTCTAACATTGAATCTGGATTTTCATCTGACTTCATTAAAACATGGTCCTGAAACCATCATAAAAAATATTGATTATTTTTATTTGATATCCATATTTTCAACCATTCATTGATTCAAATTCATTATAATTTCATTGTTGTTTTTCCCATATGGTGTAACCTCCAAATTTTTATTCAAAACATTAAGTTGGGCCGACTCTCGATCTGTAATATTGATTGGGAAAACACATATTACATAAATTACTTCACTTGAAATCTACCCAATGTGACAATATTTTGGTAGAACAATTCCTTCCACACCGGATAGGTATTCTGTATAGAATTCAATGGATTCCTCAACAATATATTCCTTAACAATTCAACCTTCTAGAAAATTTTGATTTTTTCCATACGCTTTCAAAATCATCAAATACCATTCAATGGGGTACATCTATCTATGGTGTAAAGGACCACATTTTTTAGTCTGTCTCACCAAGTGAACAATCAAATGGACCATCATGTCAAATAATTTTGATAGGAAGAACATTTCCAATTAAAACAATATGAGGTCAATTTCTCTTTCCAAAATTAGCAAGTTTTCTGGGTCTGTAACATTGCTACATATATAATTTAAGAAGAAATGGGTTTTGGTTAATTTGTGATAGTCATTCTTGGAAAAAATGAAACATAAATATATAGGCATTATATCTTGCATCAAAACATGGAAGTCATGTGATTTTAGACCCTTTATCTTTAAATCGGTCACTGGCACGATGTTCTTGATATTCTATGAATAAACCTCTAGAACCTTTACACCATTAAATAAGTTGAAAAACTAATATCTTTCCTTCCTGCAAAGAGTGTAAGAATCTGGAGGAAGAAAAAATCATTTTTCACCCTTCATTGGTGCCAACTCCAATCATATTCCCCTGTCAATAATGTAAAACCTAGAATTAATTATATCCTTTGTTTTTTCAGGTTCATTTAATAACATTCTAATGACACTATCCCATAAATTATTTTTTCAAATTTCAAAACATCAATAATGTTTCTAATGTATAGAAAATTCTAGTTTGGTAATTCAAAATAAATCAATCTCTTCTTCCAACTGGTTTTGTATGTTTTTTTAAAAATGGTTTACAAAAAGAAGATTCCAAAACTTTTTCATTCTCAAATAGTTTATCAATGATTAATGGAGAACATTCTATATTTTCTTATAAACTTCCATTGAATGATATTTTCCAAGATCAGTACTTATTTCATCCGGGTAGAAATCTGTGATGTCCTAGAAACATGGTTTTTGAGGAATGTTTCAACCTTATTGACTGTGTGCCTTGTTTGTAGATAGGACACCCATGAGTTACTTTAATACTATATCCTAAAAAATTTCAATAAACCCAAAAGTCTTTTATTTTCCCATAGCACATGGGTCTCAAGGTGAAATATTAATTTATATAAGCAACATTTAATGTAACACCTAAATCCAACAATAATTTCAAATCCACCGTGAATGGATCCAAATAAACATCAATATCATTACCCGGTTGTTTTGGTCTTGATATAAACATAGATAACATGATGTGTTTTCATTTCATGCATAACCATGATAGAAATTTATAATTTACCAATATAACTGGCCATGTACTATGAGTGATGTTTTGAAAACCGAACAGATTTATTCCATCTATAGATAATGAAAGATGAAGGTTTCTCGGCTCGTTTCCAACGCTAGGATACTCATGATCAATTTTCTCCCACTGAGGAGAGTATATTGGGTGACGTAGTTTCCCATATTTATTTCTTCTTTCTATATTCTATATCAATTTCTCTATAGTGTCTTTTCTTCCATATATACATCTAAACCTTATAATGATATGAAATTACCTTACAACTTTCATAGGACTACATTTATCATTCTTATATCGATAACAACCACAATTTGGGCCTTTTATAAGTGATTTTTTGTCCTTTTGAAACAACATAAATTCATTTAGGTAAGTGTGTATTCATTTTGAGATAATAGCCATAGAGTGTAGCATTCTTTTCATGTTGTATGTTTTTCTCGGGGGATCATTATATTTTGGGGAAATTTCATTCATGAGAAAAAGTAATTTTGTAAAACTAGCATCACTCCATCTGTGGTCCTCTTTAAAATTATAAAGATTTAGTATGGTTTTCAATATTGTATATTTAGTACGACCACCCTACAATGGAATCTTTTCACAAATTTTTAACTGCTCAAACAATTTTGGTTAATCACAAAGTTCATCTTCAACTTTTTTTTTCATTTCTCAAAATGATCTTTATCATCATTAACATCTGTAATCACCTCCTTGATATGGTCTTCTTCATTGTACACACTTGTAATCGTATCAAATGATCCATAAAATGTAGTGTTATCCCACCCACAAGAAACATTCACTTTTCCCCATGTTAATCCCAACATTTATAACTTCGATCTATTCCATGATAGATCAAGTGTTATTCTAACTCCTCTGGACTAACTTGTCTTTAATAAAAATAGTGTAAAAACAGAAAAATGGTTTGAGAATGGTCATATCCAAGATATTTTGAAAACCGGATGAACTCATTCACTCCATACCCATACTCTTCTTTCAAAAAATTGGAATCCATTCATTCTTTATTCATATCCATCCTATTTGATTCAGTGATATTAGAATTTTATAAAATAAATAAACAAAATGTTGATATAAAAATTAACCAAGGCTAAAAAAATATATAGACTTTACGTCTCCTTTGAAAAATATTTATCAAATCACAATTAAAATACCAATGAAAAAACCTTCCATTTACACTAATTCCTCTTAAAAACAACACACCCATTTTTAAATTAATCCAATAAGTTTCAAAAACTCTATCTCAAAACCATAATTTTTTTAAATTAGTCAAGAAAAATTCATGACCCAATAATATTAATCAATTAAAATGAACTTCAACCCTCTATATTTTACAAAATTATATTTGAAACTTCACAAACCCCTTGTTAAAAAGAATCCATCATTCCATAAACATTCAAAACATTCACATCCCTTTTTGAAATCCTATCAAATGAGTTGAAAAGAACATGGCATGAAACATATGTCCATGCCAAGTTTTTAAATCATTATAAAGGTATTTAAAACTGAAAAAAAGTATGAAGAACACATATAACTTTTTATGAAACATATCAAAACATTTGAATCATTTTAAAATATCCACTTAGGCATTTTCAAAAAGATATGAATCCCAAGAGAGTAACTTTACAAATGATACATTAATTAAAAAAACATTACAAAATATAAAACTATAAAAGGGGTATCATGTATCTCAAGAATAAATAGTATGAATCCTATATTTTACTCCCATAATACTACTGAAGAGTGAATAAGTGATAGATAAATACATATGTGGCACTTGACAATGATACTTTGGAAAATAAAATCATATCTCTTAAAAGTGGGAAACCATCTTCCACTTGATGCATGAATATACCTAATCCTGATCCTTCAAATATAGTACATTAGAAAAAACAATTACCCATATTTAGGGTATAAGTTAAGTTAATGTTAAAGGTCAATAGGTACTCATACCTTCTCCCTTATTAATTGATCAATTCATAATGTGATTAAATATATTTCAAACACTTTTTTAGAGCATTCCAAAAACACCTCATGGAAATTACCACTATTTCCAAATATAGTATAGGATTTGGAATGTTTCTATCATGTATTCTTAACTATTTGGACCCATACAAAACCACATGACCATCGTGGATTGGATCTGTTCTAATCTTGACTCCTGATACATGAAAATATCGGCCGTACTCATCACCCATCTCATTTATGGTTAAGATTGGTATTTTCATCAAAATACCATTAAGATCTTAGAAGGATATCTCATGAACATATAAGAAAAGGAACTATACCACATTATTTGTTAAGGCCTTTTTATTTCTTCTAATCAGGAAGAATCCCAATTGACCCTCTTGTAATAAAAGTGAACCCCTAACAAAATCACTATAATAAAATTATAATTTCATGTTTAAATGATTATTGTGCAATGGTTTTTCTTCTTAATGAATATTCCAAAAACACCTATAGTACTTGTTCCTTATGCAAGTTGCCCCACTTTCATATAGTGGGTATCAACTATTCATCAGCTATCACTGACTTCTATAATTTCATAGAAGTCTCCCCAATGAACATGTTGACATTCTAACACCTATAACATATCTAGATAAAACCTTTTACTTTTGTTGAATAGTTAATGTCACTCTTACTTTTGAATGAATGAATCTTACATTCCAAAAACATTTTCATAATACAATGATGAGAAAAAAATAACATATCACTATTAAAAAATCATTTTTAAAAAACCACAACTTTTATTCACAAAATCAGGACTACATACCCTTACATCACCCCTTATAAAAGACAAATCCTTAAAAATTACCACATATATATTATATTTGACTAACTAATTACTATATAAAAAAATTATGTTATGTTCTAGAGCCACTCATCTTGGTTGAATTAATAAAAAAATGAGTAAGGATTCACATTTCAGATATTTTTCATGCTTGAATACTATTTCATAGAGACGACATATATATAACAATTTATTATAAGAGAATAAATATGGTTCAAAATTAATATATGGGGTGATTTTCCATAGTATATTTTCTAAATACTTCAAAAAAATTATTATAAATGAAATTAAAAGTGCTAGTAATTATAAAATCTTTAATTGTACTCTATTCAGTTATCTCTAGAATCAAAGTTATGATAGTGTCATTGTAAGTCTCAAGAAAATTATTACTTCTACAAAACTCATTCATGAAGTTAAAAACATCAAGTCCCTAAATAATATAGAAACGATTAAAGAATATATCATAAAGAAAATCTTGGTTAGGTAACATTGACGGATGCAGCAACCTAAATGTCACAACCACTACATATCTTTGAATATAAATATTCATTAATTCATTTATATAATTTTTTAAAGTTGTAATAGAATACTAATTTATGTATTTAGATATAGAATTATGCTGAGAATAAAATATTATGTGATAATAATATGTTATTGATTTCTTATTGAATTCATTTGTATCGACCCACATACCAATGTCATCCTTTAAACTTAAAATACGGTTATTCCACCATCTAAAAATGACTTTTTGATAAAATAATGATGTTTTTTATATAGATCATTAACACAGATGTCTCACTTAAAAAAGGAGCACTTATTAATATTAGGAAACCCATTTAAACAATAGAAAACACCAAGAATATATATTATGGGTTGGTGTCTTGTGAAGTGTTCAGCCATTATAACAATTCATTTTAAATGCAAGATGCCTCACTGTAAACTACCATGATCCATGATTCAAGAAATATATTTCTAAAATAAATCACATCTAGAAAAACAAACATAGAACAACCTGATCGCATCCCCATAGCACAATACTTCTCAACCATTCCACAATCAATAAATCTCTTAACCTGAGTTTCCATTACACCTTCTGAACCACCCCACAACATACAATTGTTCCCACAACCACAACACCATAAAACCAAAAAAAAGACAATTTCATATTTTATAAATCATTCCTTATTCAATTCATCTTCTTAATGTTGATGTTATAATAGAAGTTCTGTCATACTAGTGCATTCATTAATTTTCCAAGTATACGCAAATTATCAATTTCCATATTCAAATGTTGAATAGGAACCAACCAACATGAAATTTTTTTAGTTAACAAACAAGGACTACCAATGACCACAATTTTCAATGGGGTTTTTAGCCCATAAAATTCCAAAAATCACCATCAATATCAAACTGTAATGACATGCGAACAAAACCCATTGCACATTTCTCTTTAATTATCTAGTTCCTATCTTTGATTAGTGTAAATAAACTATAAACTTTATGAAAATAGAGTAGATCCCACCCAAATGATACAAAATCAAAGAGAAACAAAGGATAATCCCTACCTCAATGAACTTATTTCAACTCATCCATGTATTGCAGGTCAAAGTAAGATGTTTTCACATGACAAACGCATCGCTATAAATGTGGATCAACCTATTTTGTATAAGAATATTATGAAAACACTACCTACACATGCAACTCAAGTGAAACTACAACACTATAGTGAATTCTGGGGAAATAACAAGATGAAATGAATGAAAAAGAGGAGAAAACTCACAATGAAGGTGTGGTTCAGCATGTGGCGGAGGTGCGTTTGTGGTGGAGGAGAAGCAAGCAGCAGAGGATTCCTCCAATGGAGGGGAGGCACGTGAGAGAGGAGAGTTGGATTGAAAAGGAGAGGTGCATGATGAATGTGGTTTCATGGTGGAGGGATTCACAGAAGAAGTGGAGTCAGCGGGAGAGGAGGAGAAGGAGGCGGTGGCAACGGTGACGGTAGCGTCAGGGATTGACTTCCACAAAAGCATGAGGGGTGTGAGGAAGGAGGAGAAAGTTAGGATTTCTTTATAAAACCCCATGAAACTTTGATCAGCGCTAGATATAAACTTTTGATAAAGTTATGTTGTATTAAGGACAAAATGGAAATCACTAATAAAATATGCCTTTATCAGAAATTTTTTAGCACAGATAATGATAGGCCTTTATCAATTGTAAAAATATAGCGTTGATAATGAAACCTTTTATCAGTGTTGTTTTAGCACTAATTAAGATATTCCTTTATCTGTGCTAAAGAAGTGATGATAATGATATAATGAAACTAATTTATTTATATAATTATATTTATTTATTTTTAATTATAACTATAAATAAATATATTTATACTTATACTTATAAAATTATTATTTAAAAAATTATAAAATTGTAAGAAATATACTTCTTATATTTAAAATCATAGAAATATATATATTAAATATATTAATTAAATATATTACAATATTGTAGATATATATAACTATATTTCATCTAGTTTTATTATTATTTATATGAATATATATATATATATTTATTTAAATAATTATAAAATTATAACAAATTTATATTTTTAATATTTTTAATTTAATTATTATATCAAATTAATTTATTATTATAGTTATATAATTATTTAAATATATTTGTATTTATTTATATCTATAATTACAAATACTTTTATTTATTTTTCAATTTTTTTATATATTTAGAAATTTATTCAAAAATATACTTATTTAATTATATATAACACTATATATGATAATAATTAATATATTTCTTATAAATTAATAATCATTTGAATATATATATATTTATAATTACATCTAATATATATATATATTTGAATTAAATTTAAAATTATAATAAATGAAAATTTATTTATAGTTGTAATTATAAATAAATATATATTTCTAAATAATTATAAAATTATAAAAAATATATTTATAAATTAATAAATACATATATCTAATAAATTAAGTATAATTTTTCAATTATTTCAATACATCTACATTTAATTAGAATTATATTTATAACTATTTGTATTTATTCGTAAATTTTTGTATATATTTATAATAATATTTATTTAATTATATATTTATAAAATTACAGGTACTATAATAAATATATTCATTATAATTTTATAATTATTTACACCGATATATATATAGTTATAATTATAACTATAAATAAATATATTTATAAATATTTGTATATAATTAAAAATATTTATATATTTATATATTTAAACATAAAATGATAATATATGTATTTATTTTAATTTTATAATTATTTAAATATATATATAGTTATAATTATATTTATAAATAAATATATTTAAAAGGTATTTATATATAATTAAAATTTAAAAAATATAAATATAATAAATATATTTATTATTTAAATATATTAAATGTAATTTTATTAGTATTTTTCAGAACTTAATAGTATATGAGGGTAACCTGGAGTAATCATATGCCTAGTAAAATATAAATAATAATAAAATGAGCCATCAATGGACATCATGAATTATAAGAAGGAAGTAATGTATAAATGGACATTCATGAGTAAACAATAAATATATACATGCATGATTAATATATTTATTAACCAAATTCATTGGAAACACATATATATTTAACAATTATAATACAAATATATATATTTTAAACAAATTTATATATATTAATTAAAAAAATATATACAACAAATATTTTAAATATAACAAATGTTTAAATATAATAAATATATTGAATCTAATATATCTTATAAATCCCATAAATCTTATAAATCTAATAAATCTAATAAATCTAATAAATATATTTATTATTTATTGAAACTTATTATAGTATTATAATTATGTATATATATATATATTAGTTATACTCTTAGAAATAATTTTTTAAAAACATTATATATATTTATATATTTTATTTACTAAAAAATATTTATTAATTAGAAACACATATTTTTTTATTTAATGTATTAAAATAAATAGTATTTTTGAATATAAATATTATTTTTATATAAATTGTTTTTAAAATATTTTATTAGCACTAAAAATAGTGATGATAAAGTCCCCCATTTATCAGCTCGTTATGCATAGCTGTGATAAAATGAAGTGCTTCCCTTGTGCAATTTGATGGTAGTGATGGATGTAAATACGATGAATGAGGTAAACAATCAATGTGATGTGTTATGTGTTGACTACCCCAATAAGATGCCTAGCTCGATGATATTGGGAATCACAAAATATTTTATGATACCCTCTTATCTGACTGAAGTTATGAATAGAAACCTAGATCCAATGAATCTTCCAATTCCCCCTATGAAAGGTCAAGTTTCAATAGATTCCTTTATGCGACAATGGCACTTAACATTCAAATGATTTTATGATCCCTTAATCATGTAAAATGGATCAAATTCACTAAGAAGATCATATCCATCCTTCAATGTTATGAATAACAGTAGGTTATACATGATGTTTATCATATGGAGGTACAATATGATTAGTGGTAGACATTGATCATGAATATGAAACCTTAGGAAGAGATTGAAGTTATAGGGAGTAAGGAATTCCGATAAAATGTTTTTTGTAAACATGTTCCTCAAACTCTCTAACATAAAATGGAAAGTTATTTCTATTCCCCCAAGAAAAAAAGACAATGAATCTATTATGGTGTATGAGGAAAACTTCCCAAGACATGTATGATAAGCCTTCAGCTTTGTCTTAACCCTAAATTCAAGGTTTACCTCTTCCTTGGTGGGCTATAAACTAGTCTACAAAAAGCCTTGACGATCTAAAACTTTGATATCTATGTGGAAATTGTATGAGGTTCCATAAAAGTATAATTGGAGATCGAAGAATCGCAAGGGTATCATTAGGATAGGAATAAAAAAGTGGATTTTAATTCAGTTAGTCTATTTGAAAAATATATTAGTGCTAATAAATTTTAACACCCCACTTGTCAAATGAATGCAAAGAATCACACCAAAAAAAATTCCGTGGGGGGCGAAGAAATGATTTAGTAATGGAATCAAGGATACCTAGATAGATATTTCCAAAAACAGAAACCACTAATTCCATGGATGATAGGAATGATGTGGTAAATTCTCATTTTATTGTTCATTACCTGAACTACAAATAACTGGGGCACTTTTCAAACAAATTCACATGATAAGGGTTTTGGGAACAACCAACAATTTCCAAGGCTACAAGGGAAATCCTTTTCCATAACAACTACTAAGGTGGATCCCAAAAATGAATTGGTGACAGGTACACTATTTATTCATCCAAAAATAGTACACTTGATTTTTATTTTTGTTTATACTCTTTCCATCCTAACATGAAAGATTAGTATAACTCTTCAAATGCCACAAAAAATCATAGAATTAGAGATGTTAGTGAAAATTGAAAATGAGGAAATTATTGATTCTCAAGTATATAACTCCAAATATATCAAATTGTTTTGGGGTAAAATCCCACAAAACCTTTTAATAATCCCTTTGGAGGAATATGATATAATTTTTGTCATGGACTGAGTTTCTTTATAAGGAGACAACATAAATTTTTGTGATAAGGAAATAACTCTCTGTATTGAGAATTTTCCTTCCATTATATACAAGTGAATGAAGGAGGATGAATATTATTTAGCATAAACATATCAAGCTTGTATATTATTTTTCTTTGATAAAAAATATCTAACTCAAATTATTGATTCTATGGAAAATATCATCATTGAATACATACCCATCGTGAGGGAATATGTTGATATGTTTCACAAGGAATTGACTGGTCTTCCTCCTAGCTAAGAGATTGAATTTTTGACCAAGTTAATATATACGGTGTCACTGTTATCCAAGGATCCAAATAGAATGGTTTTTGTGGGACTTGTGGAGCTGAAGAAACAACTATAGTATAATCTTGATAAAGGGTTCAAACACCCAAGTGATTCACCATGGGGTGCACTAGTCCTCTTCTCCATGAAGAAGGATGGGTCAATGTGCCTTTTCATTTATTATCATCAACTCAACAATATCACAATAATGAAAATTCATCCTCTAACATGGATTGATTACTTGTTGGATTAACTTTGTGGAGTGAAATACTTTTCTATGGTGGATTTTTGGTCATGATATAACCAAGCTAGGGTAAAGAAGTATGATATACCCCAGACTACTTTTCGTATAAGGTATCAAAACTATGAGTTCATTTTAATTCCATTTTGACTCACTAATTCTCCTGCAATCCTTAGGGAGTTTAAGAATAGAGTATTTTGAGATTACCTCAACCAGTTTTGTGTAGTCTTTATAGATGATATTGTAATATTCTATAAAATGAAGGAGGACTATGAAGAGGATCTGCGATATGTTCTATAGACCTTACAAATTGATCATATTAGTACCAAGTATAGAGAATATCGGTTCTACTTAAAGGAAAAATCTTTTTCGAGGAATATCATCATAAAAAACGGCTTTATATGGACCCTTAAAAGAAAGAAAAAATTAAAGGACATTTGAGGCCAACATCTATGAAAGATATCAATAGTTTCCATGGGTTAGCTGGGTATTATCACCGACTTGTGAGAAATTTCTCAAAATGTTCTTACTCTATATACAAGATAACTCAGAAGGGAGTCATGTTTTCTTGGGAAGATGAATTTGAAGAGATATTAATGGAATTGAAAAGGAGGCTTATCACTACACTTATACTCACACTAACCACAAGTGTATAACTTTTCATAGTATTCATTGATTCCTTGAAGAAGGGATTGGAATGTATGTTGATGTAGAATAAAAAATCTATGGCCTATAATTATTCGAAGTTGAAATATCATGAATATAACTACTGACACAGAATATGGAGTTAGCTATAGTGATTTGGCTTTGAAAATATTGGGGCACTATCTATTTGGAGAGAAGTGTGAAATATATACAAATAACAAAAGTCTCAAGTATATATTCATAGAGAGACGAGTTGAATATGAAACAATGAAGATGGATAGACACTAGTGCAGAAAACATTATTTACGTCGGTTATTTTTCATTATTTACGTTGGTTTTAGCCGATGTTAATATGGACGACGTTATAAATAACATTTTTTACATCAGTTATTTAAAAACCTATATAAAAAACATAACATCGCGGTGTTTATCATGTTAGTTAATTAATAACCGATGTGAAAAAACCGGGGGGTGGTTATAACATCGGTAATTATATAACCGCCAGGATAAACCGAGGGTTTATCATGTCGGTTATATAATAACCGATGTTATAAACCTGTGCAGGGGATGTTTATCACATCGGTTATTAAATACCCGACATGATAAACCCCTGGGAAATGGTTTATCAGGTCGGTTATATAATAACAGACATGATAAACAAGTCTGGGGGTTTATCAGGTCAATTATTTAATAACCGACATGATAAACCATTCCAAAGGTATTTATCACGTAGGTTATTAAAAAAACTATGTGATAACCCGTTCCTGATTTCTTTATCACATCGGTTATAAAATAACCGATGTGGAAGACAAATGTTTTTAAAAAAAATCGAATGCAGTTCTCTGCTCTCCCCCAGAAACAACCAGAAACCAAATCAAGAATTCGTAACATAAAAACGGAAGTAGATCAAAACAATAACTAATGAAAAATTAAGCATTTACATTGAAAACATTCAAAACATACCCCACTGGACAGCCCTCCCACCACCCCCTCAACAGCACCACCTCACCCCACTTGACAGCCCTCACAACACCCCAGGACTGCCCCCCAACCCCCTGGACAACCCCAAACACACCAAGACAACCCCTAACACCCCGGGACAACCCCCCCCCCCCACTGGATAGCCATCCCACCACCCCCTGAACAGCACCCCCTCACCCAACTTGACATCCCCCACCACACCCCTGTAATGCCCCCGACCCCCTGGACAGCCCCAAACACCCCGGGACAACCCCCACCCTCCTGAATAGCACCCACTCACCCCTCACCCCACTTGACAGCCCCCAACACACCACTGGACTGCCCCCTGACCCCCTGGATAGCCCCAAACACCCCAGGACAACCCCCCACACTCATGTACTCCCCCCACACCCTGGACAGCCCTCCCCTACCCCACTGGACAGCCCCCACCACACCCCTAGACTGCCCCCTGACACCTGGACATCCCCAAACACCCCTGGACAACCCACCACCCTCATTTAAACCCCCACCCCCGGGAAAACACTTCCACACCCCTGGACAGCGCTCCCACACCCCTAAAACAGACCAAAAAGTTACCGAACACTAACCATAACCCCCTCACCCCACTAGATTTCCCCCACCACACCCCCGGACACTCCAACCCCCCCCCCCCCCCCACCCCTAGATATCACCACCACCCCCTGGACACCCCCACCCTCCTATAGACCTTCCACCCCCTAGACAACACTCCCACATCCCTTGATAGCCCTCCCAAACCCTTGAAACAGACCAAAAAGTTACCAAAAACAGACCAGAACCCCCTCAACACACTAGATAGCACCCACCAAACCACTAGACTGCCCCCCCCCCCCCATCCCCATGGACACCCTGGACCCCCCCCCCCCCCCCCATTGTACACCCCCCCTCCCCCCCACCCCTGGAAACCCCCCTCACCCCACAAGACTCCCCCACACCCCTGGACACCACTTGGAAAGCCTCCCACTCCCCTGGACAACCCTTCCACCCTCCTGGTAACGCTCCCACCCCCTTGGACTACCCCCCCCCCCCCCCCCCCACTCTCATAGACACCCAGGACCCCCCCCCCCCCACCAGACAGCCCTCCCAGACCGCTAGACACCCCCACCCCACTGAACAACCCCCACACCCATAGAACCCCTCCCCCTAGACCAGAATCCATAGCAGAAAATCCATCATAAGTGGACCAAAACAAGAAGTAGAGAAAAGTTAAACATTCACATATATAACATTCAAAACATACACTGTAAACTTCAAAAAAAACTAAATCCAAACTAAACAACTACCAAATACAAAATTACAACGAAAATATTCAAAATTACATTTTACATTACAAACTACTAAAATTCAATCAACCTATAAAATAATTTGACCACTCCACTTGTAAGTGTTTGATGTCTGTAGTAGTATAGGGTTGAGGGACATCCAAAAACACAAATTAAAAGGATAGTAGTTAATGTGTACAATTAATAAATCAAATTTAAATATTATGGAAAAGTTTAAGAGGAAATATTACCATGTCAAAATTCACAACTGTCCTAGTTGTTATTATTTCATACATACAACTCTGAATAAGTAGGAAGTCGCAGCGGAGGAGTAGGATAAAAAATGGGGTCTGCAGGCTGAGGTGGGGGAGTGGGAGCTAATAACGGAGGTGGTAGATAAATAATGGGGTCTGCAAGGGGAGGTGGAGGAGTGGGAGCTGCAGTTTAGAATTGTATTTTCATGTCTGAAAACATAGAAGGTACCGATACTCTAATATTTTCCTCAATCGTCACATTAATATTATGAACTTCAGCCTCCAATGATTCTATTTTTTCATAAAACCCCTCAATGTTAGAAGTTCAAGAATGTGGAAACACTTTTCTTACCGATACACCTACCAGATATCCTCTTACACGACCAGGATGTTTGGGCTTTCCCAATGCTATAGATAGAATATCTTGCCTACCAGTAGCTGTAAAATCCCCTTATGAACTCTTCTCCTCAAGAGAGTCCTGTATTAATGAATTGAACATTTCTATAATGATTGAAATTATATGAAGAAAATAGTAACTTAAATAAATAAAATATATATCTTACAATCTTCTCAACTACAATTCTCAATTCTTTCTAAAGATATTGAAATTTTTTTCCCATCCGAGCTCTCTTCTATTTTTCATGTCTAGATAGAGGGTATGAAGGGACCACCTCTCTAGAGCTTGAAGACTCAGCTCTTAGTTGTTGATATTTTTCCTCCATCATTTGTTCTTCAAAAAAATGCATACCCACCCTGAGATAATATATGAGGGTATACATTTTTAGATTGGATCTCTTTATGATATTTCCTTGTTTGATGTAAATTAAGAATAAGAAATCATTAAAAAAACATTAATAAGATCATTTTTATAAGAAATATTATAAAAGTATACATTACCCTTACCAAAAATGACTCTTTTATTCTACTTTCAAAAAACGGTCTCCATGTGTCTTTATCTATAAAAGGATATATACGACATGGATTTTCATGACTCCTATGACCATAAATGAAATCAGATGAGAGGGTTGATTAGAAATCCCTCCATCTCCCGGCAGCCAATGATAATCATTTCTTCCTACCTTTTCCAGTGTCAGGAATATCAAATGTCATCTGATAAATAAGAGGTTAAACATATTATATATACTAGAAACATTTAAATAATAGTCAAACAATAGAAAACGATCATACCAAAATCATCTCCCACAACTGAGAGATTATCGCTTTATCCACACTTCTCCAGTCATCATACAAAATGCTTACTTTTCTCTTATCTTGAGTTAATACAAAACTCTTTAAATATTTTTCATTTTGGCCTCTAGGAATATCATCATCATCAAACTCAATGAGTAACCTCTAATCCTACGTGCAGGAAAGTTCTCATTTTGGTAAACATGTGCACCCACGTTTACCAACCTTTGAACTCATTGTCGTAATAGGAACACATGAGGAAGATTGGGGAACATAAAGAGGAGCATGTGAATGTTCATCCCCAGAGGTATGACCAATATTATCATCTCCAGAATCATTTGGATGATCAACTGAATGATCTATAGTTATCCTTAAAATCAAATAACAATCATTAGTTCACAAATATAAAAATCCAAATATTTTAATACTAGTGTAATCAAAAAATAGAAAAGTGTACTAAGTTATGTAATAGTAAACATTGTTAATATGGTAAGCATGTTAAACAATGTTAAATATGGTCATGATGGTCAATATGGTAAACATGGTAAACATGGTAAACCTGGTAAACATGGTAAAGTAATTGTCACTAAAAAAATAATAGATATATAATTCATGTAATGGTAAACATGATAAAGTAAACTAAACAAACTTAAAAAAATAAAAACTTATACTTATTTTGTTTTAATACATATTTTAATAAAGAAAAAACTTACAATATCTAACATTTTATGACAAAAAATGTAAACAAGAAATAAACATATGTTACCTGTAATTTTAAGAATGTACAAATGGACTGTTTTCCCAAATTCCTTCATCGTGATCATTCCTTATGGAACAAACCATGTCTTCAACATGCTCATCGTTATGTTCTGTTAATCTTTCCATGGAAATATGGATCTCACATAAATCAGCATATCCATCAAGTTCATCCTCACCAACATATTGTTTTTTCCTTTGTAAAACAACAGTCCAATGCATATCTGATTATTCTACTACATAGAAAATTTTTTTTTCACATGTTTCCATTATAAAAGAATAAGCAGTGTCTTCCAATCAATTCAGATTAAAAAGTGTCATTCCAAATTCATTGTGGCTGACACTGTTGTTACCGATAAACCATTTATAGTTAAAAATAGGAACTTCAATTTTAAAATAATCAACCTCCCATATGTCTTCAATCACTCCATAATATGCACTTGATGCAGAAATTGGGTTTTTTTTCTTAGCACTCAAAAAATGCATTGCTTCTGAAAACACCAATACACCACTATTCTGAACTGTGCTTCTATTGTCCTGAGCATTCGTATGAAATTTATAGCCATTAATGTCATAACCGAACCATGTTATCACATTTAAACATGGACCACCAACTATCCATTTTAATGTCTCTGATACATCTGATCTACTAAGCAAGGTCTTTTTAAACCATAATAAAAAAGTTTTGTTGTTCTCATTCAAAATCAACATTTATTTCCTCTTTGTATGACATTTTTTCAACTCATTAATATGTAATGTGATATATGGTTGAGCATCAGCTATGTTATTCAAGGTGTATGTTTCTAACTTCATTATCTGTTCAGCTGACAATGATTTGACTTTCAAGCCATGAATACCATTTCCCTCATTATTAACTCATTCATGGAGAGAGGGAGGAAAACTTATGTGTTGCGTCGTAGCCAAGTAACTCATACCAAACTCTGATACATCCTCAGAAATATACTTTTCAAAAATGGCGGCTTCAGGTCGATATAGATTTTTAACATACCCCTTTAATATTTTCATATATCTTTCAAAATGATACATCTAACA
Organism: Viscum album; assembly: GCA_963277665.1. Taxonomy (NCBI): domain Eukaryota; kingdom Viridiplantae; phylum Streptophyta; class Magnoliopsida; order Santalales; family Viscaceae; genus Viscum; species Viscum album. Next base: position 1,472,827,927 of record OY728119.1, on the reverse strand, counting down.
AAGATATACAGGTCCACAAATCTTTATTTCTCAAACCAGATGAATCATTAAATGCACCAATATGTCAAAAAAAGTTGGAGGAAAATACAATTCCAATTGACAAAGTTTAAAAATTGCATCCTTTTCCAAAATGTTCAAAGAATTCACATCAATCGCCTTGTTACAAATTGAATTGAAAAAATAACACAACTTCATTATAGTCTTTCTAACATAGAGGGGGCAATATTCCACACAATTCAACTAGTATAAATTTGTTGTATCATGACGTGACAATCATGTGATTTCATACCTATCAACTTCAAGTCCTTCAATGACACAAAATTTTTTACTTTTAAAGAATAACCTTGAGGCACTTTGATATCATGAAGACACTGAAAAAGATAATTTTTTCCCTCTTTGATTATTTATGACAAGACAGGGGAAGAAATGTTCGTCTTCCTTTTGTAGTGGGAGCTAACTCCAAACGTATTCCCATTGATTGTAAGTCTAATCTTTCATTCAAACCCATATTTTTTCCCCTTTAACATCTAACAATGTTCCAATCAAACAATCACAGATATTCTTCTCCACGTGCATGACATCAATATTATGTTTAACTTCATGATAACTTCAATATTGTAGCTCAAAAAATATTGACATTTTCTTCCAAATATGTCTATCATTACCAGATTTTTTGTCTTTCCAAATTTCACATCAAGGTTTTTCACCCTCTCAAAATATAGATCAGGGGATAAAGGTTTTGAAACATTATCAAATTATAGTGAGCTATTGAATTCCTTTTTTTAGTATTCTATGAGGCTGATCCATAGGCAAAACATTTCGATGACCCATGTACACTTTTTTTCCTCCAATGATGCAATTGACAATATGATGTCTGTTGTTCGCAAATTGGACATGCTTTATTCCCTTTAAGATTGTATCCAGACAAATTTCCATATACTTGGAAGTCATTTATAGTGAACAGAAGCACTACATGCAGTTGAAAATATTCCATTTTATAAGAATCATACACCGTAATACCATCGTCCCATAATAGTTTCAAATCATCAATCAAAAGTGACAAGTAAACATCAATATCATTGCTGGGTTTCTTCGGACCAGAGGTCATTATACTCAACATGACATATTTGCACTTCATACAAGTTTTAAGAGAGAGGTTGTAAATTGAAAATAAAATAGGCCATGAACTATGTGTGCAACTGAGGGTTCAGTATGGATTCATTCCATCTGTGCACAACCCTAGCCTGAGATTTCTAATTTCATTTCCAAATGTAAGAATACCTGCGCATCAATTTTCTTCCATTGTGGAAAATCAGTTGGATGAAGTATTTTTCCATTACATACCCACTTCATCAGCATGCCATCTTAACCTTTTTGCATCACGTGAATTAGCAAATAAACGTTTGAAACGATGAATTAGAGGAAGATACCAAAATACCTTTGAAGGGATCTTTGTAATCTCTACATCAGCATGTGATTTTTCTTTCACCTATATACCATGATGTCCCACATTTAGGACACTATGACAAAAATTCATATTCCTTCCTATATATAATGCAATAATTTGGATAGGCATGTATTTTCTTGTATCCCAATCCCATCGTGCATAATATTTTCTTATCCTTATAATGTGAATATGGAAGAACATTATCTTTTGGAAGAATCTCTTTCATCAATTGTAGCATCTCTTTGAAAATTATGTCACTCCATCCATGTTACGCCTTCAGTTTAATCAATCTTAACACCGCCAACAAAACCATAAAATCTGTACAACCAGGATATAATGGTTTTTCATCATCACCATATAGATGTGAAACTGTCAGTTCTAACTGAATTTGTTCTACTACAATATCATGAATCTTTTCTTCAATTCCATTGGAGTTACCATCTTGCAAATCCTCATCATCAGTGAAATTACGTCTAGTTTCACCATGCCAAATTCAAGGATGGTAACTCAGATTAAAACTAGGAAAAATCAGATGATCTTTTATCTCTATACTTTTCAACTTCTTCATATTCAAACATTTCAGGCATGGATAGAAAAAAATTCACAACTTGGAACATTTCATTTAGCAAATTCCAAAAAGGCATCAACACGTTCCTCATATTTATTTCTCATTTGATGTGCCGTAATCCAACTTTGACTCATTATTACCTATAAGAAATATCAAAAATATATATATCTTTATATTTAAGACAAATATATGTTTATATGAAAAAATTATAATTTGAATGTAAAATAATTTTGAAATATAAAACAAATCTATGCGTATTTAAAAAATATTCTTGAAGATTATTTTAAAAAAAATATAGTTAGATATAATAGTTTTAAATTAAATTGAATCAAAAAAACCATGGGGCCTACAATGGTTGATAGAAAATTGGAGAAAATAGTGTTAACATGAGAATCAAGTCAAATTAAAAATAAAAATTCAGTTGGAGAAAATCACGATGTAAATCCAATCATCACGGCACAATCATCATTTCATAATCTTAGAAACCACAATGGAGTAGTCAATCCCAACTGATACTCATCCCCCACCCCCTTGGACACCCCCTAGACACCACCACCCCCTTTTATAGCCCCCCCCCCCCCTAGGAACCACCCCCACCCCCTTGGACATCCCATGGACACCACCACACCCTTGGACAGCCCCCCCCCCCCACCCCTCCTGGACACTGCCACCCCATGAACAGCCCCCACCCCTCTCGACAGCACCCCCCACCCCTCCTAAAAATCACCCCACCCCCCTACCCCCCTTGGACACACCCTGGAAAACACCCCACCCCTCTAGACAGCACCCCCCATGCTTCCAAGACACCACCCCCACCCTCTACCCCCTTAGACACCCCCTGGACAGCCCCAACCCTCTGGACAGCCCCCCCCCCCCAACCCCCTAGAGAGCTGCACCCCTCTAGACAGCACCCCCACCCCTCCTAGACACCACCCCCACCCCCTACCACCTTGGACACCCACTGGACACCCCAACCCTCTGGACAGCCCTGCCACCCAGACAACCCCCCAAACCCTCTAGACAGGCCCCTACCCCCTTGGACAGCCCCCCACACCCACCCACCCCCTTGGAGACCCCCTGGAGACCCCCCAACCCTCTGGACAGGCCCCACCCCCAGACAACTCCCCAAACCCTCTGGATAGGCCCCCACACACTTGGACAGCCCCCCCCCCCCCTGGACAGCCCCCACCCCTCTAAACAACACCCCCACCCCTCCTGGACACAACCCCTACCCCTACCCCCTTGGACACCCCCCTAGAAATCCCCCACCCCTCTAGACAGCACCCCCACCCCTCCTGGGCACCACCCCACCCCTACCCCCTTGGACACCCCCTGGATAGCCTCACACCCCTCTAGACAGCACCCCCACCCCTCCTGGACACCACCCCCCACCCCAACCCCCTTGGACACCCCCAACCCTCTGGACTGCCCCTCACCCCCTGGACAGCCCCCACCCCTCTAGACAGCACCCCCCACCCCTCTTGGACACCACCCCCTACCCCCTTGGACACCCCCTGGACACCCCCAACCCTCTGGATAGCCCCCCCACCCCCTGGACACCCCCCCCCCCCTAGAAACCCCCCTGGACACCCCCAACCCTTTGGACATCCCCCCACCCCCTAGACAGCCCCACCCCTCTAGAAAGCACCCCCACCCCTCCTGGACACCACACCCCACCACTTACCCCCTTGGACACCCCTTGGACACCCTCCAACACTCTGGACAACCCCCCTGGATATCCCCCCACCCCTCTAGACAGCACACCCCACCCCTCCGGGACACCACCCCCCACCCCTACCCCCTTATACACCCCCAACCCTCTGGATAGCCCCCCCCCCCAAAACCCCCAAACCCTCTAGACAGGCCCCCACCCCCTTGGACAGCCCCCCCCCCCCCCCCACCCACCCACCCCCTTGGACCCCCCCCCCCCACACACACACACACACACACAACCCTGGACTCCCCCCCCCCCCTCCCACCTCCATGGACACCCTGGACATCCCCCAACCACCTAGAGCCACCAACCCTCTTGACAGCCCCCCAAAACCATGGTATTTTCACCTCAGGCTACTAGTTTTAGCATATCTAGAGATTTTAAGCTCAAGCTACTAGTTTTGGTATCATTCCATTATTAAAAATTAGAACCATGAATTGTATCTCCTACTAGTCTAAAATGCTCTATTGTGCAATGAAGCAGTTTTTAATAGCATATGAATACTTATAATAGTCCATGAAAATAAGCGACGTAAATAGATTATTTAACAACAAAAAGTGATACCCAAAATAGAAACAACCAAGGATCTAAAAAAACATTCCACCATGAAAAATCATATATATACTTATAAAATAAATCACACTGGTACACGGAATGGGTGTATCACAATGGTTTACAAATAAATTGTATTAATATAGGTGAATGAGATCATTAGTTGTCAATGACAATAAAAATTACCATCAATGTCGGGCATTCACGAAACAAAAACAAATGAAATAGAAGTAGGTGAATCTGACATGAATATTGCAAGTTGATGTAATAGATCTGAGGATAATAAATAAGATGATTATGGAAAAACGAGGTAAGAGGGTTCGAAATGGAAGAATCTTACCTAGTTTAAACAATAAAAATCGCAAAACCTAAATATAGACTATCCAGAAAAAAAAACAAATGAAATAAAGTCATGAGAGGCTTAACTGATTGTTGCGAGTTGAGATGATAGATCCGAGGAGATTAAAGGTGATAAATGATGATGTAAAAACGAGTTTAACACAATGAGATCGACAAGTCGATTAGGGTTTACTGCGCAAGAGAGACGAGTCACCGGACTGTCGATTGAAAAATCGTAAATGACAATCCACGGGGTCTGTTAATTTGTTAAATGTTTTATAACGTTGGTTATTTAATAAACAATGTTATAAACTATTTTTATTACATTTATAACATCGGTTATTATAATTATCGATGTTATAAATTTATCGGATATGGTTTTTTTACATCGGTTATTTTATAACCGACATAAAAAAAATACACATGTTTGTTTTTTACGTCGGTTATAGAATATACAACGTAAAAAATACATAAAAATTCACAGTTTTTCAGGTCGGTTATAATATAACCGACGTAAAAAAATTCTATAGGTTGGTTTGTTACATCAGTTATCAAATAATGGATGTCAAAAAGGCCTCAAAATCCGCTTTTCTACATCGGTTATTTGATAACCGACCTAAAAAACAACGAGCTTTGGTTTTTTACATCGGTTAATTTATAATCGACGTAAAAAACGAACGTGCACGATTTTTTACATCGAATATTAAAATAACCGATGTTAAAAATTTTCTAACTGCATTTTTTACGTCGGTTATAAAATTACCGACCTAAAAAACTATGTTTCATAGATTATCAGGTCGGTTATATATAACCGACGTAAAAAATTATGACTTTAAAAGCATTTTATGCACTAGTGAGAGCTGATCAAGGACTATGAATAATCAATACACTGCGTTCCTATGAAAGAAACAGGAGTGGTAGATGCACTAAGTAGAAAGGATCTAGCAATTTTCTCCTTGATTAGAATTGAAGAGGATAGGATCTTTAAAGGCTTAAAAAGGATGGACTTGGGAATCATAAAGGAAGGAACACCATAAAATATTTTACAAATTATTTCTCAACCATATCTTATAGAGACGTTAAAGAATTATTAAATATATAATTTTTGAACTTAGAAGAAAGACAAAACTATAATAAAATAGAACTCCATAGAGTTAACTGTTAATGAAGATTGTGTTGTAATATTTGGGTCAACAGTCTATGTACGGTAAAATCCTGATCTAAAAAAGTGGCTACTGGATGATACACGTCTCTCAAAAATAAATATTTGTCCTTGAAGCACAAAGATGTATCAGGATCTCTGAAAACACTTTTGGTGGGAAATATGAAGAAGGATATTACAAAATATACATCAATATGTCTTGTATATCAACAAGTAAAAGCAGAAAGGAAAACATCTAAGGGGGGTGATGAAACCATTGCCCATTCCTACATGGAAATTGTAAAACAACACCATGGACATTGTAACTAACAATAAAAAGACATCTAGAGGATATAATGATATCTGGGTTGTAGTGGATCATATTACAAAGACTATAAACTTCATTACGATTCAATATGACATCTCACTAGATCAACATGCATGGATATACATCAGAGAAGTGGTGAGGCTGAAAGTAGTACCTCTATTGATTATATATGATTGAGATCTATGATTCACCTCCATGTTTTGGAATAGTCTTCAATAGAACTAAATACAGATTTTAACTTCAATACTTCTTTTAACCCTCAAACTAATGGAAATCTAAGGGAGCTATCTAGAAACATGGGGACATGTGGATAGTAGTCTTAATTGACATTAAAGGAGGAAGGGATCAACATTTCCCTTTGTTTTACTTCTCATTCAATAATAGTTTCCAATCAATAATTAAAATTTATCCCTTTGAATTCCTTTATGGGAAGAGGTGTATAACAAATACATATTGGGACGAAGTTGGGGAATAATAACTTTTAAGTCCTAAAATGGTCATGGAAATACTGGAAAACATTTAGACCATTTAGTCGAACATCAAGGATTTTAAGAGTGGATTGAAGAGTTATGCCAGCAATTATAAACAAGACCTAGAGTTTGATGTTGGAGACATGGTATTCCTCTGCATTTCTCAATGTATGAAATTGATTAGATTTGAGAATAAGAGAACTCTTAGTGAAAAATACATCATCCCCTTTGAGATTTTTGATCACATCGAAGTGGTGGCCTATCAACTACAACTCCTTCCTAACCTATATCAATGACATGATGTATTCTCTGTATCCCTGTTGTGGATGTACAGACCAGACCCATTAAATGTACCCAATTCATATGTGGTTTCATTAGATACTGATCTTTCCTATGAAGAGCAATCGGTGAAAATATTAGATCATAGAGACAAATTTCTTTGTAATAATGCAATTCACCTAGTAAAAGTGTTATGGTGAACCAAAAATTTTGAAGAAGAAACATGGGAACCAGATGAGGTGGTTAAATATAGTTACCCACGTCTATTTTAATGTCAGATAATAAAATTTCAATGGATAAATTTATTATAGGGGGAAGATTTTAATGACATGAATGGTTATAAATAAAATTATAGTTTTTATTTAATTAAATGTATTATTATGACATATGGTTATAAAAAACACATGATCTTATTTGTGTTTATTATATTTAATAAAATTTAAAATCCCATTAAGAAACATTACTATTGATAATATATTCATTGAAAATTGATCACATTATTAATATAAATATAGAGTTTTTACAATTCCAATAAACACAAAAAAAATAAGTGATGGTCTCAACAATCAAGATCATACCCCATGAAGTCCATTTATTAGAGATTTTGAGGGAGATATAATCTATCGGATTTTTCCTTGACCAATCCCAATATGATATCCAATAGATTAATCATGAGTGAAACTATTTACAAGAGAAGTTCAAGCTCATCGAGATCATGACCAAACCATGTTTGCCAAACCACCCCATGGAAGTCTCATAGTAACACACCATACCCTTAGGGAGTTTTTTTTGTATTAAAGGGATATGTATCAATACCCTCACAATACGAGAATATAAGTTATTTTCTATAGAAAACTGAATATATTTTCATCTTATTATTCTAACTTTAAATAGTTTTTTTATTTCGATACAGTAAATCAAAAAAATTTTGGGTAATATTAAAATTAATAAAATAATTTATTTAAATGAAGTAAATGATTTATAAAATAAATAGTATTTTAATAAAACATTATTAATAAATAAATTTGATCAAATATAAGTGATCATATAATTTTTTTATATCAATTGAAATTTTTAGATGTTTATGAAAACTTTTGTAAAAAACCCAAAATTTCTCAATAAATGTTAATTATTATGTTAAATGTGAAAAGTAAAATATATATAAACTTATTATGATAAAATGAATATTATTTTTTCAATTATAATTTCTAAATTATCTAATGGTGAATTTTCCATTATTTTCTAAGACAGTCAAATTTTAAGATAAAAAATAAATACTATTTAAATGAACGGTGTATATTATGACATTATAAAGACCCCAAAGTGGTATAATAAATAATATAAATGTTATATATGACCAAAAATACGTTTCTCCTTTACAATAATGAGATTTTATGTTTAGTTGATAAATTTGATAAAGCCATTATATGATTCCACCAAAACTGTTATAATATTTAAGGTTTTAAAATCATTTCAATAAGTGTATGACTCACCTTCACATAAGAAAGGGATTTATTTATTTTAATTTAGGCCGTTTTAGATATAAAATATTGAGAATCACTCCCATTTTGAAAAAAAAACATTTGAAAAACCCCCAGTAATGTTTGTAGTTTTTGTTAATTTATTATAGTGTCTAAAACCTATGTTTGAGAAATATTAAAAAAATCCCCACATATTTCCCATATAAATCCACCCAAGACCCCATTTATAATCACTAAAAACTTTTAAAAATGTCTTTACTATTTCATAAAATTTATAGATTCCTCATAGTGTGACCACAATCTCTCAAGAAGTTCCTTCCAAGAATTTGGTGTCATAAATTCAAGTAAGGGATCTTTTCTTTTCTCTTCTTTATTCATGTATCTTATTTACCTTATATATTTTAACATAATTTAATTATGATTGTATTTTTTATTAAATATCCCCATTAATTTTCAATTTTGTCAAATTATTTGATACCTATTTCTCACTCATCAACCAAATTTATGAATTTTTAATATGTCGTTATGCTGTCAAATTTTCAGTATGATTTTCCACACCAAAACAATTATACAGGGAATACCATACAAATTTTCCATCAATGGTTTTTACCTTCATAAAATTACCCTTAGGTAACTTGGTAATTATATATATGTATTCCACACTCATTTATCATTTAATAAAATATTGTTATGAATGAATCCATGTTGTATGATCTATGTAGCACACTTAAATATGAGAATGAAATGAAAGTGATGGGTACACCTCAAATTATATAGTGCTTCAATGCATTGGGTTTTATTTAGTCTCATAAGATGTAATGTTGGGATATGGAGTAAACCTTATTATTTATGGAACATTTTCCATCATTATTTCTTGGATGATTTTCCTGACCTATGCTTATGATGAAATGTTTTTAGTTGTTGTGACATTTCCTATGTTATGATTATCATGTGATAACATGAATTATTATTCATGTTTCTTTTATTACATATTAATATTACTATTTTCAAAAATGTATTACCATATTCCATAATTATTTCCTTAATGCAATTTATAGACCACCCATTTCTTATGTATTTCCCCAAGTTCTCCCATACAAGTTTAGGTTCAAGCATGCTAATTAATTATTCAATAAAGATGATGTTTTTATTTTTTGAAATTGTAATGTAATGTAACTAAATCCCAAATACACTAGAAAAATAAATCCTATCAATTTTTTTAAGTGTAATAGTATATAATAAATCATGTATTAATGTGAAATAATGAGTACGGATGTTATAAATTCTCACATGCTTTGAATTCTAGATCATATCGATGGTTATAAATATAAAATTTCAAGAAAATTTGTGTCGCCCTTATGTGCTTATATATGACTCTATCTCCCTCTTCCATTTCACTAGTATCTCATGTCCCAATATATTTCATTCTTCAAATTCATTCTATAATTATATATCTGTAAACTTATTTTTGTAGAGGTGTTTAAAATTATCCATTTTAATTATTTTATATAATTTATTTATTGTAATAGGATCAACTATAAGAATGTGTTGATCTCAACTAGCTTTTAAATACATAGAAAAAAAATTTATCATATCCAATAGGATTTCAATTTTTCTATTAGACAAACCATATTTATAAGGATGATACGTAGGGATGAATCTCAACTTCCTATCATGATTTTTCTAAAGGCTTCACCTAAACATTGAGGAAAACCATGTCTATAAAGTAGGAAATAGGGAATGTGGTACACCATTAAACCATACTACTTCATTGATGTATATACTAGAAATTTGATACTAAAAAAAGAAATATTTTATGAAATTGAAAAAGTATGATCACTTTGTGTGGTTATTGACTAAAACCATATTGTATTGTGCCTTAATAAATTTTGGGGATTCCGATAATAGAATCCATTGTGATAATTTCCCATTTGACTTCTGGTATAGATAATGGTATGATTATCCAATTAATTTTTTTTTCTTATCCTTAAAATAAGGACATACCAAACATCAACATAGATACTGAGAAATATACACCATAATGTTTTTTGACCATAATTACTCTTTCACATAGGCTTATGGTAGGGACTGTACCCTTTTCTTCTGTTGGTTGTGGGTTCTAGCCACCGTGGAATTTTTAGATGTGAACGGTTGTCACCCAATCTGTATGTTATCCTTTTAAAAAAACTATATAAATATATTTCTCAAGATTAAATAACCCATATTTTCCTAAACATATAATACAATATAAACCCTAATATTTTTTAATACATTTAATATTATCCCAAAATTTTAATGAAATTATTCTTAAAATCATTTTTTCACTGAATCATATATAAAACCAAATGGTTTTATTTCCATAAATTCTACCCAAAATATGGGGAATCTTGATAAACCCTCAATTCATAAATCCTATAAATGGGTGTCTATGAATTTTAACTTATGATCATCCATAAACCCTTAAAACTATTATGGTATCTAAAACACATAATTTGATATTACATATGGACATATATTCTTACAAAATTAACAAATTCCTTATATGATTAATGATTCTTATAATCAAAATAAAATTGGTAAAAAATATTTATATATTAAGTTTAGTAGCTAAATAAAAACATAATTCATCCATTTATTCCTTAAATAAAAACATATATTTTATAATAATATTTCTAGTAGAAGCGTGAGTTCATCCTTCCAATGATAGAATGTCAAATATGATTTCATTATCCCACAATCCATGTAGAGAAAGAGAATAGATTGTTTGAATCACATCAAATTTCTCTAAAGGATAAATATTAATATATTTATAGGGATCATTAATAAAAAGTAAAACATTAAATTCACATCTATGTAGTGGAAGATATGTGTCCCCTAATTATCATGATTCACATCATCCATTGTGATTTTATAAAAAAATTATTATCCATTGTTCTCTGATATTTTTGTGGCTTATCATATTCAATAGCCCCTAGATTAGGGATTTGATTATCATAATTCCCAAAGTCCTTAAACTTGAAGCATTGAGGTGTGTGTGGTTAATTATATGCATATTTCTTCAAATTTTCATTATCAGCTAACTTCTTCCCATCATTTTGGCATCCCACTACCCAATGAAATTCTTTGACACACCTAAAACTCTTAAAAATCCCTTTAAGTAATTTTCATCTATATTTCCTACCACACTTTGAGCATTAAAGAAATATCATATTCTTTTCTCTATGGTTTTAATCATTTACCTTGAAAGACATCCTTCTTCTCTTATCAAAATGATGATATTGATGTGTAACACCAGCATCCATTTTCATCTTTACAACACATAAAATTAATTCTTCATTGGTACTAATTTACCATATGGATAAATTCCTATTGATACATTCTTTTAATCTATTGAAAAATCGATCAACTATACTTTTAGGTTGGATGATAATGATAGAGTAATATCGTTCATGCCTTGTAAATTTTTACTCATATATACAAAAAAATCCGCCATCCTTCTACTATACCTCATGGAATTCATTCTCAATTTTATTATAAACAATATGAGGGAATTACTTGTTGAAAAATAATATATTCAACTCATCCCAAACTATAAAGTTACATTAATCCTATTTATTTGTATTCCAAATGAAATTAAACCATTTATTCACTTCATATTCCAAATAATAGACTACCAAAATGAATTTTCCTTGTTTCAAGCATGAGATAGTGGAAAATAAAATTTTAGTGGTATTGATCCACTACTTAACAACTAGAAGATCTTTTAACCACAAAAAAATTGAAGAAATATCCCTATGAAGGACTCAGAATAATGTTGTTACATACTTTTATTCTCTTTTAAGTTCAATAAATTATTTTTTTAATAATTTTTTTTGTGCATAGAAATGATAATTTTGATCCCATATCCCATGATATTTGGATTCTATAGACTAAAACCATTTCGTTTTCCTTTTTATTTTTCAGTAACATGATTATTTTAGGTTCAATACATTGACTAAATTCCAAAATCATATTGTGAGTAACTATAATCATAGTGGAAAACTACAAAATCATTAAAAATTACTTATTTAATTTCTAAATCATGACACCTTACTTACAATATATTGTACCATAGGCCTAACCAAATTTATTCATGGTCATTATTTAAATCTATCATGATGGTTCAAAAAAACATTTTGAATTTCCAAAGAATATACTTGAGAGTATCAAAACAGTCTCACAGTAAGGTCCATTTTTATGTACTAAATAATGCATGAATCATGCCCAAACCACCTTTTTCGTAGTTATTAATCCCAGATATAAAAATTCGAAAACTGAATCTATATGTAGTATCAATAAAAAGAAGAATTTATATGAAGCTACTCTCTATATCCTATAAAATATTCTTTGATATTTTCCTATATGTTGAATCATCCTTAGAAATATCCTTAGAAATTTCAGTAGTTATTTCACTAAGGTTTTCTTATACTATTTCCCAAAAATTAACTAAACCCACCCTTTGTTACTAGCTATAAAGACCCAGGATTTTTATACCAAGATTTTACATTTTTTATTAATATTCCTTACATTAAATAAAAACATGATTTATGATTAGAAAGGTTTAGTTTCATTAGAAACATGTAATCATAAAAAAAATTGTATATAAGATATCTACATCGTATCCCAATAATTTTCTCATAAATTGAACCATTCTTATAAATATCACTCACAGTAAAGATCATTATAACCTGAGGAAAGGAAACATTATAAAGGAAGATCTCAAATACTCGTTATTGGAAAATAAGGGGAATATATAATCATGATGTGAGCATAAGAATATAAGAACATGAGTTTAATATATGAAAACTAAACCTTTAATATTAAATATCAAAATACATTAACATAATAAGTGATATTATGGCATAAATTTAAGCATATAAATTCATTTCCATAGTAGTCAAGGCTCAATGCCATATCAACTAGTGTGGAATTGGTTCACACCCCAAACCATAGTAGTACCCAAGGCTCAATCCCATAACCATCATAGTAGAAGAAGTCCCATACTAAAATAGGGTCATGCTCCATTACATTCACGTTCATCTGATAATGTATCTATATATACCAAATTCATTGGAAAGAGATATAAGCCCCAACCATAAAAAATGAAAATAATACACATGTGTGTCTTAATACGATAAAACATTCATCATATCATAACCTATAAAATAAAGTTCGATTCATAAAACATTCATCATATCATATCCCATGAAATGAAATGGGTTTCATAAAACATTCATCATATCAAAACCCTATGAAAATAAATGGGGTTCATGAAAAAATTTATCATTGAATAATCCATGTAAAATAAATTGGTTTCAAAAACATTTTTTCATCGTAAATATATACCATCCATAGAAATAATAATTATGGTATCATTAGATCATACACCTAGTAAAGATTAATTTACATAAAAGGATGTTATATTATATAGAAAATTATTTTGTAATATCAATTGGAACTTTTCTCGAGGAAAATAAAATATAAACTTTGAAAAACACTTTTTAATACATTAAAAAATTTATTTTTTTAAAAAAATTAACTTAGAACATAATATGGATTCTTTAAAAATCATTCAAAAAATTTATTGGGGAAAATTTCCATTAAACTATTGATTTTTTCTAAACCTAAAATATTTTAAAATCCTTTTCTTTGAAAATAACCTTTGTAATTTATGATGTAAGATTCAAAAAATTGGTTGGTCATGAAAGTGGAAAAATATGTTCATGGTGTATTGGTTAAAACAAATTCCTTTCACAATTTTGTAAAAGAAAAACATCTCTTTTTTGAAAATGACATGAATGTTACTTTTTGAATTTTTTTAAAAATCCTAAAAAGGGAAGCAATGAATTTAAACAAAAATAAAGGAATATTTAAAAATTCTCGATCTTTTTAGAAAACATGGAACCGAGAAGAGAATAAAGTTGATTTTTCCTTAAAATTCTATATTTTCTCTCATGGGTTCATAAATAGAGGAAAATTAAGGGGAAAATATATTCTAATGAAATAACCATGGAGGAAGAAAAATCTGGATTTCCTTGAGTTATATATCATAATATTTCATCATCAGAAGTATAAATATAATCAATCCTAACAAATGATGATGTTGTATCAAAAAACCATTTCAACTTTGGTAACATTTTATAGGACCAATTAAAGAATAAAATAAAAATAAAAATAAAATATAATAATAATAAATGATATAACATATCAAATGGGTTGTGTATACACCTCAAAAAAATAATATAGGTTCATAATATGATATATGTTTCAAGAAATGTAAATTGAGAAAAATATCTTCTACCTTAAGTCTCGACATCAATCGAGCACATTCAAACATATTGTATAATAAATATATATTTATTATAAATATATTATAGAACTATAATTATATATATCATTCCATAAATGATTTACTTATGATCTTTTATTACACATCTATTAACAATTCCTTATCGAAATCAATTTTTATGAATAAATTTTTTTTTCCATTAATGTTTTTATTTTCTGTTCATTTGATCATGGTTACATCATATCCATAATATTAACCATGATATAAATATCATATATAATAATTATATATTAATTTTAATATAAATATAAATTCATTATATATGTATTTAGAGTAATCTATTAAAGTTAGAGATATAAAATTAAATACATAGTTCACAGAGATTGTAAGTTGCATATAGGTTTGAACATTATTTATAATTTTTAAAGGATGGAGAAAATGGTAAAAAAAATTATCCTTTTCAAAATAATTATTATGTCATATATATGAAATATATTTATTAACATCATCCTTATTACATTCCATGTACAATGTTATTGAAAAACAAATCAAATCACTTCGTGAAGCAGTAGTCCGTTGTACACATGAGCAAACATATTAAAACCCCAAAGGAATAGAATGTAAGAAGATATATGTTATATTAAAATTTAAAAATTATAATTATTTTACAAATATAATATATGTTTATTTAATATATCGATATTAACATTAATGTAAAATTGAAATAAAAAACACATTACACCGGTTTGAGAGGAGGTAGTCCACTGTACACACGGATGATGTCATAGATTTCCAAATGGTTAGAAGATAAAAAGGTAGGTGTGATATTATAATTCTATTTGTTTCATAATATCATAAATAAATTATATAACATTAAATCCATCATTATATCATACTGTGAAAGGAGGTCATGGAAAATTAGTAACATTAATTCACATAGTTGTAGTCCAACATACATATCACTGAAGGTTACATTTCCCATTTTATAGAAGAGGAGATAGATATAGGTTATTCCAAAAAGATAATAAAATATGTGTAGATTTTAGATACTGGTGTTATTATATTAGAAAATTTTAATAATATTTGATGGAGTTAGAGGAATAAGTAAAATGAAGACCTAAGTTTATTAATAGTTGTCTTTTTCAGAGAACCACTTTTTGTTTACAACTAAAACCATCATAGGAGGGAATAATAATAAAAATAAGGAATCGATGATGTGGATATGGAATAAAGGAATAAATTTGGTCATTAATTGGTAGAACCAAAGGGTATTTTATGTGTGAAGAGGAGAGGCGAGAGGGTGGAGTTCAATAAGTGGGGGGGACACACATGAATTTTTTGAAATCAATAAAGAATACCCACATTTTTTACATTCAATAATGCTTAATGTAGTGTCCCAAACTCTTTGATCCATTAATTTTCCAAAATATGATGTTTAAAGTGTTCACGGAGGTAATAGTGACTCATTTCAAGTGTTTTCCAAAATTCTAATTTTCCGTTGACAGCTATTCCAATGGTGATTTTCTGATTTTAGGTCACCAATGGTGAGTCACGATGGTGAATCACAATGGTGACTCACGATGGTGAGTTGCAACAGTGAGTCATCCACTAGTAGGTAGAGAAGCTACATCATCCACTAGTATCTCGCAAGGGTGATTCATCCACTAGTAGGTTGCGATAGTGATTCATCCACCAATAGTGTGCAATAGTGATTCATGATGGTGAGTCGCTAATGTTAGGCCACTGACGATGACTTATCCAATGGTAAATCATTCAAAAGTGACTTTTCCAATAGTGAATCATCCAATGGTGACTCATCTAATATTGAGTCATCTAACAGTGAGTCGTCCAATGGTAGGTAACCCACTGGTGACTCACGACGATGACTCGCAAAACAATGAGTCATTTTTTGTTGTTTATCAAATATTATGTTTTTCCCAGTTTTTATAATTTCACACCTTTAATGTTTTTTTTTACATCAAATAAGTTTAAATGATATTTATGTGATTTTGAATCCATTTCAAAGGATCTAAATTATATCATTAAATTCATAACGCTCATGATGCTTTTAGATAGTCTAAATGGTTGGTGTTGATCGTAATATTGATTTAATTTCTTCTAAAACTATTCTTCCATTGATATAGGATATAGAATTTCTAAATCCTAGACCCCTTCTTCTTTGTACATTTTAATTTAACCTTTCTGTTGAGTATCCCAAGAACCATTCTTTCCTGAGGATCCATGAATTTTTGTTATAAGCTTGGATTTTGTTTTTTAAGATCCCCACACACCCCCTATTTGGCGTAAGGATGTGGTGAATATTGTCTATTTTTTGAGATAGGGGTCCCTCTATCTCACTTTTATTTGTGTATCATATAATGTGGGTTATGATTTTACTCTTTTGGATGATATTAGGATACCAAGTTAATAAAGGTAATTAAATTGTTTTAAAGATCAACATGTGGTGTAGGGAAAAATTGACTTGTGTTCCTATTTGTTATCTATTGATATCATGATCTGTATAGGATATACAAACCTAAACAAGTATGGTCATTGGTGGCCTCTATTTTTGAACCTATGGTGGATTGTGAATTATTATCGATAGTCTTATTTTTAATAGATTTAAATATATATATTTTACTAACAATTTATACCCATTTAAATAAATGGATTCCTCATAATTAAACTTTTTCAACGATCACACCTGAAATAGAAAGTAAAATTAAAGAACAAGAGTTTTTCTAAACCTTAAAATAGTTCCTTGTAGGGATTTTTTGTTATTCTGTTGAGGTTATAGATATGTGGGGGGTGGTTTATGTGGTGAAGTAAAATCTTAGGTTAAGAGATTGATTATTTTTTGAATTCAAGAGTGATGTAGTGCAGTGGGACTGCAATTAGGTTTTGTTTTGTTTTTTTTCTGTTTCTTGGTGTGGATATGAGATTGTGGTTATTCTATTTTTCCCTATGGTTTGGGGATAATTACATTGAAGAATGATGATGGCAGTCGTTGGTCTAGGTGTTGAACGAAGTGGAAATATCAAGTGATTTTCTTTAGTGTGGTCCATTTTCCCCTATATGGATTATTCTATGTGGCTAATTGCTTGTTGTAGTTGGAAGTTTTCTGGTTAGGGATGGAATGAATAAATAGTTTTCTTAATAAGGAATAATATTTGGTTAAACAAGTTGGTTGTGGTTATGTTTCGAGTTGTGTCTTGTAGTGTAGTGGATTTTATTCTATTAACATTCGAAGTGACTATTACTAGTGTTAATAGAGGCATTTAGAGATAACATCAAATTTGGTTTTGTAGGGTGGTTTTTTGTTTTAAAACCCCTTAGGTTGGGATGAGTGTTTGATACATATATATTTATATTCTTTTACTTCCTTGTGATCTCTTTATGAACCCCACCCTAGTTGAGAACTATGTTCCAAACACCCCCATAATCATGGAGGAGGGTGTATTTCCCAACATCCTGGTTGGAGGATGGATGGATGGTTACTTTTTATTACCCACTACCAATTTCAGAAATTGGTATCCTAGGACCCTTTAGGTAGGTTGTGGTGTGGTTATGACGCCCATGTGTTTGTGGGAGAGGTGTTCTTTCCCAGGTGTCTATGGGTGAGATGTGGTATGGTTGTGGCACAAGTGTCTGCGAGCGGGATATGGTATGGTTGGGGCCCGGGTGTCTGTAGGTGGGATGTGGTGAGATTAATTTTCCCATTTTGCACAACCATCTTTAAGGCCCGGGTGTGTGCTATCAGGTTGTGACGTGGTTCTTGTGGAAGAGTGTGGAAGTGTCAAAATGTTCTTTGTTAGGGTATGAGTAGTTAACTTGTGGAATGTGGTGTGGGGTACCCTAAAATTGACATTCTTATTATATTACATATGTGACTCGTGTTATTTAGTGAGAATTCCATGGTGATTTTGGGATGCCTAGTATTCCTTGTTAGCTGTTGTTGGTTATTTTTTATTTTCTCACAGGGTAATTAGTGTGATTATCACACTTATGCAGAAGAGACATTTATTTTTTCAACTAAGTATACTTGTTTTCTCATCCTACATAATAAAACTAATTTAAGGTTTACATGAGGATCTCATTGACCTTGATTGAATTTACTAGCTTGTATGTGGGGAAAGTTGATGTGTTTCTACATAGCAATATTCTTTTGGTACTTACATTATAGTTTATTATATTTTATGAAGTTATATTTTTTGAACATGCTCGTAAGATGGATTTTGGATTTCTTTTATATATTTATTGGATTTATTTGTTAGTCGATACATCTTACCTCCAATTCAAGGTTACTATAAAATGTTAATGACTCCCATTTTGTGAGATTTTTAAACCCTTGGTGTTGGTCGCCACATAGGGGCATACTAGAGGTGGACTCGAGTGGTTATTATATCTCTTCCTTCATTTTCATTTTTGGAGGGGCATCTTTAAAGGGATGAGGTCATTATAAAATGGTATTGGAGGTTATGATTGAGAGATATGATGGAGTTTGGAGTGAGGCATAGTGATTATTACATGGTTTGGATGGGAAACTGTGTTATGTGAACTTGTTTTGTGACATAGGCTAGCGAAGACCAACTAGGACATGGTATTTTAGTCCCTCCTCTCCTCTGATATGATGCAAGGACTCTGAGGCTACCAAACAACCATGTGAGGAAACACTGTTTATAGGGTGGAGACCCTAGGAAAGGTACATGAATCATAATGACTTCTTTACTTGTTTGATTTGGTAGTTTTATGAAATTTAAATAAATAATGAGTTAAAATGAATCTTAAATAAAAATTTCATACTGCTCGGTCTTAAGAGTTCGTTATTTTCCTTTTTCATCAATGGAATACAGTCTTCATCCACATGTATTAATGGAAGTAGAGGATCAGTAGGCTAACCCAGTCAATTAAAAGAGATTCAATCGAGTAGAGGAGGAGGATCAGTGGTAGAAGTTGCGACTTGCTTTCCAGCGGCAGACTCTGGGAAAGTACGATGGAAGAATTTTAGACATGGATACAGAGAGTTTTCTTGAAGAGGTTGTGATCACCTTCTACTTTATCTGGGATTTGAAAAAGTACTGGGTTACTTTGGAAGTGGGCCATATAAGGGGATATATGCATTAATGGTGGATGTGGTACCTGGGGGAGAGAAAGGAGACTGACACTTTGTGGGTTGATTTCATGGAGTTCCGAGCTGAATTCCATTCTTCAACAATAAAGGCTGAGAATAGGCAAGAGTCACTCTCCCCCTAGTAGGAGAGTAAGTTGATATCAGACCTCGGGATGAAATTCAATGATCTCCATAATTTTCCCTTGGACCTCTTTCTATATGAGGAGTCTCGTGTGAGACACTTAGAGGTGACACTTAATCCTTATCCCTATTATGTAGTTTCCCCCTTCACATTACCAACATACTTGGTATTCCAAAAGAAGGCAATGGTAGTTCAACAGACTCACTCACATGGAAGTATACCATTATAGGGGAGCCAACAGAATTTTTCGAGAGGTAGGGTAACAAGTGGAAGGTCTCATAAACATGGTTCTTCAAGGTTTCAGCCAGCGGGGATTTGACTTCATCATTTTCGGTTTCGGCCTTTAGTTCATCGTACTTTTCCCATCAACTTGGGATCGAGGTGTTTCACATGTGGAGCCTAGTGGATTCATTCGATTCAATGTCCAATGGCCATTTTATCTTAGTTAGTTGGGGGTGGGAAGTTTTAGCGACCGCCTCTGAAATAGTTTCCAGCTAGGCCATTTCAAAAGAAGGGACAACAAGCTCCTGCTCCACTGAGGGGAGACAGAGCAGGTAGAGGCTGACCTTAGGGTCATCCTTAGGGACCTTGACCCAGGTGAGATCATGGAGGAATTATTTATTATAGGGGTAGAGGATCTGGGTATGGTTAGTTACAACCACAGAGGTAACATTTCCATCAGGTCTAGAGATCATTCATGGTATGATCAGCTTGTTTTGTACTCTTACTTGTTCTCTATTTGATTCGAAATCATCATAATCTTTTGTTACACCTACTCTATCCCATGCTCTAGGACTATACATTAAGAGGATTCTAGTGAACCTGGTGTTGAGTAATCTACATAGAGGTCAGAAAAAATTGTTTGATGTATGATAGGGATATAGAAAGATGTTGGGGGCCCATCAGTCCCGTGGGGATCTTTTTATGCTACAGATGAATCTATATGATATCATCCTTAGCATCATCTAGTTGTATTCTATGCATTTTTTTATCAACTACTTCTGGAATATGTTTATGACATTAGATATTGATGAGTATCATGTGGCTTTAGTTAGAGATCAGGGTTTCTAGGTTTGAAGTTGGAGTGTGGAGCCTCTTATTTCTTTGTTTGATGCACCGTTAGTGGAATCAGTGGATGAGGAGATGATGGAGGTTCCCATTATTGTTTTGGGAATTCTTGGATGTCTTATTTGAAGAGTTTCTAACTCTAACCCTTGACCTAATTTTCATTTTGGGATAGACTTTCATCATTATGCTTCTCTGATTTCAATTTCTCCTTATGAGATAACACCTTTAGAGCTGTAAGAGATGAGGATTCAAATATATGATCTAATACAGAAGGGTTTTATCTTATAGAATGTGTCATCATGGGGTGCTCTAGTATTTTTTTGTGAAGATGAAAGATGGTGGTCTGAAGTTTCCTATAGTCTACAGGAGATTGAATTAGCTAATGGTTAAGAATTGTTACCCTCTCTTGAGGTTAGACAATCTTTTCAACTAGTTGGAGGGAGCTAGTTGGTTCTCTATGATAAATAAATGGTTTCGATATCTGTAGTTTTGGATGAAGGAATGTGATATCGCGAAGATTAATTTTAGGTGAAGGTATGGGAATTTTGAGTTTCTGGTTATATTGTTCCTCATTATGAATGCACTATCCATGTTCATAGGGCTCATGAACGTCATTTTCTTGATTTCCTAGACCTATTCATTGTCATGTTCATCGATGACATCCAAATATAATTTTTGTTAGAGGAGGAGTATATTGAGCATCTCAATTATATCTTAAAGGATCTTCAACACTACCATCTCTAATGGTTATTTTACGATTGTAATTCTTGATGTAATGGGTGAATTTCCATGAACATGTAGTGTCATAGAGGGGTTCATAAATGGAAACCTCTAAGGTTTGTGAAGTTTTTTCTAGTGATATACCCAAGAATGCGGGGGACGTTTTTTAGTTTTATTAGTATGGATGGCTATTACTAAATATTCATACTTGATTTAGGTTGAGTAGTAGATCCATTGACATCCTCGACTAGGAAATACCAAGACATAATGTGGAGTGATCAGTGTCAAGTAGCAAAAAACTACCTAAAGGGGGAGTTTGTATGTGCTACAGTGCTTCAGTTTGTTGAGGAATTTGTGATTTTTTTATTTGTTTTGTAATACATCCCATACAGGCTTGTGATGTGTGCTAATAAAATAGTCGGGAGTAATCATGTATGGGCCTCGGCAGTTACATCCTCAAAAATGTAACTATTCTACCCATGATCTAGAGCTACCATTGGTTGTGTTCATGCTAATGTTGTGGAGACATTACCTCATTGGGGAACACTTATTTTCTTCATAGATCACAATATCTTGAGGTATATCTTTTCCAAGTGAGATATAAACTTGATATAGTGGAGGTGGATGGAATTTTTTCAGGAATATTATTTTGAGATCTCATACACCTTTTAAAAGGAAAATTCTGTGGTCAACTATTTGAGAAGGATGTCGCATAAAGACGGTTTCCAAGAATTTATGAATTCTTCGAAGGTGATGGATGAGTTGGTTGCCTTATATATAGATGAAAGAATGGATGGTGGTAAAAGATATATGTTTTAGATTATGGATATGTCTACTCTAATTCAGTAGGTGGTGGCGTATTAGCAGTGGGACTCAGAGGCGGAGGTGATGTGTGATACTGATGACTGGGCTGATGCCCTGGAGGGGTGGATAGAGCATAGTCATAATTTGAGGTTGTTCTATTGAAGGATATTTTTTATAGTGGCGATGTGCAAGGTAGTTCTCCATAAGTTTCACAGATCACATTTTTCGGTAAACCTAGAAGTTTCCATGATGTACCATGGACTGAGAGAATAGTTTTGGTGTCCTGGGATGAAACGGGTAGTGGTAGTGTTTATGGAGAATATCTTAGTATGCCAGGAGGTTAAGGCTAAGAACCATGTTCCCGGTGGTTTTTTGTAGCCCCTAGATGTCCCTGAGTGGAAATGTGATGAAATCCTGATGGATTTTAATACAGGGTTACCCTTGACTAAGGGAGGCTATGATATGATCTGAGTAGTAGTAGATCGGTTGAAGAAATTGACTCACTTTTTAGTGATTAAGGAGTCGGTTGTAGTGGATGCATTGTCTAGGAGGTATGCAGATGATGCAGTGAAACTTCATGGAGTTATAAGATCCATTTTCTCATATCAGGATAAGGGTTTTACCTCATGAGTCTGGATGGTATTGTATCATTCTTTTGGTACTTAGTTATGCCTCATCACCACTTTCCACCCACAAACTAATGGAAAGACATAGCTGACCATCCAAACATTGGAGGATATTTTATAGCCATGCATCTGGGAATTTGGTAATATTGGGAGAAACACTTTACCTCTATATATCTCTCTTACAATAATAGATATCACTCTTCCATTAGAATGGCTCAACTTAAAGCCTTGTACATAAGATTATGTCATTTCCCTTTGTATTGGACAGAGGTTTGGAAATAGCTTTTCTTGGTCCTAAGGTAATTTAGATCATAACAGAGAAGGTTCATCTTGTTTGTGAGAGGATAAAAGCATCACATTACCGAAGAAAGTTGTATGTTGATCATAGGAGGAGATCCTTGGAATTCAAGGTTGGGGACAATTTGTTCTTGAAAGTTTCCCCGCGATGTGGGAAGTGGAGGTTCGATAGAGAGATAAAGATTTCTCCCAGGTTCATGGGACCCTTTGAGGTATTGGAGTGAGTTGGTGAGGTGGCATATGATCTGGCCCTTCTAATGTAGTTGGAGAAGGTCTAAAATATCTTTAGCATCTCTCATCTTTATCTGTATCTTCACGATCACTCCCATTACATTGACAGGGTATAGTTAAATGTCGAAGATGACGTGATGTTCATTGAGAAACTAGTAGAAACATAGGGTTATGAGGATAAGGTGTTGTGTGGATAGAAAATTCCTTTGGATTGTGTGTTATGGAGGCTTGTTGGCTTGGAAGAGAGTACATTGGAAAGGGAGACACCGATGTGTTCCTAGTCTCTAGAGTTTTTTTGATTTTTTTTCTCTGTTTTATCTTTTGTTTCAATGGTTGAACTGTGTTTTATATGATGAGTTGTTCTGCTTACTTTTTCCTTTGTGTAGTGGAATTTATGGTTAAGTATGGAAATGAATAAAGGGGAGGAATTGATTCCCAATCAAGAATCATTAATTTAGATACAATTATACCCATGTGTACAGATCAGTGTTGACCATAGCATATAGTATCTTGACATGGAGTATGCAATTACTTGATTCAGATGTCCAGACACTTTTGTTATTGTTCTTGTGTTCTGTTTCTTCTAGTCGGTAGGGTTAGCTAATGTTTTAGGAGTTGTTCATATATGTTGAGGTTTCACTCCAACTTTTTAAAGACACATGGGTTGTTTATCATTGAAATTTTATGACGATACTGGTGATTCAGGTGGAGCGAGATGCTTGACAAGTAGGTCACGGGGTGGTTTTTTAGAACCATATTTCTTTCTGAGTTTGGTTTTGAATTTTAAAGGGTTATAATAGTTTGAGAGGTATTTTATGTATTATACTAGAGCTTTTGTCTCCATTAATTTTAAAAAATATGATTTTTATGGTGTTCAGGGAGGTAATAATTACTCATTTCAGGAGTTTTCAAAAATTCTTGTTTTCCAATGGTAGCTCATCCAATGGTGATTAGAAAATATTAGGTCTCAAATAGTGATTTATGATGGTGAGTCACAATAATGAGTTATCCACTGGTAGGCTATGATAGTGAGTCATCCATTGGTACCTCACAAGTGTGATTCATCACTAGTAGGTCATGAAGATGATCATCCCTTAGTAGCTCACAACGTTGAGTCGCGATGGTGAGTCACTAACTTTATGTCACCAATGTTTACTCATGAAATGGTGAATAAACCAATGGTGACTCATCTAATAGTGATTAATCCATTGGTAGGTCACACACTAGTGACTCATGACATTGAACTACCTAATGGTGAGTCATTTCCAACAGTTTTTCAAATTTCTGGATTTTCCCAGATTTTCATGTTTCCCCCCTTTAAAGTTTTATTTATTATAAAATTAGTCTAAAACCAGATTTAAGTGATTTTTAATCTCTTTTAAAGGATATAAATTATTTCTTTAAATTATTAATTCTTCGGAGGATTTTATATAGTCAAAACACATGGTATTGACCGTGATCTAACTTTAATGGATTTTGAAATCATTATTTCGTTCATATAGGATTTGGCCTCTATAAAGCTGAGAACCTTTTTTCCTTGTACATTTCCCTTTACCCTAATTACCAAGTTTCCCCATAACCAATATTCCTAGAGTATTCATGCATCTATATTTCATCCTTGGATTGCATTTCCCTAGAGCCTTGTGCATCCTCTGTTCAGCACAAGGAGGAGTTAAAGATCGTCTATTATTTGAGGTAGGGATCCCTCCATCTCTCTTTAATTGGTGTATAATTTGGGGTGCATCTATGAGTTTCCCATTGTATAATATATAAGGATTAAATGTTAATAATGATAATTAAATCGGTCTAAAGATTTGCATGCGAGGCTAGGAAAAAGTGACTTGTGTTTTGCTTTGTTTTCTGTTGATATCTTGATTTGTATAAACTATATGCCTATTAAAAATAAAGGTTTTTAGTAAGAATGTTGTAGATTTTTAATTCCTATTAATGTCATTCTTTTTAGTGGATTTAAATAAGAAAATCTAATTAAACATGTATACCCTAGTAAATAAATGGATGCCTCAGGATCGAACTTGTTCTACGATCAACCATGAATTAAAATATGATTTTAAAGTACATGATTATTTTTTAAAACTAGAAATAGTTCCTTGTATTCTTTTTTTGTGAGGATTTTTAGGGCATGGTTACGTGGGGGTGCTTCAGGTGGTGAAATGAAATTTCAGGTTGAGAGATTGATTGGTTATGGAATAGATGAGTGATGTTGTGCAGTGGGACTATGACTAGGGTATGTTTTGCTTTTCCTTTTTTTTTGGGTATGAGATGGTGGTTATTCTATTTATAATGATGGTTTGAGAAAAATGGATTTGAAAAATTATGATGATAGTGGTATGTATGGGTGTTGAACATAGTGGAAATATGATATGGGTTTCTTTATTGAGGTTCTATTCCCTATGAATGGTTAATGTAGTGTGGCTGGTTGCATGTTATATATGGTAGTTTACTAGGTAGGGATATAATGAATAAATGGTATTCTTATTAAGGAATAAGAACTAGTTAAATGGGTTTTTGGGGGTATGTTTTGAGTTTGGGCTTATTGTGAAGCAGCTTTCATTTTATTAACATCAAATTTGAATGATTATAGTGTTAATAAATGAATTTAGAAGTATTATATAAGTCATTTTTATGGGATAGTTGGTTTTTAGAAAACCACATTGGTAGGTATGAGTGTTTGATACCCATATATTTATAAATTTGTACTTCCTTGTGATTTCGATAGGTACCCCAACCTAGATGAGAACTATGTTCAGAAAACCACCATCATCACTGTGGGGTGTATTTACCAACATCCTAGTGGGAGGATGGATGATTTATTACTTGATATTATCTACACCCACTTCTAGGTATTAGTATCGCAAGACTCATTGGGTAGGTTATAGTGAGGTTGTGTGGACCAAGTGTCTGCTAGCGGGTGTGATTTCCCAGGTGTCTGTGGGAAGGATGAGGTATGGTTGTGGCCTAGGTGTCTGCTAAAGGGATGTGGTATGGTTCTTGAATAGGTGTTTACGGGAGGGATGTGGTGAGATTCAATTTCCAGGATGTGGTTCTAGCTCTGAGGCCCATGTGTGTGAGGGTGGGTTGTGACATGGGGCATGTGGAAGTGTGTGGAAGCATTTGGATGTTCACTATTAGTGTATGAGCTGTTAACATGTGGGATAGATAGTATTAATTTAAATGACTTGTGGTAACAAACATCGATATGCGTTATATATTACTTTACATGAATTGTGTTATTTGGTGAGAAATACTTGGGGAGGTTGGGATAGATAGTATTCCATGCTAGACTATACTAGCTTAGACATGGGGAATGTTGCTATGTTTTTTCTTAGATTTGTTCTTTTGGTCCTTACTTTTGATTTTACTGTATTTGTAGTAGTCGTATTTTTATAACATGCATGTGGGATGAATTTTGGGTTTCTTAAATATATGTATTGGAGTTATTTTTTGATTGATAAAACTTATCTCCCGATATTGATTATAATAAAAAGGGTAATGCCTCCCATTTTATGATATTTTTTTACCCTTGGTGTTGGTCGCCACCCAGTGGCCTATGAAAGGCAAAACATGGGGGACATTATCTCTCTCCCTTTATTGCCATATCAGGAGAGGTATCTTTGGAGGGAGGGGGACGTGACAGTTAAAATAAGTAATTATCAAACCTTAGAGGTTATATGGTCTAAATATTTCCTTAAAATATGTTTTTTATATGTTAAAAGGTCATTTTACCCCTTTTGATTTCTGTTTAATCTTATAATAAACTTGTTTTAACTATAACCACAATAAATAATTTTATCTATTTTTACAATTAATTTTGACCCAAAATTAAGTTTGACTTATAATATTATATAAAATTTTATGATTCCAAATATTTAATACATTTTTAAAAATTCTATAAAAAGAAGTGGCAGAATTTAATTTAATATTAAATTCAAAGATACTATGAAAAAGCAGTTGTCCAAAGAGACAAATTTCAAATTTTTATATGTATTTTATATCAAAAATAAAAATGAAATTGATAAAAATTACATGAATTTGGTTAATAAATAAATAATTGTATGTGTTTTACTTTTGAAAACGAAATTAGAATAAAAATCACCATATAAATTCATTGAATAAAGAGGTCGTTTTTCATATAAAACAGTATATTTTACCCTTTACTGAAAGAATTATATTCTAATAAAATAATAAAAAAGATACAACATAATATTTTTTAAATTATTATTTAAAAAATTAATTTATTTTTCTCAAATAAATTTTCTACAATTTTATAAAATTAATTTCAAAATTTCTATACAAAATAACAAAAACAGTTTTTTAGAAAAATATTGTTTTTATATATTAAATTGTATTTATTATTATCTCATTTATAGAAAACACATAATATAAATACTTAAAATTTTATTGAATATATTATATATAAATTTAATTAAAAGTAATTAAAAATTTTATTTGTTAAATTTAATTAGTTAAAATTCATTTCTGGGTGGAAAAATAGATTATCAGAAAATGAATTCCTTTATTTTTAAATTGTTCTTATTTTTATTTATAATTTATTAGAAACCAAAGAATTTATTTTATATAAATGTGAAAAAAATATATTTTAAAATTTTATATGTTACTATATATACCTACAAATCATATAGCTAGATGATGATAATCATATTTAAAAATATAAAACTTTTAAAGTATGTCATGTTTCATCAAAACTCGGTAATTCTTTAAGCACATGATATCGATGAAATTAAATTAAATTGAATTCTTTTTCATAAATTCTCAAGGTGTTATAAGATGATAAATGTTTTTACATTTGAAAATAATTTTTTAGAATTCCCGCATCAAAAATTGTTTAATAATCCTTCCTCTTGAAAATGGGGAAAGGGAAGTAAGAAATTCATTTGTAATAACACATATCAGGTTTCCAAATTGAGGAAAATTAGTGGGTAGTGAATATATATACATGTAGAAAAATTTATTGTTCAAAAAAAAGGATATTGATTGATTTGATTTATCATAAAAATTGAATGATCATGAGATAGATAAAGACTACAAAAACATAAAAAAATAGATGTGAAAAAGACTATAGATTTATCTAAAATAAGGGTAATATGATAATATTTTTTCTTCTATATCCCCTTCCCCATGTTAAAGAACTAATTTACCATATATACTAATAAAATAAAGAAAAAGACATACTTGATAACTATTATTACAACCCTTAATCAATTTACACCAAAATATCATTTATTTCTCCAAGCAATGAGTATTCAAGATGAATTATTATTCCTGAATCACTAAAATCAACTTCTAGGAGATCAAATAATTTAAAAAAGGATAAGAATATATACCTCTGTCAATTATATATTAACCAAAACAATAATGAAAATCAAAGCATAAGATAATTCCCAAAATTAATAAACCTTCATATGAAAAAGAACAGTATCAATCTCCAAATACACAAAAATAACACCCAAAGTTGAACATAGATCATTAATAAAATAGCAACTTTAAAAATTCTTCAACATATTTCGGACTAATTTTTAAAATAAAAAATTAGAATTATTTTATAATTTATTATAATTATATTATTTAAAAATTTACCTTTAAATAAAATTAGTCACTCATAAATTCTCATATCAAAATTTATATACCATATTAATATAATCTTTTTCATATGATAATAATTTCCATAAATGGCCTCAATCACACTAAAACATCATTAAAATACTATATTCTTACAAAATAAACTATAAAAATTATATAGAAAATATATAATCAAGTTAAAAAAATAACGAACTTCTTAAAAAATAAAATTAGTAAAATATTCACTAAATCACTTTTCAATGTCATGATAAGCTATATTATATGATCCCAAATTGTAATAACCCAAAAATTACCTCAACATGAAAGATCATATAGATCATAAAGTATATGAATAAAATTAAAAAAAATATCAAATAAATTCAAATAAATCCTTCCTTAAATAATACTTCATGTTATTTATACGGGTAACATATACCTCCACCCAATAAAACGTCTCCCAAATTGTATTTAAGCACATTAAAATTACATCAATTAAAACATCAAAATTGTTGTATACGATTTTGAAAATATGTTGAATTGTAAACTTATAAACCAATGATGATATTTATAATTCATAATATAAACTCTCATAAAAACTTTATAATATCTAATGGTGTAAAAACCCTTCTTTGATACCAACTACAATGACCCAAGTCCTACACTCCCATATCTAGTTCTAAAATAATAATCTTTAAATTTTTCGATTTGATACCAATCATTGTGACCCAATTTCAACTATCCCAAAATAATAACATCCAAATTTAATATGGGATCACTTAAATACTAAAGGATATTTTAGGATTAGAGTTATATAAAATTAATAAAAACTATTACATATAGAAACCAATACTTTCTATGAGAACTATTCCAAATATAAACTTCATCTATTTAACCATCATTTGTTACTATCATAATTCATATTCCTCCTTAAAAACCTATGATTTTTTAATAAGTGATGAGATAAAAAAATATTACTATGTTACACAAAAAGAAAAAAAAATAACCTCATTATTTCATGACTAATTATAAATAAATTAATTTTTCAAAAATAATCATTTTATTTCCCAAGAAATCAAATTTTATACCAATTTTGTTTCATAAAAATTTTCAAAAGAAATATGAAAGAGAAAAATATTATTTTAAAGGAAATTTGGAATAAATAAAAAATAACACATAATTATAAGTTAAGGGAATCTCCCATGACAACATCACATGGGGGAAAATCCCATTATGGATTAGGTTTACTCCCTAATCCCATCATAACATCTCATTGGAAAATAAATAAATTTTGATTTTGATTTATATATGGGAGAACCTATAATAACATCATTATAATTAAATGGGCCAAAATGGAAATCAATCCTTAGGAATAATCATAATACATAGAAGCATTCTTTATTAAAATAACCATTGAACCATAAGAAACATTTCAAGACATGATATATACCATTTTGTCAAAACCCAATTATCAAAACATAAATTCCTAGAATAAAAGTAATGATGTTTTTTCCTTGAAGAAAACATGGAATATTATAAAGGATGATAAAAATAAAATAATTGTTTTATTTCTGGGAACATAAGTTAATGCCATATATGTGGAAATATAACTTTTCTTTTATATTTTATGAGGAAAGTCAAAACATTCCTCCTAAAATGCATAAAAAGAATACTTTTGAATTTTATTTAAATAAAGTAAAAATAGACATCAAATATACCTTATAATATATAAATTAATTCATAAAATAATTTTATGAATAAAATCATGGAATATAAAGGTTATAAAAATAGGTTTTAGAAAATTAAAAACTAGGCTTTTAATGTAAAGCATCCCTTACCTCAAGATCAACTCCATATTTCCATTTCATCTCCTACTCAATAATAAAATAATGTTAATATTAATTTGATTAAGAAAACTTTTAACATTTTTTATTGATTTTATTTCATTTATTACCTTACTATATACAATTAATTAATTAATTAATTGACGTGGTATGTTTCGATGACATTCAGCTCATATACCCAACATTAAATCAGTAGTTTTTCTATGGTAAAATGGGTCAATGTTAAATTATATCCAAAATAAAAAGCATGACAAGATTATTCTTTTAATTTTCAATTATATTTTTCAAACCAACCCTATAAAATTATTATGAAAAATGAATTGTGTTACAATCATAGAGATGGTAGGTTTTATGTATGCATGAAGAACATTTTCATTTTTCAAGTATCAAGATCGAAATAAGGTATGTGTTATTTTAACTATAAATAACTAAGATTATATCATAAATATCAATTCACTCTTTTAAATACACTTATATATGGAATCTATGGGATGTGGTTAATAAAAAATTTGTTACGTCGCTTTATGGAGATAGTAACACACATGTACACATGAAAGATGATTGTGTAACCAATTTTATGGAAGGTGAGATAGATATAGGTTATTACGTTTACATTAAATAATATATGTATATGAATTGTTTTTTATTTAATCTTAATTTAATAATATTTCAAGGAGAAAGTATAAGAAATATAACTGAAACATTAGGTAAAAAATACCTCGTCATAAAAAAAATATCTTTATACCTTAATCTCTATAAGGTTCGTATTATATATAAAATAAGACATATATAACATGGGAAGTGATGTTATAAATCTCTTCTAGTAGCAATTTTTTGAACTAAAAATCTATTTATGTGTGATGAAAATAGGACAAGATATACTCTTTTATAAGAGAGGGGATGTGCACTCTTAGAATTTCTTAATGTATTTAATTATTCTAAATTACGTCTCATTGAAAATTTGATTCAAAATGGTAAATATAAAATATAGGATAATTATCTTTCAAATTCATCTCATAAAATAAAATTTGGATACGTTTAAACAATGTTTTTACCCTTATATTTTATTTTAATCTATCGTTAATCTTCGTGCAAATTATAAAGATTACAATGTTTTATAACCCTTAGTGGTTAAGATAGCTTATATAAATAAAACATTGTCCCATACGTGGACCATTCTTGATATTTTCATCCATATAATACTTATTTGGATAAATTTATGATTTTTATAAATTTTAAATCATTTAATGAAATACTACTTATTACAAAATACCATTAATTAAAATTTTAGAACAATTAATTTAATTTGACTTTGAAATTAAAAAAAAAGAAATATAATTAAAATATAATCCTTTTCAAACATCCCTAATATAGTATATTTGTTCAAAAAAATCATTTATCAAAATTATTAGTAGAAATTATATAACTTTTAATATTTTCATATTATTTTATTTTATTTTTCTATAATTTTAATAAATAATTTGTTGTCATTTCAAAATAATTTAAGGTAATTACATAATTAATAAAAGATAGAAATAAATTATCTTTATAAAAAATAATTTATCTCCCAAATGACTATTTAAAACTAAACATAGACTCAATTTATCCCTATGTAAATAATTTAGAGATAAATAAATGAAGATAATTACATTTTTTACATTTTATGATATAAAATAATCTAAAGGTAAAAATATCTAAAATATAATACCAAGTTTCCATAATTTATAATAATTGATGTAATTAACTGAAATATAGTCCTAAAATAGGATAAATTAAAGTGTTAATATCGTTTTTCATCCTCATTATATTATTTATAACCTTAATTACATTATCAACAGTTACTATGTTGAACATTATTTACTATAGTTACTGTTCATAATGATGAAAAATAAAAGAGAATTATTTAAAAAAATTGGACCTCAAGATTCAAAATATAAAATAAATATTTAATAATTCAATTTATATAATTGTAATACCTTTATTTAATAATAAATCATAAAAGACCACGAATATAATTTTTTCAAAAAAAAAAATCTTTTTAAGTATAAATATATTTAAATAGAAAATTCTATTAAAAAATTCAATCAAAATAAAATAATTATATTATTTTAAATAAAACTAACAAATAAAATTATTATTTTACTTTGTAAATAATTTAAAATAATAAATAGTTTCAATAAAGTTAGAATTTTTCACTAATCGTTGAAAAAGTAATCCATTCAGAGAAATATCAAAAAAAATTAACCCTAATAATGTATTGGTGTTATTATTAGAAAAATTAAGTTTAATTTTAACAATTAGTGCTATAATGCTTGAAAATATAATATAATATTCTCCTATAAAAATAAATATAAATCATTTTTTAGGAAAACAAATTTCTGAAGCATATTATAAAATAACATAAAATATTAGTGATTGTTTACTAAGAATTTATCAAAAAAATATATTGAATATGACCATTATACATACTATATAAAAACATTATTCCACTTCCTAGCTTCCAATTTAGCAGATAGTTTATAATGATCATATTTAAATAATAATATTTCATTCTTTATTTAGGCTCTTTATTGAATTTCATATATGTTATTGAATATATATTTAATTTTATAATCATATGGATTTACTAGTTGGATGGTTTTCTTAAAAATAGATAGAGGAATTCTTTATTAATTTAAAATCATAGGTTTTAGAATCTATATAATAATATAATCAAAATCACAATCCTTCACATGGTTTCTACCAATGATTTATGTCAAATAAAAGGCGCATCTAATATTTTATAAGTGTAAGAACTGAAAACATTAAAATTATATCATTAGTGACGTGGAAGAGAGCCATGTTATCATAATACAAATAATATATTTATTCCATATTTAATATTTACCCAAAAAAATTGACTATCTCAGAAAAATATGAAAAAAAAATTGTTGGCTAATTTAAACATGCTAATTTTAGTAATACTTTTTTTATCAAAACAATTCTATGAATATGGAAATATAAAAATTTAAATAAAAAAATAATATTTATTGAAAAATACAGCCTTTCATAGTAATAATAGGTTCTTACACTTAGAAGCTATTATATTTGAATTCATACATTTATATTATTAATTAAATTTAAATAAATATTATTTAATAAGATTAATTTATTTAAATAAAATTTATTTATAAAATTATTGATTTTAACAATAAATTTATCTTTATTGAAACTTTATACTTCTCTAAATTCCAATTTGTGTTTCATCTTATCAAAATGTAATTTTTATCAAACTCGTTATTTAATAATTTTTAAATTGAGAATAAAAAGGATAAATATAATCAATATTTTATTAAAAATAAACAACTTTAAAAACTCATATCGTTATGGTGTACATACATAACCCTTTATTACACCATCACATTTCTTAAATGTAAGGAACAAAATGATGATACATTGTTGGGGTTATTCGTGTAGCATGGTTTGAGTCATGATATCAATAATCATGAACATCACCAATAAATAGCTTCACTTGTACATTAGTTTTTTAATCTCAATGTGGTCTTGTTCATGGGAAAATCCCAGTTATTCCATCTCTATTGAAATTTCCAATAAATGAGATTCATGGGGTACAATCCAATAGTCAATGTCATCTCTTCTTCTCTACGTGTCAATTGGATTTTGTTATAAACTATAGTCTAAACTAATATGAATAGTCACCATAAAAAACTATATTATCAATGGTTACAATGATTTATGGTCATTTAAATTCAATAGGATATGAATTATATCCAAATTAGTATTTTTTTTCTATAACATCATCACTTAATAATGAATTTATAAATTTAAAAATGGAATTTCATTTTCAAAACATTTGGTGGTTACATTATTCCCCCTTTAAAAATTACACCCTATAAATTTTATTTCATAGACTAAAATAGATATGGGTACCTCTATTCTATCATCTATTATAGTTACCATGTCACTACCTCAAACATTTGGTTCTACCATAGTACTTTGACCAGATAAATGTTTTTGTTTCATAGAATGTTATCTCTATGATCTACAATCATTACAAGATACACATCATATGATAGAACACTCTCGACTAGAGCCACCCAGGATCCAATATATGTTAGGGGTCTATTATGTACATTATCAAGAGGGTACATGGAATTAATCATGTACTTAGTATTGTTTAGGTGGTAGTTCTAGTTGATAATCCACAACCTTGATGTGATTAGGGATCTCAAAAGGTATTTTGTATCTTATACTATGCTTTTCTTTCATCCCAAACCTCATTACTTTCTTCCATGGTGATATATAAAGGATCCCTTTTTCTCTATCTTCAAACTCTAGATCATGTTGATGATTACTTATACAGATTTTCTGTCAATATTGTGAGGATTTCATATTATGTTGAAGGATTTGAAACTTCTCTATCGTCTCATGGAAAAGAATATTTCTCATCAACTTCTTCCCTCTACCTTTATCCTAGCATATCGGAGTCGAAGACTGATTCCCATACAGAGCCTCATAAGGTTTAATTTTAATTCAGGAATTAAAAACATACTTATATATTAACAACATTAGTGGATGATTCAGATTTGAACATCCTTATAAATCCATTGAACGTGATCTAAAAATAACCTATATATTTTGACTTTTTCCCTCAAACTGACCATCCATATAATGGTTATAAGATATAATGAAACTTAGCAACATATCTAATTATTTCTAAGGCCTTATCCATAACCTTGATATAAACCTTAGATCTAGATCTAATAAAATGGATAGTGTCACTCTGTGCAGTATTACCACTTAAATTATGTATAACTTGATGATTTTGTCAAGATAGAAATATTCATTGATATAAATGAAATTTTATGACCTTATAAAGAAATTAAATAGAGAACGGATGGAATTATTTCTATTAAATGTCTAGGGGTGTCCTATGATGAAATATGTGGTCATTTTTCCATTTCTATATTGGTTTGAGAAATGGGTTCATCATACTATTAGACTTCTATTATTTTCCCATAAAATATTGTAATACCAAGCATCAAGATAAAAATCTTGTAATCTCCCACTTCATGATATCTTAAACATAATCTTGATTTAGGTATTTATTCATATGTGTTCTTTATGCACTACTAGAAGATATGCCTTTAACAGTGCTTGAAATAGACTTTATTAGTTCTTAAAAATCGCTTAATATATAATATAGGTTTAAAGCATTGCTATTTTATTAGTTATTTTAATATAATTGATAAAGGAACCAGTTATATGTTATTTTTTATCACAAATAAAGGCTTTATTTATCAGCACTTATAAGAGCGCTGATAAAGGTCATTTTATCAACACTCAAAGAAGCACTGATAAAGTATTCCTTTATCAGCACTTATAGAAGCACTAATAAAGGAACTTTTATCATCACTCATAGAAGTGTTGATAAATTATACACTTATTAGTGCTTTTAACAGTTCTTAAAAATTTTCATTTATCATTACATTTAAAAGAGCTTATAAAGGGATATACTCCAGTGTGTTGTAACAACACACTATAACACCACTACAATGTGCTATAATGGAACACCGCAATACCATAAAGACATTATAAATCAACTAAAAAAGCCTCAATATAGTATTTAAATAAAATGATATTTAAAACACAAACACAATAAAAAAACATAATATTATAGACATTTCAAACATTGGGTTACATAATTACGTAAATAAAATTATTACATATCTTAAAAAACATAAATTTTTTTTTGTACTTTAATATCGACCCAACTAATCCTATTGATGAAAAAACCAACCATTCTAGAGAAATATAATACACCTATATAAGAAAAAAATCTTATGTTAGTTAGAAAATTAATAAATAAATTAATATAAATTGTTAATTTTACTAAACTTTTTGTCCATTTTAAATAAAAAATGAAATTTGAGTCATACCAATCACATCGTGCATAAGATTGAGATATGGATGATTCTAACATGCCCAAAATGACGAGTGTGTCATTTTTCTAAAGTATAAATACAATATGAATTTTTTTCTTGGGGTTGAGTAATTTAATTGTCTTTTTTACTAAAATTTAATTCTAAAAAAGAAGCACACAATTTTAACTCATTATGATCAATTCATGTATCATTTGGACACAAAATATAGTTCTAAACATCAAAAAAGAAATTGGATTCGTTATCCTAAATTATCAATAAAATCCAAGTGTGTTTGATCAAGTTTTAGTGAGAAACACTTTTTGAACTAAAATGTCGATTTTAAACTCATAATAGAAAATTTGAGTTATACTAAGAACATTGTGTATCATATGGATATTTGGATGATTCCAACACATCAAAATTGACTTATAGATTATTTTTTTAAAGTATCAAAATAATCCAAATGTGTTTTCTTGATTTTGAGGACCATTTTCCATTTTATTAAAAATGATGATAATTGTAAATAAAAAAGGTGCACTTTGATTCATATTGATCACATTGTGCATCAGATTAAGGTGTGATTGATAATTATTATATGTTGTAAATGACTTATGAATTTTTTTTATAATGTATGAGAACAATATTAATGGTTTTCTCAGTTTTGAGTATGTTTGTTGTC
Source organism: Viscum album (assembly GCA_963277665.1). NCBI lineage: Eukaryota > Viridiplantae > Streptophyta > Magnoliopsida > Santalales > Viscaceae > Viscum > Viscum album. The sequence continues at coordinate 1,472,790,240 of OY728119.1, read as the reverse complement.
TTTTTTACAAAATTTTAATTTTAAACTAGAGCCACGCACTTTTGACTCATTCTGATCACATCATGTGTTTGCTTAATGTGAAATGGATTTATATGCATAAAAAATGACTTATTAAAAATTTTCCTAAATAATAATGAAAATATGGGCATGTTTGATCATTTCTTAGTGAGTGGCACTTTTTTATCTAAAATATTGATTTTAAACTCATAACTGACACTTTGAGTCATGCCATGCACATTGTGTGTTAGATTAGGGCATGCATGATTTCTACTTGTCAAAATTGACTTATTTATTGTTTTCATAAAGTAGAAAAACAATATTACTATGTTTTCTCATTTTTCTATATCACAGATGTACACATTAACAAAGTTAATTTTAATATTAAATAAAATGACCCACATTGAGTCATACCGGTCACACCTTGTGTCAGATTGAGATGAGGCTTATTACTACACAACCAAAATTACATATGGATCATTTTACTAAAGTTTCAAAACAATATTAATGTGTTTTGTCTCTTTTGATTAGGTTACTTTTATTTTTTACCAAAATGTCAATTTAAAATTGAAACAAGAACTTTGACACATAATGGACAGAATGTGTATCAGATTGAGGTGAAACTAATTCCTACAAATGAAAAATAACTTATGAATCATTTTCCTGTATTATTTAAATAATTTTAATTCATTATATAGGTTTTTAGTGGGTTAGTTGTCCTTTTTACTAAAATTAATGTCAATTTGAAATAAAAACATGCACTTGGAGTTATATCGGTCAAACCGTGACTCAGATTAAGGTGAGGATGATTCATGCACGTCCCAAATAACATATATATCATTTTACTAACATATAAAAATAATATTAATTTTTTTGTTTAGTTTGGTTTAAGCCAGTTTTTTACTAAAATTCATGTAAATTTTAAATAAAGATGCACTTCAAGTCATATTAGTCACACTGTGCATCAGATTGAGGTTTAAATGATTCCATCATGTTCAAAATAAATTATATATTGTTTTCATAATGTATAAAATTTATATGATTTTATTTTATTTTTTTTCAATACAACACTTTTCATTTTACTAAAATGTAATTTTAAACATGAAACACGCACTATGACTCATATATATCACATCGTTTATAGGTTTGACGTGAGTCCAATTTCTACATTTCATAAATGATTTATGAATCGATATTCTAAATTATTAATAAAATCCAAGTCTGTTTTCTTAGTTTTTAGTGAGTGAAACTTTTTAAAGTATAATGATGATTTTACACTAATAAGAGACACAATGAGTCATATTAGGCACATCATGTATTGGATTGTGGTTTGACTTATTATTATATGTCACAATTGACTTATGGATAATTTTCATAAAGTATCAAATAAATATGAATATTTTTTCTCATTTTTCAGTATGTGAGTTGTGTTTTTTCTCTAAAATTAATGTCAATTTTAAATAGAAAAATGTACATTGAGTCTTATCGATCCATTTAATTTCATTGTCAAACTGTCAACACTGCATGACCCACTTTGAACAAACCTCATCAACTTTAAAAATAGAATCCACCTGTATAATAAAATAATTATTATGAGTTATACTGAAATGGAATAAATTAAATATAAATATGAAATAATACAATAATTCTATAGATAAGGATTTTACTATACAAATCTCAAGATTAACTCAATGATTGAGAACTGTAGGGAACATGAAGTAAAGTGGTAGATTTCAATACTGTAGGGGTGAATGGGTTTGAGGGAGAAGAAGTCTGTGTATGTTTTGGCGTAGAATGGCATGAAATATGGACATATCACTCCCACTTGAACAAAATAATCCACCTATATAAGAAAACAATTATAATTTGATTAATACTAAAAATGAATAAATTAAACAAAAATATGAAACAATATATTAATTCTATGGACAATGATTTTATAATTCAAAAATGAAGATTTCCTTCGTAATTCATCAGAGGTATCATCATTGCTCTTCCTACATATTCAGTTGAGATAACATGAAAGAAAGTGATAAAATAAACATTGAAGGGGTGAATGTTTTTTAAGGAGAAGAATTTTATGGATGTTTTGGTGTAGAAATGAAAAAACCTAGATAGACCACCCCAACGTGAGAAAAAGTATCCACCTGTATAAGAAGACAATTATTATGTGATTAGTACTGAAATGAAATAAATTAAACAAAAAGATAAAACAATACATAAATTCTATGGACAATGAATATACATCTAAAACATCAAGGTTATATCTGTAATTGAGATGAGTTAGCATCATTTCCCTTCCTATATATTTAGTGGAGAAAACATGAAAGAATGTGATAAATGAAACACTATAGGGGTGAAAATGTTTTAAGGGAGAAGAATTATATGGATGTTTTGGTGTAGAAATGAATTAAATATAGACAGACCACCACAACTTGAAAAAAAATAATCCACCTATACTAGAAATCAATTATTATGTGATTAATAATAAAATTCAGTAACTTAATAAGCAATATGAAACAATACATTAAATCTAGGTACCATTATTTTAATATGAAAAATTGATGATCACCTATGTGATTGAGTAGATATAGTTCCATTACACTTCTTGAAAAGGCATGACACATGGAAAAAATTTATCTAAAATAAATGAACTCTATAAGGAATAATGAAAACTAAATCAACATTACAATATATAATTTTTTGGTAAAATATAGAAACAATATCATAACATTTCCATTACATCTTTCCAATGGGTTTCCTTCATTATAGTTTGTTCATCTGAGTGATTGTTAAAATCGTCATGTTTAGAAGACATTGTTTTCATGAGTAGTGAAACATTTAATTTATACTATGTTAATGAAGTATAGGACATATAATATTATGATGAAAAACATAATACATTAAAAATAACTTTTACCATCTCATTTAATTCTCTTTATATTTTTAAAGGTTTCAACAATTTGGATCCTCTATAAAGAATCCAAAACCACTCTTTGTGGTCCCTTCTATCATATAAGGAATTGTCAACATTGGGACCAACATGAACTGATTGTGATGTTTGAATGAATAGGTCATTCTCAATTGAATTTTCATCTGACTCAATATTTTTGTTAGTGTTCTGTAGTACGATCAAAAAATTCTTATTTGTTGGATAAGATATATAAAATACTTGCAAGGCTTGTGATGCCATTATAAACGTCTCATCTTTCCTCGTTCCACTGTGAAATTATATTTCACAAATCCAATTTCATCAAACATCACTCCATTGATATTTGCAACCCATTTGCAATGGAAAAGTGTCACTTTAGATTTTGTATAATCCAACACATATATCTATTTGATAATTAAAAAATATGAAATATTTGTATAAATTGGATTTTTATCATTGGAACAAGATATGTGTATCGCTTCATCCATAAGAATAACACCAGTGTTTTTATCATATTTATTTCATCGTGTTATTTTTTATAGAACATATAACTATTTTTTACCAAACTAGTGTAAGATATAACATTTTCATTTGGTCCACTGGCTAGCCATTGAAGTCATTCATCCATTAAATTAGGATTTTCAGATAACTAATTATAAATTTGATCTTTGAACCATTCTATAAACTGTTAATTATATGTATTTGATATCCATCCTTAATCCTTTGATGGATTAAAATATCTAATAGTTTTTGTGGTCTTTAATATATGGATCAACATATTCACTATTATGTAATATGTAAAGGTGTGATTTTTCCCACTCTATCAAGGTAATTGTAACAACACCACTTACAAAAATCCATTCACCCAGAAGTTGTTCACTATGATGAGACTTTAGGAGACCTATGCTTTTAAGCTCTGATAGGTAATTGGTATATAATTCAACAGCTTCTCCGACAATAAATCATTCTGCAATACAATCGTCTGGCTTACTTTGATTCTTGAAATACTCTTTCAAAATCATCGGATACCATTAAATGGGGTATATCAATCTATAATGGATAAGACCACATAGTTGAACCTCATTAACCAAGTGAACCAATAGGTGGACCATTATATCAAATAACGATGGTGGGAAGAACATCTCTAATTCATATAATATGAAAACAATCTCATTATTCGTATTGTAAATATTTGCTAGGTCTATCACTTTACTGCATATGGATTTCGAAAATAAGAAGAGTATGGTTAATATATGTCATATATATTTTTTAGAATGAATCCAAAAGAAACATGGATTAAATATTTTATCAAAACATGAAATTCGTGTGATTTTAGTCCTTATAGCTTCAAATTAGTCACTGACATGACATTCTTGATATTGGATGAATACCCTTTTAGAACTGTTACACTATTATAGAAAAATAAAAAAAGAAATTTTCTTATCTGGAGAGAGTGTAAGCTATTGGAGGAAGAAAAGTCTATATTTTACCCTTCATTGGATCCAAATCTTCCCTTGTCCCCATTTTAATAATGCACAACCTAGCAATGATTTCATCTATAATTTTTCTAAGAATACTTATTAATGTCCAATAACACTATCAAATATGTTTTTCTCTACATATCGGACATCGATAAAATGTATGACATACAAACAATTCTAATATAGTAATTCCAAGAAAATTTATCTCTTCTTACAAGCCGATTTTATTTGGTTTTTTGAAAATTTTTTATCAAAAATAGTGTCAATATTTTTTACTTTAATATATAGTTTATCGACTATTACTTGAGACAGTGTTGTACCATGTTCAATTTTACCATTGAATGTTGTCGTCTAGGATAAATATTTATTTCCTCAGGGTAAAAACATAGGATGTCTTGGAAACAAATTCATCAAGGAATGTTTCAACCAAACAGAATATGTGTGTTTTTTTACAAATGGGACTCCCCAACACTCCATTAATTCTATATCCTGCTAAATTTCCATAAGTGGTGATGTCATTTATCATTCTGTGCATCATGGACCTCAATGTGAATTATTCACTTATATGATCATCATATATTGTAACACCTGTATACCACATCAATTTCATATCTTCAAACAATGGATACAAATAGACATCAATAACATTACTAGGTTGCTTTGGTCCAGATATAAACTGAGACAGCATAATGTATTTGTGCTTCATAAATAACCATGGTGCAATGTAATAAATTACCAACTTGACGGACCATATACTATGAGAAATACTCTATACACCAAAATTATTTATTCCATATGTAGACAAACACATGATAAAAGTTTCACATCTCATTTCTAAATTTAGGAAACGTGTAATCATTTTTCTCCTACTAAAGAGAATCTCATGGATGTTGTGTGTTCCCATATTTAATTTTTCATATGCATTCCATGTTATTTGTCTCCCAATTTCTTGACATCCATATCATCTTCTAAATCATGGAATTATAGTAATGTATCATACAGTTTTTGAAGGAATTGATTCATTTTTTGTGTATCACTATTTACTACACTTAGGTCATTTTATGACTGATTCATGGTCCTTGAGAAACAATATGAAATCATTTGGACACATATTTATTTTTTAGAGATAATTTCCAATGAACATAACATTTTTTTAGTATCATATGTTCGGCATGGTAGTTCATTTTCATCTGGTAACATGTCATTCAAGAGACCAAGTAGTTCTGTAAAGCTGGTGCCACTCCATCTGCTTCCAGTTTTCAAATTATATAACATCTATATTGCTGATAATGTTGTGTATTTAGTACAACTGGATTAAAATGTTTACTTGTAATATATAATTAACTCATCAATGAACTTTTTTACAATCACAAATGTCACATTCAATTGTCATTTCATTTCTTCCATGGAATCCCCTTCATCATTTACAAAGTTATTCATATCAAATGATTCATAAACTACAGTATCATCAAAATAGGTGTCCACATTCAGTTTTTACCCATGTTGAGTCAAAAATTTATAGATTTGTTCTATTCGGTGACAAATAAAATGTTCTTCTAACTCTTCCAGACTTATGTCTCTTGAATAAAAACAATTTAAATACAACAAAAGGATTTTAAAAGGGTTTTCTGCATGCGTTCTTGCAAACATGATGAAATGTTTAACTTCAACATCATACTCAACTATCAAACGATTAGTGTGCATGCATTTTCGATTTATATCCATCATATTGGTTTCATAAAATATTAATTTTGTACAATATATTAATAAATACACATAAGATATTCGTTATCAAAGGTAAAAGTTATATAAAATTATAATAAGGGAATCTCATCATTTTTAGCTTTGTTACAAAGAATTTTAGTTTGTTGAAGAAAAGATATAATTGGATTTAAGAAAATATTTTCTCTTGTATGAAGGTGTTATCCTATGAATTCATTCAAAGGTGAACATTATAAAAAACTCATCCTCATTTCATTCTCCTGGATGCAAACTCAACCTTAATATTTATAGGTAATGCACAAAACATATTTACTATTTCATCACATTGTATCCATATGATATGTATATTTTTATTTACAAACATTAAGTAATTTGTATTTGAGAAAATGAAACTCCTTATCAATTATATAGGAACACCTCCACCACCCTTTCAGAATTAAAACTAAAATTATGATCCCTCAATATAAGCTATAAATAATCTTTATAATTATCATCCATTACAATTTTTAGAGTTCTTAATCTAAATATGATGTCCTAAATTATTCAATGGGATGGAATATTTCAATAGAGGATATGATTTAATTTATGTAATTAACAATTTCTAATAGTTTGTTTCCATTTAACTTCTTCAACTACTTATCATTAATACTAATTTTCAAATTTAATCAAATAAAAATAAAATAATTACAATTTTTTGAAAAATATATGAAAAGTAAATTAAATTCACATTTATTATAATCCATTTATTATTAGATGTTATTTTTTGGTCAATTTAACCACCAACATAAAGTATGATATAAAATGATATTAATGATTATTATAAATACATAATTAGTTTTTTATTTGATATATATATTGAAGGGATTTTTTCATGGTTTTATAAATGTAACAAGACAATTTATCCCATTCTTAATAAAATACATTAGGTTTTTGAAAAATTACCAAAACAAGAATTTTATAGATTCTTTTTTTGGGAACCATACATCCATGTAATGAATAGGGAACATATTAACTCATAATGGAACTATAATTATAATACCTTTAGTGTTAAGAAGAATATGAAATCTTGAACATGGATCAATGACCAGGATATTTATAAAGAAATTGATGAGGAATAATTTGAACTATTATCAACCAAGGAATAATATAAATTAAATTCAAGGAATTAATCTTGAGGAAAAATCTAGCGTATATATGTAGAAGGAAATGAAAATTGATTAAAAAAATTAATATAAAGAGACCAAAATAGGGTATAAAAATGGTAGTCAATTAAATAATGGATCATAAACAAATAATTCTATTTATAATCTAAAATCAAAATTATATATAGGGATCAGACCAGAAATAACTCATGATGTCATTGAACAAGAAATAACAAATTAAATGAAAAATATATAAAGAAAATTGAAAGGCATGCCTCACTAAGCTGAAGAAAATAAACTTTGGAAACACTTATTGAAATAGAACACAAGATTTCAGATGTTTTTTGAGAAATTAGAGGTAGTTCAGCAATGTGTTTAGAGCTTCAATTAACCCCGGAGGAGCATCAGAAGTGGGTGGATTCCATGGAATTATTCTGATATTGTGACAGGATAAAAATTGGTAGGTTTTTTAAAATAGATCAGTACACTTTTATCAGTACTTAAGTAATAAGTGCTGATAAAATCAATATTTATAAATGAATTTTTTATTGCTGATAAAGCTTAATATTTATCAGCATGAAAAAAGTGCTGACAAAAACATACCTTTATCAGTGCTTATTACTTAAGCACTGATAAATGTTTATTTCTATAATTAAAAATAAAGAAATCGTAAGTATATATATATATACATAATATATATATATATATATATATTTGAAGGGCTCGAAGGCCTTCTTTTTATTTTATTATAGATAATCCCCCTTTTAAGGGTTTAAGGGGAACCCGTACATGACCCGTAGGCCCAAGGCACAAGGCCTGACATGACCTGTAATACAAGACTCGAAAGCCAAGAGGCATACCATGACCAATACATGACCCGTAGGCCCATCCCACTAGAACTGAACCTCCCCATCTTCTGCATTATTGATTTCCTTTAGCTCCCCAGCCACATTATTGATCAACTAGCATTGCCCCGTACAAAGCTGCATGATGTTTGGTCCCGATGGCGGTTGTCATACCCTCTCATTCTTTCAATCTGGTTAGCTCTACTTTAGGTGACTGCTACTGGTGCTCTGATCCTCATCTGGGGCCTACTCTATGTGAACTGGTCTACTTCATGGTCTAGAATGGCCTGAAGGCCCTGTGGCCCGAAGGCCTTTGATGGCCCGAAGGCCCTGAGACCCATAGGCCCAAACCGGTGGCCCGAAAGCCCTAATCAGGAAAATAGTTCGGCTGCAATAGTATCAAACAGTACCTTCTACAGTACTACTATTGTGCTGGCTATAGTACTACTACAGGACTTCTATAGTGATTCTATAGTACCCAGAAATTCCCCTCCACTCGGTTTTGAACCTGTGTCTCTTGGATGCCAAGCAGGAGCCCTTACCACTTGGGTATGGGCTCATTGTCATATATATATATATATATATATATATATATATATATAGTAAATATATTCCACTTTAAATACATTTATTATAATTTTATAATTCTTTGTTTATATTTATAAAAATATTTATATCTAATTTTAAGTTGATGCATATTCATATATGTTAAATTTTTGTGAAATTGTATAAATTAAAAATATGAACACTTTAACAATATTGAAAAAATGGATAAGTTTTGTGGGTGTGCATTGTTTATAAAAAATCCTTAATTAAATATATGTGAAAACATTATAACACACATTTGATCTATGTTAAATTAAAAAATCAAATTATACATTCAATTATAAGTCCATTACATTATGTTATTAGTCAGTATTTTTAATTCATATTAATTTTCAGTTATAAACCATTATTCACTAAATATATCACTATTTAATGTAAAGTGTATAAATACATTGTAATATATAAATCATATTTATATAAATGAATATATATTCATATATTATATATATATAATTTATTAACATTAATTATAATAATTATCTAATTAATAAAATGATTAATATTTAATAATGTATAATCAATTTATTTATTTTTATCAACAATTACTTATTTAATAAAATTGAACTGTTTTTTAATAAAATCACTTTTTTAGTTATTTAATTATTTCATTTTATTTATTCAGACCTTTATCAGCGCCAAAGAAGCGCTGATAAAATGTACCTTTTATGAGCGCTACAATAAAACCATGATAAAGGGTTCAATTTATCAATCATAAAAGTAAACCACTGATAATGTTCCAATTTATCAGTGCTAAAAAGTGTTGATAAAAGTTAAATTTATCAGCTCTTTCTTTAGCATTGATAAATACACCATTTATCTGCAATTTTTATAGCGTTGATAAATAATAGCTCAACTAAAAGGCAATTTTATAGTAGTGATGGATGAATAGTTATGAATAATCTATGTGAATCAACCATAGGTTCTATTTTTCATATCTAGGTTTGATGGGACACATATTCGAGTTTCAATCCTTATAACTCCATCCCTAGAAAAATTAAACTCCAAATGTTTTACTACCTTTTTGAAGAACCTTGTTATCTTTCTAGTCTTCTTTAACCCTCTTGATAATAGATGGTTGAGTAGTTTTTATGAAAGGTTTTCAGAAGTTACATTTAATATTTTCATTTCCATTATTTTCATGTTGAAGAGCATTAGATACATTACAATCCTCTTCTCAAATAGGGTTGTGTTATACTTTTTACTCAGAAAATCTTCCAATTTGGTTACCTTCCCAAGGTGGTAATGGATTGAATAATCATAACCCTTGATCATTTCTAGCCACATTAATTGGTTCATGTTGATATCATTTTGTGCGAATATATACATGATGCTTTTATGATATTTATATATTTCACAATTCTCCTCGTAGAGATAAAATCACCAAATCATCAATGTGAAGATCACTAAAACAAACTATAGGTTGTGATTTGGGAATTTTTGTACACGAATATTTAATTGGAAGGAGGAATAATGTAACACCATGATTTTTTATGAGATATATTCCTTTTATTTTCTTTTATGACTTTTTTTTTTGCACTTCACCAATGTTATCATGCACTATACGCAACACCGTATTAGCTTTCAATATACACAACACTATTCCTGGCTTGTGTTACACACAATTTCATTTTTTTTATAGAATTCATTTCATGCCATAATGAGTATATATTTTTTAAAATGTATAAAAGAGAAAAATTTGGATTATGTTATATGTAACATCACAATAATATTTCACTAAATGTAACTCTAACATGGCTTTCATTACACACAAGATAGACCTTCCCAGATAGCTTCCGTTGTACGCAATACCGAGTTTCAATAAACAACGATATATTATTAAAATATTATTATTACAATATTATAGAATAATTATGGCATTGTCAAAAATGTTCAAAATTAATTATTTATGATCATATTGACATCAAATGAGTAAATATTTTTCCTATTTAATATTGAAACATTTGTTTACCCAAGTTGAAATGAAATAGAATAACTAAAACTTAAATTGAAAAGATAATGTTATAATGGACATAGAAACTTGAACAAAATTTATTTATTTATGATAATACTACCATATCTCATATTATCTTATAAATTGGGACTTTTGAGGTTTTCTTATTGGGGTTTTATTTTATTATAAATTTATATTTTTGTGGATTCCGAAAATACCCCTCACCACAATTGTAAAAGGGAACCTCCTCCCTCATTTCTCCCCAACTAATTAAACCTTGAAGTTAGTTCATCTCCATCCCATTTATCTTATAAAATTACATAGTTACATTATATAGGTTCTTTTCTTATCAAAATAAAAACTCTAGTTCCATCAAGAAGAGCTCAATAGAGAGTATGTCAAAGAAGAAGTAATCTCCTCTACCGATTGTTTCATATTTATTTCTACTTATACATCTAATTCATGTGTTGTTTCCTTATAGAATAATAAATCCAGTATAAATTATATACTGATATTTTATTATAATTATGAAACGACCACATTCAGCTTTCTATCCATCCTAATAAAGAAGAAATCACTACGCGTCCGTACATACGACTTATTGTCTCCACGTCACAGTGTAATATTTTTGTCACCACCACCTCACTTGGATGAGTATAAAACTGGTTTTAATAACTATATATTATCATTATAAAATTATATTTATTCTTAAATAGAGTTAAAATATCAAATAAATACCATTAAAAATTATGGGAATGATATCATCGCTCGTGCGTACGTACGACCTACTATCTCTACGATGCGATGTGATTCGTTGTACATGATAACCACTCAAGAATGATTATATAAATGTACCAAATAAATAAATTAGATATTTAATATGTTAATAGAATTTTTAATGACATAAATATGACTAAATATGGATAATCATAACTTCTCCATCAAAACATGCATATGATCATAAAGTAGTTAAAGCCCGAATAACGTGTAATAATGAATTGTTACAAACAAACGAAGGAGAATATAGTCATATATGATGAACATGATTCTGTAATAAGTTAATAACATTATCTAAATCATTATATAAGAGGTTTAGAAACATAGAAATCATATCAAACCTAAGGTAGGAGATAATATTTTGATCTCATTTTTATCTGAGATTTTGTTTTTACGTAAGTATTTACTAGGGATATATTTATCATCCAAGTCTATGTTTTCTAAAAATGTTTTCATAAATTGTTTACTATTATTATATTTTAAGCTTAATTTCATTTATACCTATTTGTTTTTAATTTTACTAAATGGTATAAAAGAAATATTTCTTTTGTTTATCAAACAAGGAACTTTTTTACTTTTTTAGAAAAATTACGAAGATGATGTTTTTTTACTTATACGATATGAATAAATTTTTTTACAGTTTCATGATGCCTTATTTAAATGATAAATTATCTACAATATTTTGAGATTATTTTTAATTAAATTATTTTCTTTTAAAATATAGTGTCATTTTGAGAAAAGAAAACATTTTTAAGAAGAAAAGATATTTTCATCAAGAATTAAGTTCGAGTGTTTATCAAATTTATTTTCTTTCTAAGATGACTCTCTTAAATAAGGTTTTGTTTTATCTCTATTATTACTATAATTTGATTTTTCTATTGATGTAATTATATTTTATGATGAAATAATGTTTAATAAACCCATTTTATCTCTTGGGTTATGCTATGATGAATGATTTATGTTTTTGTGCACATGTAAGAATGATTACGTTATTAGATGGGTCAGACCTTTATATCCATCCAATGAATTGGGTAAAGATTTAATTCTCATGAGAAAAACATGGTTGGAATGGCCAATAAATCCAATTAAGTAATATAGGGTAGGAATGATATGTAAATCCAGTTTAGTAATACTTGGATAGAATGGTAAGTAAATGTGGTTTAATAAAGGACATTATCCACTATGTTGGTCTTGGAAGTAATGACTTCGGGTATTTAGAAATAATATTATGAGATTATCTGTTTTCCACAATTCCATGTTTTATTGCATTTCTATTGTCTTATGGTTAATGGTATTTTAGGATCTATGCCTTATGAACTGGCAAGATTTATTTCATGACTCATGATTTTGATATTTAAACATTACGTCTAGGTTTTTACAATCTTATGTTTATGGTGTGTCTTATGTTCTCATTTTTTAACCATATTGAGAATTTGAGCTCAATTTTTTTATGTTTTCTTTTCCCTAGGATATAAATAAATATTTTAGGTAGGAAAACAAAAGGGGAAGATCTTAATGAGAGATGTTGAAGATCTTTCACCAAGTTATAAGATTGTGGTCCATATTTCCAATGACACTGTTATAATACATTCATTAGGTGTTTGTTGGTGTCTTGTATTAAGTATTAGAAAAATTAATGTCAATCTCATGTATATCAAGCTTGGGTCATTATAAATAACGTATCACTTAATCATCTTTCATGTGTTCAAAACCCAGTCCCATTTTAGAAGCATTTCATTAGATCAAGAATCATTTCTTTCTAGTGGGTCATGTGCATATAATTATAGTGATTATCCTCTTATTTAACTCTTTAAACCACAAAATTAAACCATTATTCTAGAAAAATGTGACTCTTGGTAGAGTTAGATTCATCAGTGGGCTTGAAAATCATGAGATATTTTTCAAACATTGACAATAGTACCCAACTAATCTAGATAATCTATGGATTTTTGGAATAGATGTTGGTTTGGAACATCCATATATTTAATTTCTTAAAAAATCCATAGATCTCTTGTTATTGGTGGTAAAATTACCTATTAATGTTAATTTATATATCCAAAACATGGATTCACTATAAGTTTAAAATAAATTTTCTTTCCACAGGGTTGTTAGCACAAAATTCATATTCCCCTCACATTCCTCTTTTATTTTTTAGTAAATGACAATATCATCGATAAAGACTACCATATATTTGTTGAGGTAATATCTAAATACTTTATTATTCAATTCAATTAAGGGAGATGAAGAATTAGTGAGTCTAAATGTCATCACTATGGCCCCAATATTCCCATTCATTATATGAATATTAGTCTTGAGGATATCCTCCTTCTTCACCTATACATGGAAATATCCCAACCAAAGAAAGACCATGAGGATATATTGGGTTCCATATATCTATTAAAAAAATTCACCAATAAATGAAAGATGTGATATATTCCTCAATGTGGTCTTTTTAGGATCACGATATTCAATGTTGAGGGTCATTGACTAATTATTTTTCTTAACGAAGATGATTGGTTCACCCTATGATAAAGCACATGGGCATATAAACCATCTACCCAAATTCACTAATTGTTTCTTCTTCATATCTTGATGTTCTATAGTATAAAATTTATATGTATTCTTGGATATATGAAAAGTTATTGGTATACGTTTTATTGATAAATAAACCTCTTTTATATGAGTAAGACTATCCAATTATTTGTGAAACATATCATTGAATCCACTTAAAATCAAATTCTATCAATAAGGATCCTTTCCTCGGTCTCAATAATTTGTGATAGGTATTATTGATCATAATTAAATAATATAAATTCAAAATATGATGATACCAAATAATATTCATCCCACACCTTTCACATGCTTGAATTAGACATAAAGTTAAGATATAGAGGGTACTTCTATTCTCTTGTCAATTAATTTTGGATCTAAATAAGGAAGTCCAATCCATGAAAAGAAGCTAGTTTATTTATAGTAAATGTATTATAAGATTATTTTTGGGAAATTCATCCCACAAATTTTGAATGGGTATGAGTTATATGCTTGAGATGAAAAAATTGACCCATTTTTCCCTTCATCTATAAAAATATTCTAAATTTTAAGGTGGTGTTTTTATAGTTCTATGAATTTTGTGTGATATAAAATAATTACTGGTCCCAAAATTAGACAGTATATTATATATCATTGAATGAATAATAATGATAGCTATCACAACTTCATTTTTGGGATTTACCAAATAAGTTTTACTGGAAGAATATTTCTATAATATCTAGTACTTTGAGGTTGGTTTCATTTGCAATAATCGATAACACTACGGTTAGTATAATGATAAATATAGTATCATTTCCCCTTATAGTTAACACATTTGAAAAAAGCATAAGATCTATCTGGATCAATCTTTAATTCCATCATATTGGCGGGTTTCTCCTATCTTCATTCATTAGATAGGTTCCCTTTCTTCCCAAAAGTATTGCATTTCCATATACTCTTCAATAAATTACCAGGATGATTATTTCTATGCTTTTGAAATGTGTGGTATTAGAAATTATTTTCCACACAATATTTCTCCATTGTACTGATGGAATTAAAATCCATCCTCTAATTCCTATCACTAGACTTAAGACCCCAGATATTTACTAATCTCCATGTCGAATTTAAGGGAACACTAGTAAATTTTATCATTGTTTTCAAAGTCTAAAATCACTAGGTAATTTCATAGACTCGATTTTCCCACTAAAAATCCATCAAAATTACTTTTTTTTGAAATGAGAAAGCTGTAGGAATATCATGAAAGTCTTGTGATGTTCAGATCACAATTCTTGAAAAGAATTTCACCCATTTACATAAGGCTAAGGAGTTTCCTTTTAAATTTTATTTGGGGAATGTGAGGAAAATATTTCTAAAAAACCTTTTCTAGAATACTTTCTACTCTATAAGGTTTTTCATCTCACTTTGGAATATTTGTAATTTACCATCACATTAATTATTCACTTGAATCCTTCTACTTCTAGACATTAAATAAAATAAACGGGTAATTAGTGATGAGAAAATTAAATATAGTTTAAAAATAAAGAATAAATCAGGTACATTATAGGGATAACAAAATAATGGCATATATTATATAGCCTATGAATTTATAGGTTTCAATTTAAGTTATCTATGATCTATTTCTTAACGTAAAAAATTCTAGGAATGTTTCCCCACTTAATAATTGTTTATAAGGAGATTTTTAATTTCACAATGCATATAAGCTTGGATTTTCAATCCAGGTCTACTGTAGGCCATTTTTTCATGAACTAGATAATGATTAAGCCTAGCCCAATGCACACTTTTTAGTGTTATTACCCCTTTGTATAGTGTTTCTAGACCCACATCTACATTTAGTGTCTAGACATGGATGTATTTTATTAGAGGCAACTTAATCTATACTTTACCAAAATTTGGGGATTTCTATTATGTTTAGTCTAATTTTGAAGGGTTTTAGTAATGTTTTATAATATTAATTACCCAAAATAACTATAATTTCCTCAAATACCAAGTATGAAACCCAATATATTTTATAAAATTTATATTATGATTTATTATATACATTAAAACATAATAAATTCCAATAAGATTAAAAGGCTTAATATTTATTAGAAATTAGATAAATAACATAATAACACGAAGAAGGGATAAAAAAATTTATTTAAAAACACCTTCATGTTCCCATAATATTTGTTCATCCTATATACTGTATATGATGACTTATGAATGTATATATGAAATGGGTAGGATAAAATGCCAAGTAATGAAATAATAAAAGAATATCATGTTGAAAGTAACACATGTTAGATAATATGAATATCAAGGTGACATAAAATGGTTGAGAATCATAAACATGATCATTGAATAATGATATAAAATGATTACATAAAGGAAACATATGAATGGAGAAACAACATAAAACATTTCATCATAAACATAGGTCAAGTATAACTAAAGATAAATCATAAAATAGTGTTTTTAGCATAAACTCTTTTGTTTCATACATGGAATATCATGAGATAAAAATGTTAAACAATTCATTATAGGGATATATTATTTTGAGCCCAGGCATCACATTCGTATCATGTAAATACATTTGTGTACAGTATAGATAATACAAAATAAAGATGAAATTAATCACAATTAATACCATAATTATGGAGTGTGGGTTACAGACGTTGAATTTACCAATACATTATTGATATTTACATCTAGTTGAATGACTTTTAGTGTAAATTTGGATGGGTATCACTACATAAATATTATCATGTAAAATCATAGGGTAATTTCTACAATATAATGAGTTTACATAAAGATTCATGGAAGGGTTTAAAGAGAGTGAATGAGGACTATCATAACATCGAAATAATTATGAATGTAAGACGGATGTGTGAAAACATATCCCAAAATAAAAAATTGGAAATAAAAAGGCATAATATAAAGAATGTGCCTTAATAATTAGGATAAGTAAAGAATCCATTACCTTGATAGGGCTCTTTTAATATCATAGGATATGTTTTTTAAGAGATTGGGAGAACTATTGGAGGGATATTGAAAGGAATAGGTCGAGTAAAAACATCATTTATGGGGTTTTAGGGTAGATTAATTGGAGGATGGGTGAGTTTTTTTAGAAAAAGAGAGGGGAAATTGTTATTAATTTCAAAAAAATTAGGATTTGGACTATATCTAATAAACTAATGAAAATCACCCACCTTACCACAAGTTTTTCAAACAAAATTTACCAAAGAGAAATTAATTTTAGTATTTTCTAATGATATTTACCAAAATAATTAAAATAATACTCTTGGTGGTGTGAAAGTGATCCCTGTTCATGAGGAATTATTTTTAAAAATGAAAAATATAATATAGGTTTTTGACGAATCATTAATGGATTATAAAATTAATAAAATAACATCAAAAAAAATTACTTTATAGGGGATACATATTAATGATCATGGAAGTTCTATAGTATTTTTTACATCACTTTTGGGGTTTAGGATATCATGATACATAACATATATTTATACGGTATTTAATTTTTACCCAAGAAATTCATTTTTCTACGAAAATAATGAAAAATTAACCATTGACTAATTTTGAAAATTTTATTTTAAAAATAGTTTTATTTTTTATCAAAATAATTCATTAAGTACATAAATTTAAAAAATTAAATTAAAATAATTTTTATTGAAAACATTGTGTTTTTACGATGATAACAGATTTTTACACTTATAAGAATTGCATTTGGTGTCATAAAATTATAATATCATTTATATTTAAATAAATATTTTATAAAAGGATCAATACAAAAAAATAATATTTATTTAAAAAATATCGAATTCACAAAAAAAAGTGTCTTCATTGAAAGTGTATATTTTGAAAAAATATATTTTTGTTTCATTATATAAAAATATAATTTTTAAAAAATTCATTATTTAATCATTTAAAAAGTAATGATTAAAAAGATAAATATAATAATTATTACAATTAAAATAATGAAGTATAAAAATTAATACATTTAGTGTCTGGATACAAAACCCCGTATTACACTTTTGTAGGCCCATAAGGAAAGGTGTGTTATCATGATGAATTCTGGGGGTGGTTTAGTGAACATGGTTTTGTTTGTGATGTCAAAAATATTGAAATTAATAAATAAATGATTTTTATTTTATTTGGTTTTTGAATGTGAGATTGGGCTTCATCAAAGAAAATATTGATAATGCATCTCCCTTGAAAACTCTGAAAAATGGTCTTTATAATGTATGATCCTACTAACCTGGGATATAGTTTATTCTATATTTTTTAATTGGACTTTATCATAAACTTTGATATATACTAATGTTAATCGTCACTCTAAAATGAAAATATTATCAAAAAAATTAATGATTAATGGGATTTAGAATTTGAAATTATATTACTTATAACAAATGTAGTTCATGTGTTTTTGATAAAATCATTAAAAAAATAAGTAATTTATTATTTTGAAAAGGGAATTTATTTTATAAATATTCAGGTCATTATAATTATGTAGTTTCTTGAATTCATAATCCAGGTTTTCTAAGACATAAGTGGAATATATAGTATTATGGAATTCTATTATTGTAACAAACTCAATGTAACAACCTTATTTTTTAATACTATTTTTGAATAAATTAAATTTATTGGTAGATTGTGTTACACTCACCAAAAATTTAATCTTGTGCTACACACAACACTGGGTTAGCTTGCATTACATGTGAGACTGCATTTTTTAAAAACCATGATATAATATTGATATAGTTATTTAAATATAACTATTATAACCTAAACATTAAATATATTGATATGGATAGTAAAAAATAACTTTAAAATATTAATTATAATGACTTTTTATTAAGGAAACTTTTTAAAAAAAATACTTAATTTTTTGTAAAGCCATTATATGTTTCTGAAACAATATATTCTCACGAAATGGTTTTTATTATTTTCATTAACATTAATAAAATTAGATTTTCACACTTTGAGAAAATTATTTTGATAAAATAAAATTAATTTTTGAAATCAGAATGTCCAAATTATCTTAGGGTGATTTAGGGCATTTTTTTGAAAAGATTCAATTTTTAATTACTATTGAAAATTATGACTTTTAATTGAAAACCACATTTTAATTTAATTTACTTGTAAAAATTTATTATATTTTATATTTCTTAAAATTACTTCAACTATACATATATTAATTCTACGTAGTTCATTGGAATCAATTTCATATTGAATTATTTTAGAAAAATATTGCAATCTTTTGAACATTTTCACTTTAAAAACCTCCTTTCTCGTCACGACTACGAGATTAATTTTAAATATAATGTTAAAACTTATTTTAATGAAATTAAAAAAAAATTATTCCAAATTTTTAATAATTATAATTTATTTTATGTAAAAATTTTGATTAAATTTTTCACCAAAATGAATAGTGTGAAAAGTGAAAATTAATTACAACTCTTAAGGAAAAAATGGAATTAATGATGGTTAAACTAAAACTATATGGGTTAAAATGACCTATAAAATGTATAATATATATTTTTTAGCTTTACTTATACAATAAAATGTCTAGAGATCTAATTTGAGTCATTTTTTACATGTTTGGTATCTGAAATATGTGGTTTGAATTTTTCCTTGTCAAAAAATTATAAGTTTTCCACTCACTGAATTTATCAAAGGCCAACCATCTCCTCTCTTATTCACACCATCAAAAAAAATTTCCATATATTAAATTACAAAATCACTTAAAAAAATTTCTAATAAAATCCTATAATCCTTATTCTATTCAAATATCCATCCTTGGAAGGCTTTTGTTGCTAACATAGAGAGGATACCTAAAGAACATGCAACGTTCTTCAGTGAGAGTATTTGTTTTATTTCTTCTTCCACCTCCCTAAATTGTTATTATACCATGATTATATAATAAATTTTTTATATTACACACACACACATATATATATATATATATATATGTTTTTATGTTATGTTAAGGATCTAAAACGTCTACACTTCAATCAAATGGATTACAAAATCGACATTCATGTGTACAGTAGACTACCACCTCGTGAACCGATGTCATTTATTTATCCATCTCCACTTCTCATACTTGAACATAATTATGGATTTAGTTTTTTTTTATTATATTTATGATATTATTATGATTATGAAATTATTATATCACACATACCTACATAATCACCATTTTGGGAATACGATGATGTCGCTCTTGTGTACAACGGACTACTACATCACAGAGAGAACTGATTCTCTCACACATTACACGTAATGTATGAAATGATAATTTTAATGAAAATATGTTATATATAAGAAATAATTATTATTTTATTATGATTATACATAATATAACTTTGTTTATTTTGAATCGATAAGAAAATGGAAACAATGTTCATGCATACACATGACCTATCATCTCAATGAATTGTGTATTTAATTCTCTATAACTAAATTTTATGGATTAATATAAATATATAATAAATATATAACATTTTTAAATAATTGTTAATATTTTTGAAAATAAAAAACATTATCTAATTAAAATTACCACAAACAAATAATCAAAACTTATATGAAAAACAAAGTTATTATTACTCAAAAAATATCCTAAACAAGAAATTGTTAATAAACAGGTAATAAAAGTTCATAATAATATAATATATGATATTATTTATATTAATATTTTTATTTAATAGATTTATAATAAACTTATATTTATTATATAAGAGATTTTAATGCACATGACGTAAGTTAAGACATAAATTAATGGATTTGTTTATATTTACCTTCCTTAAGACATATGTTATGTTGGAAACCTGTATTATTTCATGAGGTGTATATATAGATACCATTAATTGTAATATCGTAAAATTATTTGTACTAGTTATATTTTAATTTATTTTTGGTATTCCTTCATGGGGCATACAATTCAAAGATATCGAAGTGGTAATGATTTCCTATTTCAATCTTAGCGTTTATTAGGACTGTTTATGATTATTTTTCAATGATAAAATATAATGATAAATCTCTCAATAAACTGATGAAAATTTCTTATACTATGTTTATTTGTGATATTTTTAATTAAAAGTACCCTTTTTCACTCATTGGTACTTAAAATAATTCAAGAAATGTTTATAATAAATTAATCCTTTATTTATCTCCTTGTTAAGAAACCTATTTTCCCCTAAAACCATAGTTTCTAAAAGTATTTTCAATATATTATATGATTATACTATTATTTTAAAAATAAATTTTATCCCTTTTTTAAGTTTTAACAAATTAAATTAAATTAATCTTCATTTCATTTTCTAACCAATTCCTGACTTACTTTTAGAAAAAAATTGAAAGGAATATTTATTTTAACCTATATGGCAAGAACTAAACATCCATTCATCATGACCAATGTTTTCCTTGATTAAACCTTTTCAATTTCAATTTTTATTTTCTAGTAATTTTTTTGGAGGTTTTATGTTTAAAGTAGTGTTTTCTAAAGATGAAAGGTTATTTTCCTAACAAAATGTTTTAAATGATTGATCAAAATCATTTTCTAGCTATCTTAAAATTTGTTGATGTTACATATGCCTCACTAGGGATATGATCCAAGGATACCATTATTATTAATTCTATGAATGGTTCATTTTTATGATGAAATGATGGTTATGAATACTATTTAACTTTCATCGGTTATATAATAATTTTTTATGAAATCCACTTATTTCTCCACAAGATATGTTATGATGACCTGAGGAAATAACTATGAAACCTATCTATTTTCTATAGTTTATGATATAATGAAATTTTTATGAAACCCATATCATTTCATGGTTTGTGATCTGATGATTATTTTATAATCTTGTAGCCCAAAATAATATGCTTTTCATTATGAGATGGGTGGGACCTATACCACCCTCCAATGAATTGGGTAAAGATGTATATCTTAAGACATATATAAGACTGAAATGATCATGGAACTAGGTTTAATAAGGTAATATATAAACTATAATGGTCATTAGAGTGATCCCTTGATACAGTTATGGTTTGGGGAGTAAACCAGTTCTAATACTATATCCTTATAAAGGATCTTTGACTAACATGGAAATGAATATTTATGTTTATTTTATTCCATAATTACATGTATTTTTCCAATTGTATTCTCTTGTGAAATATATTCTTTGATTTCCTTATGATTCATGTCTTCTGAAAATATTGTCAATATACCCTGAGTAAATATTCAAATAATTGATATCTAGTGTATGGTTTTCAAATGTTATGATCCAGTTATCACAATCTTATGTTCATGTTATGATTATATACCTACCTTTTCTACCCTAATTGAGTATTTGAACTCACAATTTCTTATGCTTCATATCCCTATGAAATGAAGAAATTCATTATGTTTGATAATTATAGGAAGGTTTCTAGTCATAAAGCTCAATGTGGGAGATGATGTAGTTTACCTATAGACTATTTTATTGTGCTTCCATATTTTTAAAGACAATAAAACATTTTTTTCCCTCTATAATGTGTTTGTGTAAGGTAATGAATATTCAAAAAAACGATGTAATATTTGTTTATTATAAACCTAGGTGATTGTAGTTGGTATTAGAGTATTAATTCAGTTAACCTTTGTAATCTAGGATGATAAATCCTTATTTAGATACATAAGTACATTTCCAAGGATAAGTTTACGGATAAACCAATATATAGGAAAATATCCTGAAATTATTGAATATAACGTAGAAAGTGGATTCCATGAAATTAAATCCTTGTTTGGATACTACAAGTGGATGTGGATCTGGAACATAGGTACTTAGGGGTAATAACTCGAAAACGTTTGTATTTATCTAGACTGAATCATCACCTTGTTTATAAAAATAGGCCTTGTTTCGGACCAGGTTTTCCACTCTTGGGGAATTCAATTCGAAAATTCATAAGCACTTTACAAATCATCATGAATGGTTTAAATATATAATGACTATAAATGGAATAGGTTAAAACTAATTTTTTATGGACTAATTAATGTGTCTTGATTTAGACATCCCATAAGTTGTTTTTAAAGATTATGTGGTTCTCCATCGTGATTATTATTTCTTACACTAAATTTTTTTGTTTTAGTCAATAATTGGAACCCAAAGGAATGATGTTAATGATAAGTGTGATGGAAAATGCAATGATTTTCCTTCTAATAATCCAAATGTTATGGGATATGCAATGAAAAATCTATTTACTATACTGACACTAATTTTTCATGATATGAATCATGTTTGGAATCCAAACTAACAAAGGAGAAAACGGCATCATGTTGATTCATTCATGAGGCAACACTAACCTTATTTTAGTGGGTCTTCTGGTCCACTAGTTTCTTAATAATTGATCAACACCACTGAAGAGATATTTTATGTTCTATGGTGTTCTGACCATGAAAGAGTCATTTGGTTTTTGTACTATTTTCAAGGTGAGGAGGATCAATGGTGAAATCTTATCATGAATAAAAGTAGGTAATGTGAAATTGACTCCATGGTTTGGGATGGTTTGAAGAACTTATATTTAAATTATTTATTTCCTCGAATTCTTTATAAAAATAAGGGGATGGTGTTCCAAGAGCTAAAGAAAAATGATGATGAATTTTTTGTTACCTATGAGGAAAACATTACAATAAATTTAAGGTACTATTTAGGTATTATCATCTAAAATTAATGAATTATTGACCAATTATTTAGTGGCTTAAAACTATGTCTCTTTAGGTTTTTATACATAAGGTACATTATTAGTTATGAAAGGATTACAAGATGTGAAATCATATAGTAAATAGAGGTTGGACTAACGTATCAATCTAATGGTTTTAATAACAAAAAAAACTGGAATTAAAAAGAAAATATAAAAACCATTGATAGAAGAGGATGAGATTTCAAGTATTTGTAATGTGTGTGAAAAACCAAAGTGGAAATTTTATTGAGGGTACTACTAAATATTTTACTTCTCAAAGGGAAGATAATTAGGAAATTGATTTCCAATGTAATGGTAAAAAGTTATCTAATGAAGAGAATAGAGATATATAAATAAAATTAACTACCAAAACTCTAGTTTTTCAAATGAATAAAGTACAAACATTAGGCTAAAAATTTCCCAAACCTGAAGGATAATGATAATGATCGATGAAAATAACCTAGTAAGATAAGAGAAAAGGTGAAATATCATTTGATAATTATTTCTTATGAGGGGTTTGATAATGACATGATAAAATGTACACCAACCATACTCTATATAACTACCAATATAGTATTTGACTCTTTATCTACCCATTATTTTATATTTGTAAAACTTTTTTTGGGTATCTTGATTCCACCCAAATTACTATAAGAAGAATTAATAGTGAGATCACCTAACAGTATAATAATTTCATCTCAAGGATAGTATTCGCCTCAAGTTTTTATTGGTGTGAATGTAATATTTATAAACATTATCATTATTTATCTGGTTTAATTTGGTATTATATTGTTCAAGGGTTGGATTTCTCTACATAAATACCACATCTATTTTTGAGGAAGATAAATTACATTTGAAATTTAAAATAAACCTATGATCTTATATTAATGTTGGAATAATTATAAACTTCTAGTGGAGGTCACGTCCACTATGTGGTTCTTAATTCTGATCCATAAGGGGTGATTATCTATAATTCTAATGGGGAAACATGAAATTATGGAAATTAATATGGTTTAGTAATTTGATGATTTATTTCTGGAATAGTATCCCAACAATCCACAAAAATCTGTTTTTGAGTTCTCAATAGAAATAATACATAACGCCACACAAATTTTAAATATTCCCTATAGAATAACCTCGATTGAGTTGCAAGATTTGAAGAAGAAACTCCAAAAGAACCCTGATAAGGAATTTATTTGGTAAAATGTGTCAACTTGGGGTGCATCAGGTCTTTTTGTTAAAAGGAAAGATTGATCTATGCAACTATTTACTTTTTATCAAGATCTAAATAAGATCACAAGTAACAATAAGTATTCTCTACCCTATATTGATGAATTTTATGATCAACTCTATCGAGCTCAATACAATTCCAAGATTGACCTTCATTATGGATATCATCAATTAGGGGTTGTAAAGGAGGATATAACCTATATATAATTCCATACATGTTATGGAAACAATGAATATATATTTATTCCATTAGGTTTTACTAATTACCTATCTATCTTAATGGATTTAATTAAAAGAGTCTTTAGATATTACATTAATCATTTTACGAGATTCATTGTGAATGATATTTCTATCCATTCAAAGGGAAAGTAATATCATTAATACTAATTGATAATTATATTAATGTCTATAAGGAGTTGGACACTATATAAAAAATTTATAAAATGTGAATTTCAGTTGAAAAAGATACAGTTTTGGATCATATAATCTCAAGAGAGGGTACGTTGGTACATCTATCAAAGACAGAGGCAATTGAATTTTGTCCCAAACTAACCACAATGATTTGATCTATAGTTCTCATGGTTTATTTAGATATTATCGACATTGTTTTGTTAATGTATCAGGAATATCTAGTCCTATAAAAATTTTAACTCTAAAGGGAACCAAGTCCCTCTCAATATATGAATATGAGTAAAATTTCAGGGAAAAGAAGAGATGATTTGTCAGCGCACCTGTTCTCATATTTCCCTATATGGTAGAAGGGTTTTTAATCTTTATTGATTTATCCCATGAGAGTTTTAGATTTTCTAATATGATTAATGACATTATTATAGCTTGTTAATTATTAATATTGATGAATCATGTGAAAATTACCGAACACATTATTTGGAGTTAACTGCTATAATTTTTGTATTAAATATATAGGTGAATTATCTTTATAGGAAAATGTGTGTGATATACACTATTCATAAATGTTTAAAGTATATATTCACATAGAATGATTTTAATGTGAACCAATAATATGTTTTAAAGTGATTAAATATTAAGAAATCTCAATACCTTACTACCCTAGGAAAGCGGACAAGGTGGTTGATGATTTGAGTTGAAATGATGATGATATCATATCAATGATGGGGATTATAAAAGATCCAATATTTTAGTATTTTTTAATGATGGATCTATAAATCCTTAGGGAATGGGAAAAATATTATATTTCCCAATTATATGATCAACCATCTATCCATTTTAAAATCAAAGAGGTAAATAAAGAAGTTGTCTTGATTTAATAGAAAGTTATAAATGTTACTCAGTTTAACTTCAATCATGATAAAATGATATGGTTTAGGAACTATATATTTGTTCCATTCATACTAGATTTGAAGAAGTTTTTTTTAGATAAATAACATAATTATTCATTCTCTATTAATTTTTGAAGTATGAATATGTATAGAAATTTGAAAGAGTATTTATGGTGGGATGACATGAAGAGAGATATCACATAATTTTTATCTCAATTAGCGGTATGTCAATAAGTTATGGATTAATGAAAGAATTATAAAGAGATGTTACATCCTTTACCCCTACTATAATTGAAATGAGAAAACACCAGTAGGGAATTTTTCATTGGACTCCCAAAAATACATAAAGGGTGTAATTGAATATAGGATTTAGTCAACTGCCTTACTAAGTCAACATAATTCATCTCTTTCAAAGAAGACAACTCCATGAATTATCTTTCCAAGATATACAATAAGGAAATGGTGTGGTTTCATGGAGTACCATGTTCCATTATGTCTGATTAGTAATATATTTTTAACACAAAGTTATAGAAAATTATTTCAGAAATATCATGAGATATATTTGAGTTTATACACTATGTATCATCCTTAGATAGTTGGTCGGTCTGAGAGAAAACATAAAACCCAAGAGGATATGTTGAGATCTGGTTCTTTGGATTTTAAAGGTATTTGAGGAAAATCATTCTCTAGTTTAGTTTTAATAGAACAATAACTTTCACTCAATAATTCATATGACTCCTTATGTGGCCCTGTATGGAATCAAATGTCAATCTACAACATGATGGAATGAAGTAGGAGAATGAAAGATAGTAGAACCTGAGATAGATGAAGAAAAGGAAGATAATGTTAGAGCTATGAAATGACATATCAATGTATCTTAAAGTCATTAGAAAATTTATGTTGACAATCTCTACTATGATCTAAAATTTAAATTCTGTGAAATGTTTTTATAATGATTTATCCAAGGAAGAAGTCTATGAGATTCAGTAAGAAAGGGAAATTGAGACCTATGAATACCAATCCCTTTAAAATTATGTATCATAATTGAACTGTATATTTTATCTAGGTACTTACACCAAAACTCTATGATTTCCATGATATGTTCCATACATATGTCCTCTAGAAGTATATATATGACCCTTCCCATGAACAGAACTCATAGGTCATACCACTAGAGCAACATCATTTTTATGAGAAAGAACCAGTGCACATTATAGATCATACAAATAAAATTATATGAATAAATACCACTCACCTGGTAAATGTTTTTTATAAAATCTCTTAGTTTGAGGAAGCTATATTGTAACATGAGGATATGAGAATGGAAAATTATTCTAATTAGTTTTTATCAGAGTGATGAATTTCATAGGAGAAATTCAATTTATGGGGGTAGAATATAACACCCAATTTTTTTAGGAATTAATAATTTTTGAATAAATTAAATTTCTATGATATCTTGTGTTACATGAAACACCATGTTAAGCTTTCACTACACATACTATTGGTTTATCCTATTTTACACATAACATTTAGTTTTAACAAAACCAGGATATATTATTAATATAGTTATTTAAATGAAACTATTATAACACAACAATTAAAATTTGAGATATTAAATAAAATTAATACTTTTAGAATATTAATTATAAAGTTTATATATAAAAGAATAATGTTGATAATAATGTACATAATTTTCAGTGAAGCCTTTATATGTTTCGAAAATCTAATATTCCTAAATATTATTTTTATTTGAATTTATGAATATTAATAAAAAATAATTTTTATAAAATTTTAAAAAATATTTTTATAAAATAAACCTAAATTTTTAAATGAACATGTGAAAATTATTTTAGGGTGTATTTTTCTTATTTTTTGAAAAAGTTTAATTTTTTGATAAATGTGGAAAAATATTGAATTTTAATTAAAGCTATATTTTCTATTAATTTGTTTTTAAAATGATATTTAACCTTTTCTTTAAAGTAAAATTAGTTCAAA
Source organism: Viscum album (assembly GCA_963277665.1). Taxonomy (NCBI): domain Eukaryota; kingdom Viridiplantae; phylum Streptophyta; class Magnoliopsida; order Santalales; family Viscaceae; genus Viscum; species Viscum album. Next base: position 1,472,762,000 of record OY728119.1, on the reverse strand, counting down.
TATAAATCCATTAATCCTATATATATCATTTGTATAAATTTCATATTGAATTTTTATATAAAAATTTGAAAACTTTTGGACATTTTCTCTTTAAAACATACTTTCTCATTACCTTTATGAGATTGATTTTAATGTAAATTTGATCCATATCTATGAATGGAATTTGGAAATGGGATTTCATATTTGTAATAATCATAATTTATTTTATCTAATAATATCAAATTATTTTTTTAACCAAATGAGTACCAAAACCAATAAAAATTAATTACCATATTTAGGGTAAAAATGGATTTACTAGGGGTTAAACTAAAAATATAATAGTTAAAATGATCTATAAATTTTTCTAAACTAAATTTTTATTTATATTTTGAACATAAAATTTTTAATTATTAAATTATATATACTTTTAACCATTTTTTAATATGAATAAAGTTTTTTGGAATTCTCCTTTTTCAAAAAAATTACAACTGTTCCACTCACCTCACTTATAAAAGGAAATCTCATATCTTCTCATTTGGACACTATAAATTCAATTTGGTTTAGAAAATAACTTCCCAAATGATTTATCAAATTCACTCCTCACATAATAGACTACTTACATTTATATAAATCCATCCTTGGAATGTTTTTGGTGAAAACCTACGGAGAATAACTGAGACAAGTTAATGATCATCAACTAGTGTTTTTATTATATTTATTCCTCCATATTTTTAAATTTTTATTATAACATTATTATATAATACTATATGAATATTACCTAATTTTTTCTAATAACATAACCTAAAACCATCTCCACATCTATCAAATGGGTTATCAAAATCGTTGTTCGTGTGTATCACTGACTACCACCTCGCGAACCAGCGTCATTATTTTTTGCATTACCACCTATCATGATTTCAAATAATTATGGATTTAGAGTTTTTATATGATATTAATGATATTATTATTATTATTTAATTATTATATCACACATACCTTTATTCATTCAATTTGGTGGGAACACGATAACGTCGCTTGTGTGTGTGATGGATTACCACATCACAAAGGGATGTGATTTGTTCATTCTTTACATGGAAGGTAACAAGAATGGATTTAATGAAAATATTTGGTATATAAGATATAAATTTTTTTTAAAGATAATATATCATTTAACATTATTTATTTCAATATTAAATGAAAATGTAAACAATGTTCATGCATAAATATGACCTACAGTCTCCATGGATGGGGTCTTTCATTTTCTATCACTAAATTTTATAGATTACAATAAATACATATATAATGAATATATATGATATATATCATGGTCAAAATATTAGATATAATTAAATCATAATCTAATTTATAGGAAAAAAATATTTTTTATTTAATAAATTTATATTAAACTTAAATTTATTATATAGTATCTTTGAATGTATATGATAGAAATCAAGAGTTAAGGTAGGATATTTTGTTTCAATTTTTCTTCTTTAAGAAGTACATTATGTTATAAACCAATATTAATTCATGAGGATTATATATAAAAACCTTTTAAATATAATATAATTAAATTATTTATCCTCATGATAACTTATGTTCCATTTTTTCATGGGTATTAAAATTCTAAGATACCAAAGTGGTGATGATTTTATGTTCCAATATCATAATTTATTAGGATTTTTTATGATTGTGTTTCTGATCATAAAAAATTATAATTATTTTCTAAATAAACTCATTTATTTTATTCTAGACTATTCAGTAATAGTATGTTCATGTAACAGTGCCATTTTCCCTCACTTTGGTACTTAAAATAATTGAGAATTTTTTTAACAAGATCTGACCGTATTTCTCTAATCGTTTGAGAATATGTTTTCTTCCAAAACTATGTTTTATAAAAAAATAAAAATATTTTATTATTCTCTACTTATATTTAATTTTAAATTTTATCCTTGTTTGAATTTTAAATAAATTAAATGATTTTTCTTGTCATTTTCCAAATAATTCCTATTTTCATTTTACTGAAAATGTCAAAGGAATATTTGTTTTAACATATACAACAAGAAAAAAATATCCCATTATCATTACTATTTTTTTAATTGAATGTTTTATTATAATATGTCAATTTTATTTTCAAATATATATATTTTTAATAGGTTTTTTTTAACATTTTTTCCAAATAGGAAAAGATATTTTCCTCATGAAATGTTTTAAATAATTGGTCAAAATCATTTCCCATATAGGTTGAAATCTGTTGATGTTAACTATGAATTACTGGGTATATGATTTTGGGATACCATTCTTATTCTTTCTGTGAGTGGTTTATGATAATGATGATAAGATTTTTATGAAAGCCATTTCTCTTCCACGGGATATACAAATAAAATAATTATGAACCCGGCTTATTTTTTCCATGGGATATGCTATGATGATATAACAAAATGATTATGAAATATGTATCCTTTATAAAGGTTATGATATGATGAAATGGTAATGAAACCAATTTCATTTCATGGGTTATGATATGATGAATGTTTTATGGTATTCTGGCACACATTAAAAAAAATTATGTGGCGTGGGGGATCTATATTTCTCTCTAGTGATTTGGATAAGAATTTATATCTCATGATATAGACTTGAATGGAATAGGGAGTGAACCTTGTTTAGTAAGGGTTTTTTCTACTATGATGGTCTTTGGAGTGAACTGTGACTACTAGTATGGCTTTGGGAGTGAACCCATTACACAATTATATCCTTCAAAATGAGCTTTGATTAATATGGAAATGATTTTATATTCTTATGTGTTTTACACAATTTATTGATTTATTCTAGCATTATCCTCTCAGACACAAGTTCTTCAATTTCCATATGATTTTATGTTTTATGAGCTTCCTATCATTATTCCATGATTCAATATTATGATTTTGATACATATAATATGGTTTCTATATTTATTATCATGTCCTCATACCATTATGTTTATGTTATTCTTAGATATCTCCCTTCTTCACCCTTATTATGCATATGAGATCACTCATTTTTATGTTTCATTTACAAGGCTATGAATAAATGTATTATGTATTATATGTTTAAGAATTATACTAGTCGTGAAAAAAATAGTGGGAGACGATGTATTTTACCAATGGACCAGTTTTTTGTGTTTCTAATTTTCTAAAGACACTAAAATATTATGGTCCCTATATGTGTGTTTGTATAATGTAATGAATATTCATAAAAACTAATGTAATACCAATGGATGATATACTTGGGTCTCTATAACCAACCCTATAAACCTAATATTGGTGCATATTTATTACATTGGAAAATATATAAAGGGTAAAATCCCAATAAACCCATCATTTTAATAGTTTGTGAGACCCAAATATATACATGATACCCATTTTACTTTGGGAATAGAAAATAAAAAAAATAGAAACCAAATAAAAATGAACTATATCATTGAAAACTGATTCTAAGAATTATTTTACATATCTTGGGGAAGAAGTAAATTAAGGGTGAGAAAAAATACTCAACAACAGTTATTTACAACATAAGTTATCATGAATCAATAATGAATAACCAATATTGAATGGTAAATAACCAGATAGAAATTCCATTTAATTAATAACCTCACTATCATAATTATATAAGGAATAATTATTATAGATCGGTAGCTAACTGAAAAATCATACCCTTGAATAAAAAACTAAAATTTAAATAATTCTATATATTATATCATAGAAAAAATCTCATTTATGATTATAATTATTGTATTCTCATAGAAGGAAATGTGTAATTATTGGACTTCATGATATCACTCATCATGATACCTCCACCAAAAATATATTTCTTCCAGATAATTTAAAACTACTAGGAAAACCCCAATATAATATGGCCAACTGGTTTTTCTAATGAGACTTGTTGATGTGTTAAGGTGATATCTATAACTGTTCCCTATCCATATCTGCATTTCCAAAGAATTACTCATATATCAAAAAATAAATTTAATTCATGAATTAATATATAAACCATAATTTATATATATATTCTATATCTAAAAAAATAATTTTAATTTCATAATATAGAAATACCATTCTATAAACTTGTAGGTTTAGTGTCTTTGGAAACTGGGAAATATAAACAACTTGTTTATAAATCATCTACATCATCTCCCACTTATTCCTTCATAACTAGAACCCCTTTTGACACATCTTATTTAATAAGATTTTTCATAGTGAGAAAGGAAACATAAAAAATTATGATACTAGATGATCAATAAGGGAAAACAAGGAAGATATCAATCATGTCATCATAAGACATTAGAATGAAAGAAAAAAAATTAATGTTATATCTTGCATATGAAAGATCATGGTATCATGTCGTGGGAAAAATCATAGAAGTATATAGAGAAAATATTTCATTAGATCATAACATAAGATGTGAAATAGTTTCATTCACATATGCATAGAAAATAGTGTCCATATTATTCAAGGCTCACAACCAATACGATCATAGTATAGAAATTCCGCTACTAAACTGGGTTCACTCAATATTCCATCCCTATATTACAAAACTGGGTTTACTTCTAGTTCTTGCCCTTTGATAATAAACCAATATCGTTACCCATTTCAACCCTATCTATCTCATTTTATATAAATATTTACCCAATGAATTTTATGTAGATATAGGTACCACCAGTGACATAATTAAACCATACATATGAGGGCCAGAAAAACATAAATAATTCATCATTTCCTAACCTATGAAAAGAAATTGGTTTCATAAAAATCATTCCATCATAACATAAACCATGTAAAATAAATGGGCTTCATAAATATCATTGAAACATAAATAGAAACAACCATATAAAAATTAGGGATCATGTGATATAAAAATATTCATAATAATTAATAATTAACATCAAATAATTTTATCATAGTTGTAAAATAATATTGAGATATCACTTGAAAATAATTGATGAGGAAAATATATTTTCTTCTTTGAAAACGTCTAATTTTATTAAAATTCCATACAATTCTAAAATGATACATTTTCTCCAAAAATAACCATATTAGCATACGTATTAAGATGTCATGAAATAAGATTTTTTTTAACTGTATAAGTTAAAAAAACATTCATCTTGTGTTTTTTTGTAAAATTCAAAAATTACCTTGTGTGGAAAAAGGAAAAATATTACATTTGAACCCTTTAGAAAAAATCCATACATGGGTAAAAATGATTTTAAAAAATTTTATAGGAATAGTTAAAACATTTTGGAAACTTTTTATATAAAATATGGAAATGGAAGATAAATATTCCCTAGTAGGTACTTTTCTCTAAATATCCACAGAAAATTATGAGTTTTTCAAATTAACCCTTACAATAGGTCTGATTTTCTTTGTATGTATTTGAAATAGATAGTTTATCGAATAATTTCATTAACTTATTTCATAACCATATTCATATTTATGAAGTCATATATAATCATATTATCACCTGTTTGTTAATAATATTGCATTATCACAATTTTTTCGGGTGATAATTGCTTCATTTTATTATGCATGTTTTGTCATATAACTCCCAATTAATTTGAATATGATATAGTTCTATCACTTCTATAATGATATTAAGTTAATATATGTCATATTTATTTGTTATATGCATTTATATAATAATTATTTAATGGTGAATATGGAAAATGAATTGCATTGCATCGTGGATACAGTAATGTATACAAGAGTGATTATATCATTCCTTGAATAGTAGAATAGTGATGAATTTATAATCATCATTTCCCTCTTTTTGTTTTGTGGATCTTCAAGGAACATAGGTGAGATTTTTCTTCATTGTGCTCAAAAATTGGTGTTGTGGTGTGAGTGAGTTCTGATTGGCAAGGTGTGCTACTGGGTGGATGCTATTGTGAGTCTTGACTTTTATTCATGGTGCGCTCTTCCATGATCTCACATGGATGATCCAGAGGTGTCAGTTTCCTTTCTTTTCACTGATTCTTTTACTGGTACAAGCACTTTATACCTCGTGTATTCATCTGACATTCTTACTTTTATTTAATAAATTTTGGGGAGCATGGGTTTACTCATGCTCCGAGCCTTTCTTAAAAAAAATAACCACAATAACATCTCAAAATTTATTTGGTACTAGATTTATTACTTTATAATATAAACAACACATGAAGTGGAAGTATAAGAAGAAATAATCTTCGAAGAGCTGGGAAAGATCATTACCTCTTCCTTAGAAAACATCCTTTAGATATTCTCTTTGGGACACTGGGGTTGGCCATTTGAGAAGACTAGAACCTCTATAATTTGTATAGATAAGTTTATAAGGGAATGTTTCAGTGTATGTTTGATCCTAAAGGCTCAATGTTATGTGAAGAGTTGAGGGAGGAGGTTACCTTTAATAATTTAGGTGAGGGATAATTTTGGAATAGCCAAAAATAAAAATTTATAATAAATTAAATATCAATCCAAATACCTTTAAAAAGGTATTTCTTAAAATCAAAGATGATATAAGGTTGTAATATCATCATCAAATAGATTTTACACTAGTTTTTTTATAATATTTAACCTTATCATTTTGATTAACCCTTAGGTAACCTATTTTAATTTTAACTAAGGGAACAATTTTTTACTACAAAAAGGATTTAATTATTACGCATGTAATTTCAATAAAATCATAAATTAAAATTTTAAAACATTTTATAATATATAATATTTTTTGAATTTTTAAATATTTTTTTTTGTTTTTTAAATAATTTAATGATAAATTATTTTGAAAAAATGTCATTTGTGTAAATTTTGACACTAATCTTTTTTAAGAATTTTAAAAAAAATAGAATTTAACTTCAAAAAAACATTAATTATATCCCTAAGAGGTTAATCTCAACAAAAAAATCATTTACCACATTAACTATCTAAAATTATATTAATTTTAATATTTTTAATAATATTCATTTTATATTTTCATTCATAAAAAAAGTACTATATCAACATTGTGTAATTATTTAGTATATTTATTTTTCACTAAAAACTAAAAATAAACTACCATGATGAAGATAATCCTTATAGATTTCATAACAATATTTATAGTCTCATATAGTTGTTAGGTAACCCTATATAAAAATGATATAATTTTTAAAACATTAATGTGACATCTTTATATTTTTATTAAATGAAATATTATAAATACCATAATTTCATATAAGTAAAAGAATGTGTAAGATTAGTTTCTAACATAACTTTATCCCCATGTGGGTACATAAAAGATACTAAATACCCAGAAAGTGAAATTTTGTGACTTTCTATAATTTAAATATTATTTTAGTCATTTTCATTGAAAAGTGTCCCTTAAAAAACATAATTTAAATTCTTATTTGTTAAGTGTCGAATTTTATTCATCCAATAAATATTTTTTATGTGTTAGAGACATTTTAGGGTCTTTAAAATTATATTTTTAAACTAAATTACGTAATTTACCATTTATCGTGGTAACAAAATTTTCAAAGGTTACTATTCATATTGGTTGAAAATAAAAGATATGTATTCCCTAAATTTTTATATTCTGAATTAAAATTTTGAATATATTTTTGAAAATTCAAAACCAACAGTTTTAGAATTTTATATAATATAAAACGGGTAAAATTTCATCAAAAACAACTTTTCAGAAAAATTTCCTTTTAAAACATTAAAAAATTTTATATTAAATTTATGTATAAAATATCGTTAGAATACTATAATTGAATTATTTTATAATAAAATGAAATGATTAAAAGGGTAAAAAAATCCTGAAAATAATTTTACTTTATGAAGACTTAAATAACATACAGTTTTCACTAAAAAAAAGTAGTTTTATTATTCCTGAAATTATTTAAAAAAATTATAAAAATATAAATTAATATGATTTTGACATGATGAATTCAATAATTAAAGTAATTTTATCAAAATCATTTTCTATAACATTTAAAAAATAATATAAAATAATTTTAAAATAATACATATTTTTGAAGAATAAAGTGGTTTTACTAAAAATTATTTGATCATTTTAAGCACTTAATATATTCATATTGAGTTATACTTTTTTCATAAATTAGTTATTAATTTTTATTATTGACCAATTAATAGTTATTTTATAAGGTTCATATTATAATTATAGTGTCTTGCGATTTGTTTAAACTCACGGTTTCTTGCAATGCAAGGTATTGAAGAATTAAAATTTTAAAAGAGATGCATTTCATAAAAATATATATTTTCTACATTCTACCCCTCTTAAAATGATCTTTTCCAATGAAATTCATCACTTGGATACAAAAATTTTAGGATACCTCTACCTTATTACATCCTCAGTTTCCCACCTAAATTCTTCAAATTGGTGGATGTACCATAAAACTATAACCAAGCTAGTGATCCAGTTTTTAGAACATTCTCTCTATGATCTAGAATATCAATTAGTTATTATTCATAAGAAATATCTTGATCCAATGGTATGACTTCTAAGTTTAGAAGATGTGAATGATTGGGTATGTACATTCTGATGAGAGACACATGAACCAAATCATGAAATAAAGAGATATTTTGTGGAAGCGTAAATCGATAAGATACCTTCCCAACAAGATCTAGAATTTTTTAAGGATTGATATACCTATAGATTGTCTTTACCTTCATTTAAAATATCATTACACTTTTCTAGGGAGATATTCCTAGAAAAAACGTGTCCCACACTTCAATGTCTCGGTCTTTTTTTTGATTTTTAGCATAAATATTTAGTCAACTTTGAGATTCTCTTATAACAAGTTAAATAGATCTGACCTTCCCCGCCATATCCTTAACTAGACCAAGTCACAATAGCTTTTATTCCCTAACCTTATCCCAGCATGTTAGAGTCTTTCACTTATTACTATAGAGGTATTCATAAGGACCCATCAGAATACTTAAGTAAAAATTATTATTGTAATAAAATTCTTCCAAAGGTTGTTGGTGATCCCAACCACCTTTTAAATACAAAGTCCGAGATCTCAGAATGTCTTCTAGAGATTGAATTGTCTTCTTAGACTGACCATCTATGTGGGGTTGATAAGCAGTGATGAAACATAACTTTGTATCTAGAGCATGCTAAATAATTCTCTAGAATTATGAGGTAAACCTCATATCTCAATTAGATATAATGTAAATTTTTACTCCATGAAATCATACCACTTACTTAATAAAAATTGTGGAAATATGATCAAGAAAGACGTCTTGTCTGATAGTAACGAAGTGTGGAAACATCTTAAGGTGATAAACTATAAACCATAGAGAATTATGGCCTTTTAGTTTTTCTAGAAGCACGATGACAAAGTCTGTGGTATTGTTTTTCTATTTACATTATGGTATGGGTAATGGTTGTAACATCATCTCAGTCTATTGTCTCTTAGACTTAACTTATGGACAAACTGAGCACTAAAAAACATATTATACAATATCATTATTCATTCCATCCCACCAAAAAATATCATTCATATATCTATACATCTTGGTGCTTCTTTTATGAATAGAGAATAATAAATAATGAACCTTTTCTAATAGATCCTTATTAAATATGGTATGGGGGGACACAAACATGGTTCGTGGGCCTTATTATTCTATCACAATCAAAGTAGAACTCAGGAACATTTATCAACTTCTTTTGAAGCTCTAAATATTTATATGAACCTATTTACTATTCACTTGTATAGATGGTTGAACAATCAATTGATCTATATAATATTTCTCCACATACATTAAAATTTTCAGATCCATACTTTGAAAATCCATAAGTATTGTATATTTTGGGATCCTTGTTATAGATTGGTTATCATGTCCCTTTCGACTCAAATCATCTTCCACCTTGTGTATATTCCCAGGGTGGTAATTTATTGAGCAGCCGTAATTTTTAATCTACTCTAACCATCTCCTTTGGGGAATATTAAACTCCATTTGACTGAAAATGTACTCTAAAATTTTATGATTAGTATATATATCACACCATTATCCATAAAGATAATTCCCCAATATCTTTAATTAAAATATTACTACAATTAATCCAAATAATGAGTTGGATGATTTTTCTCATGGATTTTCAATTATCACGACTCATAATATATCACCATATCATTTTACATGTGAACACATCCCAACAAAATATTAGATGAATCACAATAAATCACATACCTTTCTCCACTATAATGTAGTATGAGCATAGGTGCGCTGACTAACCTAATTTTTAGCTCTGTGAAATTATATTCACATTCTTGTGTCCTTATGAACTTAACATCATTCATAGTCAACTTTTTGAGAAGATCAGATAATTAGGTACATACACCTTCTTGACCCTTTACAGATGATATCCCAAACAAATAATATAATTATAAAATTATTGAGCTATGAATAGTTGATCAAATACGTCAACAATATGATTGATAAGATATTTTTTCTTGATATTTTTCTTTTGAGTTCATAATAATCAATGTAGAGCCTTATTGGTCTATCTTTCTTCTTAACAAATAGAACGTGTGCACCCCCTAATGTGATAAACTATAGAATATGAATCCCTTGTCAATATTGTATTGGACTTACTTCTTCAATTACTACAACTCAATTGGGGCCATTCTATAAGGATTCTATGAAATAGTAATAGAACCCAGTATAAATTATATTGAAATATAACCTTCAAGATTAGGTGGAAGACCTATAAATAATTTCAAAATGATATCAAAAAACTCATGTATAGTAGGTGTATCCTTAATGGTGAGTTTATCCCAAGCCATCTAAGATAGATAACCTCCCTTTATAATAATTAAAAACCACAAGATGGAACTAATTTCCATTAGTAGTTCATATTCATCCATACATTGATAGATGATCATAGATTCATCTAGAATATGAAATGTTTCTTCACTTCCTTGGAAATTGATATGAAATTTTTATAGAGAAATCAAATCTATGATAATACTTACATCACATAGAACTAAAAGAAGGATCAAAACATTTTTAGGAACTAATTTCCCACAAACTTCAATCAGAGAAGAATTATAAACAAGTGATGCAACCATTATGCCATTAAATGTTTTCACTGCTAACTCAACATCTAATTGTCGATGAAATACTATGATAACCTTATAAAAATATTTGTAAATAAAAGATTGGGTGTATCCAGAATCAAATGAAACATTTTTTGTTTTAAATTGGATGATAAGTTTACCTTTCACCAATTCATTGTCGTATCACACATCACCCATTGTGACTTAATGTGGTTTCTCTTTTATTTGTCCGTAAGCATTTTTTGATGTTGATCATCATCAATAACTCTTATATTAGGACATTGAATATCATAATACCCATTTTCCTTTCACTTATAACATTTAATTATGGGAGGTACATTTTATTTATCATTTTTTCTATTTTCATCATTAATTATCTTTTTCCCATCACTTTGGTAGTCAATTTCCCGGTTACCATCTCTCCCTCACGTAAAACATTTACTATTACACTTAATATAGTTTCCCACATGTTTCTTTATACATAGTGATAATAAAGGAATTCTCATATTCTATTCACTATAGTTTTTATGTTCTCCTTATAATTCTATTTTTCTTTTCTTTTCAAACACATAATATTGATGAGGAACTCTAATCTGCATCTCAACCTCAAAATGTGAAAAATTATTTCCTCAAAGATACTGAAGTCCCTTATGAACAATACCCTTAAAATACTTGGTTTAATACACTAGATAATTGATTAACCTTACATTCGGGATGAATTATAATTCCAGAATAGTACCATAGAAGTCTTGTAAAATTTTATTTGTAGTTTCCAACAAATTCATTATCCCTTTTCTTAATCTCAAAAATTCCTTCTCCATCCTAATTAAAACAATATGAGGAAATTACTAATTGAAAAATAAGTTCTTGAAAAAATCCTATTTCATTATATCAATTTCATCTTATTGCCTCATATTATTGATATTATTACCCCACAGATCCACTTCACCTTCAAAATGATAAACTTTCAAAATGAATTTCTCATGTTTTGAACTTTGGAGATCTGAAAATTAATTTTTAGTTGTACTAATCCAATGTTTATCCAGTAGTGGATTAGAAGACCCACTAAAATAAGTCGTACATTTATCTCAGGAAGGAATCAATAGAATTTTGATCCCTCCTTTGCTCATTTGGAAGTCCAACAAGATTGATATATTAATAATGTTGTGTGAACATAGTAATAATATTTTTTATTCCAGCACCCTTAACATTTGGTACCTTGGAAATAAAATCATTTTGTTTTCCATCGTATTCAATATTTATTTGGTTCCTTAATGCTTTATCTATTAACTAAAATGAAAAGTCATAGTTTGAATAACTCTAATTATAGTGGTAAAACCACATAATAAATGAAATTAATTATAATATTTAAATTTAACACACTTTAGGTTTAATAACTAAGTTATTAATGATCATTACCAAACTCTATAATTGTATCCAATACTTATACTTATCCTTAAGGTTATTACTATGGTTTTCAAAGCCTTGATTGCAAAGGTTAACTAATCCTTTATATGAAAACAATATAACCGAACGTAATTTTCATAAATATATATTACATATAAATCAAAGATTATTCATTAAATAACATATAAAAACCATGGAAAAACCATAGTGTTATTATGTCTTTAGAAATTGGGAAATATAAACAATTGGTTTATAAAACAACTACATCATCTGTTGCTTATTCCTTCATAACTAGAACTCAGGTAAAAAAGTTTTACTTCATACCTTTCTTCACATCATAAGAAAATAAAAATAAGAAAGGTTGATATCAGATACTCAGTTAGGGTAACCAAGGGATATATTAATCATATCATAATTTAAATACATTAAAATGAAAGAAAAAAATTTGAAAATTTTATCCTACATACCAAATATCATGATATAATGTCATGTAATAAATCATAGAAGTTCATAAAGAACATATTCCATGAGATCATAATAAAATATGTGAAACTATGGAATACAAATAAGCATTGAAAATAATTTCCATATTAATAAAGGCACATTTCAATGACACTTATAGTAGAAAATTTTATTTACTAAACTGGGTTCACTTCCCAATATAGCCCTATATTACAGAATTGGGATTACTTCCTCTTCCTTCCATATATTACTTAATGCAGATCTTTTCCCATTTCATCTATGTTTATCACATGATATATAAATATATACCAAGTTTATTGGAGATAGATATAAGTCCCACTAATAACATAATTAAAACCACGCATAAGTGTTCCATGAGCATATAAATCATTCATTATATCAAAACCCATAAAAAGAAATGTTTTTTGTAATCATAATACCATCATAAAAAAACATGTGGAAAAGAATTTGGTTTCATAAATATCATTACATCAAAAACATAAACCAAAAATAAAAATAACAGAGATCATAACATTCAATAATATCCCTAATAAAGAATAATTTACCTCAAAGAAAGTAATCATAGAAGGAAAATAATCTTGAGATTTCACTTGAAAATAATTCCTGAGGGAAATGAAATTTCTTCTTTGAAAACATTTCCTTTTATTAAAATGTCACGCAATTTTAAAAAAATATATTCCTATTAAATAAAATTTTATTATTGTTTAGAAATATTAAAGGAATTAAGGTGTTATAAAAGATTAATTTTTCCATATTTTAATATTTAAGGAAACATTCTTCTCGTACTTTTTCCTTAAAAGTTACCAAGTACCTCATTAATAAAATAACAAAAAATTCATTTCCAAATATTTTGTGAAACGTAATATATGGATAAAAATGAAAAAAAAAATTATATAAGAATTGTAAAAATATTTTGGAAAACATTTTTAAGAAACATGGATATGGAATATAAATATTCACTCGTAAATACTTGGGTATAAACAATACCAAATAATAGTGACCTTATAAAATTAACCCTTACATTAGGTATGATTTCCTTCATACGTACTTCAAAATAATGTATAGGAAATTAAAGAATGTGGTTATATTATTCAAGAACCATATTAATTTTAATGATATCATATATAATCATATTATCACCCGTTTGTTAATAATATTTCATTATTACTCTTATTTTTTGGTGTTAATTACATTATTTTCTGATACATGTTTTTTTGTATAAGTATTAATTCTTATTTATATTATATATTTAAATCCTTTAAAGATTATATTAAGGTAATATATCTCATATTTATTCATTATATACATTCATATAATCATTATTTAATGGTGAATATGGATAATGAATCATGTCACGTCATGGAAACAATAGGCAATACATACGCACGAGTGACGATACCATTCCCTTAATTTTAAAAGATTGGGGAAATGTATGGTATATATTTTTTTATAGAATCAATAAATTTTTATACTTATTATATATATTATATCTACCATTGTACCCATCTAAATAAATTGGTGATGAAAAATAGATTACACCATGATGTGGATACGGTGAGTCATATATACACAGGCGTAATACTCTCATATTTAGTAGGATGGATAAAAGATGTAATATGGTTATTCCATAATAATAATAATAAATAATCATAGATTTGACACTAAAACTATTACATTATCTTGGAAAAACCACATGAAGGGGAAGTATAAGATGAAATAATCTTGGGGGAGTCAGTAAAGACGACTACCTCTTCCATGGATAATTTCCTTTGGATCCTCTCTTAGGGACACTAAGGTTTGTCTTTGAAGAAGACAAGAATAGATAGAATGTGTCTAGGTAAGTTTAGAATGGAATTTTTCGGTTATGGTTGATCTTTAAGTCTCAATGTGATGTGAAAAATTGAGGTAAGAGGTGGCCTTTTATAATTGAGGTGAGAGTAACTATTGGAATCTCCAAAAATATTAATTTATATTAAATTAAATATAAATCCAAAAACTGGACAAAGTAAATGTATTCATAAATAACATGAGATAAGGTTGTAGTCTCATCAACCAATATATTTTAAACATGTTTTGGTATAATTTTTAACCTTATCATTTTGATTAACCCTTAGGTAGCCTATTTTAATTTTAATTAAGGTAAAAATGTTTTCAATATTAAATAGTTTTAATTTTTACCTATGTGATATAAAATAAATCATAAATGAATAGTTCATAAATTTTTAGACCACATAATATATATTTTTTTAAACATGTTTTATTATTTTTATAAAATTTAATAAAATATTATTTGGATAAAATTTAATTAGATTCAATATTGACAATATTCATTATTTGGTATTTTAAAATTTCAGTATAACAATTTAACTTTGAAATAAATATTTTATTATATTTATAAGATGTTATAAAATTAATTTAACACATTAATTATCTCAAATTATATTAATTTTAATATTTTTATGAATATTTATTCGATATTTCCCATAATATAATAATTAGAACATTAGTGTTGTATAATTATTTAATATAATTACTTGTTCACTAAAAATATTAAAAATCATGAAAAATATAAATCTACGATATTTCAGAATAATATTTATAATTGAATATATCTTCTATGTAACCCTATATAAAAATGATATAATATTTGTAACATGAATGTGATATCCTTACATTTTTATTAAATGAAATATTTTTAATGTCATAATTTCATATAACTGACCCAAAAAGTAAAAAATTAATTTATATCATGAAAATGTATTTATTAAATTAAAAATTTATAGTTACATTCGTTCATAACATAAATGATTCCCCATGGGGACATATAATTGATATTAAAGACAAAGAAAGTTATATTTTGTGACTTTCTTGGATTTAAATATTATTTAAGTCATTTTCATGGACATGAGAACATTAAAAAAATTAATTTAGATCCTTTTGGGCTATGGGTTGATGTTACTTTGTCCAATAAATTTTTTTCTTGTGTTAGATTAATTTTATGGTCTTTATAAATTTATTTTCAACCAAAATTACACAATTTACCCATTACTGTTCTAACAAAAGTTACCAGGGTTACTATTCATATTAGCTGAAAATAAAGGATACCTATATACTAAATTTGGTCCTTCTTAATTTAATATTTTCCCCCATTTATTAAAATTAAAAACAAATAAGTTTCATAATTTAATTTAATATAACACTGGTAAAATTCAAAAAAAAAGTTTCTCAAAAAAATGTCCTTCCAAAACATAAAAAAAATTTATAATAAATTCACGTATAAAATCCTATAAAAATAATAATTAGACTATTTTAAATCTCAATTAACTAATAAAAATTTAGAAATCATCCAAAACATAATTTTACCTTATAAAGACTTTAAAAGAACATCCAATTTTCAATAAAAATTAATATTTTCACTATTCCTTAAAGGTTTTTTGAAAAATATAAAAAAAATAATTTTAAGATATATTTTACATGATGAATTCAAAAATAAATTTCATTTAATAAAATCCATTTTCTACAACATCTAAAAAATAATATAAACTAATTTTTAGTGAAAATGTATTTTTGAAGAATAAGGTGGTTTGCAAGACATTTTATGATCATTTTTTAGGAACCTAATATATTCATATTGAGTTATGTTTATTTTACTAACTATTAATTCATATTTATTCCTGCCAAATTAATTTATTGGTTATAATGTTCATTATATACTAACTATTTCATATGTTTCCTTTAAACTTTTGATTATATGTAATGCAATCTATTGAAGAATAAAAATTATTAGAAGAGAATTATTTCATATAAATATCCCGATGTTATAGTTAATATGCCTAATCATCATATATCCATGATGAGTAAAGGATACATATTTATTAGTATTTACCTATTTAATCAAATATATTTCAAAGTAAAAAATATATATAAAACTAGTATATGGTTTAGGAAAGAATAAAATATATTATACTAGGATTGAATATTTAATATAAATATAAAGTATAAGGAAAATTGATCACAATAACGAGATTGTGTTAAAAAAGATAACAAGAAAAAAGAAAAGTGATATTGTAAAATAACTTTTATCATATAATTATTTTCAAATAAAATCTCCTTGGATGAAATAATTCAAATCAAAAAATAAAATACCATGAATTATTATGAAATAAATATATTACATATAAAAGTGGTTTTATATACACTATATAAAATAAATTAGGTGCATAACATTATAATATGCCTCAATGAAATGAAATCGAGATGAAATCCTTTAGTTAATATTTATATTAGTTGATCATGAAATAAAAAACCTATATAATGGTTTTGATCAGGTTATAAATTTATTAAAAGAACCATAATTATATTTAAAATATCATATTTTATCCTCTTACAACATGTTTCTACACGTTACTTAATAATATTCAATTATTATTTTTTACTTTGGGTGCTAATATCCTTCTTTTTTATGATTTTTATTATAATAATTGTTATAATTATTGTACTTAAGTTATAATTATTTCACCTCAAGAACTATTTTAATGGTATATATATATCATATTAACATAGTAGATACATTATTAGAGCCTCTATATATAGTTTTTCATAGAAAATGAATCGCATAGATTTGTCGAGACGGTTGGTTGTACATACGCACAAGCGAAGGGTAATGAAGTGGTTGATATATTAATTTTATAGAATAACTATAATCTCATATATATCACAAATTTATATTAATTTAATCTTCATTACATTCCATTTGATGATTAAGTGAAAACCCAATCTCATCTTTTCAAGAAAAGGTAGTCCTTCGTACACACGAGCATAAAAATTTTATTTGAAATTGAATGGAGTAAAAAAGGTTTATGTGATATTAAAATTCAATATGTATAAAAATATAATATATATATATATATATATATATCTGTGTTTGTGTTAAATCCATCATTATATCCATTCATTAATTAAGGTGATGGAAAATGAACTATATCAGTTTGTGAGGAGGTAGTCTGTCATACACATGATCAAAACAATTATTTCCCACATGATGGATATGGAGATGGATAATTATTATTCCATCAATATAATAATATCACTATATATTGGAAATGAAATATTAATTTATTGGAAGTATTAGGACAAAACTTATTTTGGAAAAATAATAACAAAGAGAACAAAATAGTATTGTTAAGATAATTACCTTCTTTAAGGGTAACCTCCTTTATATATCCTTTTAAAGACACTTGGGATAGTATTTTTGGAGGAATATAACATCTATAATATGAATTAGGATGTTTTAGAGAGAATATAAAAGGTGTTGAACAATCCAAAGGGCTTTAGTTAAGTGAATAATCAAGGGGAGGGAGTGAACTTTTACAAGTGGGGAAAGGGAACCCTCTTAGAAATTTCATCAAAATTTCTCATATGTGTAACGCCCCGACCCTAGTTACCCAAAGTCAGTGAATTATTATATAACATTTTCATGATACAAAGAATCATGTCCCGAAAGACCGATCAGTTTAGTAGCCTTGTAATTACTACATACATTCATAAGTTTTACATTATTTCACTAAATAAAAACATCAATAACATTTTATCCCCTTTTGAACAAATATTTATCCTTAGACAATCCCTGAAGGTCAACCATAAAATACTTCTTCACATCCTGGGAAAAAACATAGAAAGGGCTGAGATCAGGTGCTCAGTAAGGATAACAATATAGTGGAAACTTTCATAAATAAGCATAAACCTTTAAAGAAACGTATAAGACTAAAACAAAAGCCTTATAAACATAAACATCTGTATAATATGGAAAAGATAAAATAAAATAATATCATTTACTTTTTCAATTGGATATTTTACTTGACGAATAATCACATGTAATATCAATAGCCACATTCATAATGATGGAATGCATAATGCCAGAATTCATAACCACATAGTAAGGGCCTTGTGCCAAGAATATAAATAAGATTTTGTAAAGGCCTTATGCCAAGACACTAGTTTGTCTTCTGAGACCTACTGATGCATTGAGAAGAAATAGAGGGCTCCACTCATCACTTACTAAGTCTAATGCATTCCTCATATGAAAATGTTTGAACATAACATAAACATTCATATTACAAATAGCATATGATATGTCAATACTTTATCCATAAACCATGAATAGTATCAAAATAACACATCAACATACAAACATATCACAAAACCTTCAATATAATATGGAAGTTTTGTATCATAATAAATTATCTTCAATTGAGCTTAAAGTCTATCAAAGGATGTTGACATAGATGAAATAAAAACTTTTTGAGAGAAATATATCTTTATAATTTGAAATCTTTTTAATGTCATGTAATTATAAAATAAAACATTTATTTTGAAAATATTATTATAATCTTCTAAGGGAAGCTTCAATGATGTTATAATGGCAGAAAATAGCTGCACCCGCCATACATGTTAAAAACATTTTTACCTTAATTTTGTCGAAAAGGTCATAAAGTACATTGTTTGAAAAATGATGGAAAGATTACCTTAAAAATATATACAATCAAATAAGGATATAAATGAATTTTACCCATAGTCTAGTAAATGGTAAAAATGTTTTTAAATAAATTTTTGTGAAAACATGGAAGTGGATGATAAAGAGGTATCAGTAAGTACTTACCTAAAAACAACCTCAAATAATAAAGAGATTATAAAATTAACCCTTAACTTGTACCTTTCCTTGTTCAAGGGTACGTTAAACTCATGCATAATAGTTAAATCAATGTTATTAAATTATAAAAGAACCATATAATTAAATATGATATCATATATGATCTTCTAATATTAATTTGTTAATAATATTTTAGTATTATTTTCATTTTGGGTGTTAATTGATTCGTTTTCCATTATCTGTTTTGTTACGCAAGTTGTGTTTGTTATGGATTGGATGTATTTGATTCATATCCAGAATGATATTTTGTTCTTAAAAATTATTTTTAATTATCAAATGAAAATTATTCTTGAATGATTACAATGTGGAATGCATCTCATCGCGTTCGTGGAGAAGGTAATCTGTACGTACGCACGAGGGACAATATCATTCAATTGAAGGTAAAATCATATATAATTTAATGTTATATCATATATACATAATCATTAACATGTTATATTTATTATTTACAACAATTATAAATCATTATTATACCCATCCAAATAATCAAGTGTTTGAATAACAAACTATAACACGATAGGGAGACGGTAAGTCGTACGCACGCATGTACGGTGAATTTGAAATTCATATGATGGATAGAATAATGAATATGTTTGTACCATTTTTATAATAACATCATAGTATATAGAAGATACTGGAGTTATTATTTTAGAATGGAAACAACAAAGAAAGAGGAAGTGGAAGAAGAAATGTACTTGAAAGAGGTGATGAAATATTTACCACTTCTTCAGGTTCTTCTTTTTAATTTGATCAAAATGCCTCCTTTGGTTGGATTTATGACCAAAGTAAGGCCTCTAGGATGAAGAGAAAAAAGTTGGGAGTATATTTGGCTAGGGGTGGTCTAATCCAAAAGTCTTTGGAGGTGTAAAATTAAGAGAAGGGGAAGAGCCCTTTTATAAGAGAGGCGAGGGTTACTTCAGGAAAAGATTGAAATATTACTTTATAATAAAATCATTTTCAGTTTCTAATGGCTCCAAAATGATTTATTTTGAGATGAAAGTGAGGATGGGTCGAAAAACTCTCAACCAATAGGTTTTTGATAGGTTTACGTCACCATATTAACCATATCTTTTAGATTTAACTCTTTGTTAAATAGTTTTTCATTTATCATGTCTTTTTTATTTTTATATTATATGGTTAATAAACTTACTATAAACTTCCAGAGAAACCCAAGAGGTTCATTATTAATTAATATAACCCTATCTAAGTCCTCTATCCAAACCTTATAATATTAATAATATTATATCAATTAATAATATAGTATTTTTTTTAAAAACTCAATTATTTCAATCTTTTAAACTATTTAGTATTTCATTTTTTTGAAATCATAACAGCATGATTACTTCATAAACAAATTATATAACCAACCCTAACATGTCATATTAACCTATAAATTTTTTTTAATTCATCCAAAGTCTCAAATTACTTTTATTTGGATATTTGTAATATCAATTATTTTAATATTTCATTAATAAGGTAATTACTGCGTCATCAATGTGTCAAAAATAAATTAAATTATTTAATATCTAAAAATTAAAATAAAATAACATTATTTAGGAAATATTTTTTATTTCTAATGAATATTTATAGTCGAATTTATATTGTGTGTAACCATATATAAAAAATATTTTAGTTATTAAACGTTGAATTTAACTCTTTTAACTCTTCTTTAAATAAAATAATAATATATTTCCTAATCTAATACAAGTGGAACAAATGGGTCCTATTTTATTCCTAAGTCTTTTTTTGGTCTAATAACACTTATCCAATAGAATTAGTACATGTTTTAGGGTAATTATGATATTATTTTTACCTTTAATTACATTATTTACTTTTAATTACGGTAAATAAAAATCAAAAGTTACTATTCACAAAAAAATTATTTTCATTTTATTAAACCAAATTTTACCTACAGATATCAACCGTGTCTCTTGAATTCTTGATATTAAACTCACAAAAGTGGTAAATATAGGCATTATAAAAATTTTCAAATTCTCCGAGGAGGTGTGTAAAAGATGGTAAAAAGTTCAATAAAATTTTTATATATCTAAAATTATTATAAAATGACTCCAATGAATTACATTGAACATATATAGGTATTATGTTACTATTTTAACCTGAAATAAATTTAAATAAATTAATAATTATTTAAATAAAAAGTTTGTTTTAACTAATAATGCGGTGTTTTTTATTATTAATCAAACGTTAAAAGTTTTCAAAAAGATACCAAAAATTCACCCTAAGCTAATTTCGATATTCCAAATCCAAAAATGAAGTTCGTTTTAAAAGATAAAATTTATAAAATTTCAAAAAGTATGTATTACTATTCATAACAGCTAGTTTCATTGGTTATTGTGTGTTAGAATCTTGAAGTTGTGTACAATGTAAGCTATTGCTTTATTGAATAGGAAACATACTATGGAAGCTTGGGGTGCTACATTCTCCCCTTTTGTCCTCAAAATTTCTAGAATATTACTGCATAAAAATATTCAGGTGGTTCTTCATCAAATGTTCCTCGGTTTCCAGCGTTCCCTCTTCCATCTTATGGTTTCTCCATTGAACATACACCAAACGAGTCGTCCAGTTTCTCAACACTTGTTCTCTTGTATCAAGAATTTTGATAGGCTCTTCAAAATAAGATAGATTAGGTTCCAATTCCATTTCCTCATAGGTGGGTACATGCGTTGGTTCAGGAAAGTATTTTCTCAACAGTGATACATGAAATACATCGTGAACTTTTGAGAGACTTGGAGGCATTTCCAAACGATAAGATAAAACTCCAATTTGTTATAGAATTTAGAAAGTTCTGATGTACCTGGGACTCAGTTTACCCTTCTTATCGAAACATATAACATCCTTACATGGAGATACCTTAATGAAAACATGGTCTCCTACTTGAAATTTCAAATCCTTTCTTCGGTTATCAGCATAGCTCTTTTGCCTACTTTGGGTTCCTTTTATGTGGTTTTGGATAACCATCACATTTTCCATTGTTTCCCCAACAAGTTTGGGGCCTTGGATTTTTCTTTCACCAACATCATCCCAACAATTTGGTGTGCAACATCTCTTGACATATAATGCTTTATGTGCTGTAATATAAATACTTGAATGGAAGCTTTTGTTATAGGAAAATTCTACTAGAGGTAAATATTTATCCCACATACCTTGAAAGTCATGTGAGAATGATCCCGCCATGTCTTCTAAGGTTTGAAAAGTCCATTATGATTTTCCATTGGTTTGAGGGTGGTAGGAAGTTCTCAAATGAAGTTCAGTATTTAGGGCCTTCTAAAGAATTTTCCAGAGTCATGATGTAAAACGTGGATCACGATCCGAAAAAATCGACAAGGGTACTCTATGAAGTCTTACAACATCATTAATATATAGTCCTACCATACATTAAAGTGGTAAATCTTCTCTTATAGAAAGAAAATGTGCTGACTTGGAAAGACGATCAACAATGACCCATATTTCATCATTCCTTCTAGGATTCTTCTATATCCCCATGAAAATTTACATCATAATATTATCCTATTTCCACTCAGGTATAGGAAAAGTTTGCATGATTCCTCCAGGTTGTTTCCTTCCAGCTTTCACTTGTTGAAAAACCATACATCTTGACACAAAATCAGAAATATCCCTCTTCATGTTGTCCTACCAAAAATGTTCCTTCAAATATCTATACATCATAGTGCTACTAGGGTATATAGAGAAATTCGAGCAATGAGCATCATCCAACAATTCCCTTTTTAGATGAGGTAAATTGGGAACACAAAGTCTCTTAACAAATTTCAGAATCCCATCTTCATATATGAAGTCACTCAATCTCCCATCATTCACCGCTTTAATCATCTTTTGAATCTCCTCATCATCATACTCGAAAATCATTATCCTATCTAGTAAAGATGGTTTAGCAACCATTTGAAAAAGCATTGATGTTTCACCTTTCATGGTTATTCCCATATCCATCTTTACCAAATCCATGAAAATAGGATACCATTTCATTCTCATCTTTTTCAAAATTCCATGATCCTTTCTAATCAAAACAGTTTCCTCCTTATTTTCCATCCTAGGGTGGTTGTTTATAGGGCAATCATAATCCTTGATTAGTTCAAGCCATCTTCATTGAATCATTTTGAGTCCTTTTTGTGAGAAAATATACTTCGAACTCTTGTGATCAGTATAAATCTCACATTTTTTACCATAGTGATAGTGTCTCCATATTTTCAGACCAATGATTATAGCTGCTAGCTCAATATCATGAGTGGGATAGTTTTGTTCATGAATTTTAAGCTGTCGTGATGCATAGCCAATAACTCTACCATTCTGTATAAATACACAACCAAGTCCTTTCTTAGAAGAATCAATACGAAAAATCCCATCATTCCCTGATGGTAGATTCAAGATAATGGCATTGACTAATCTTATCTTGAGTTCTTCAAAACATTCTTCACACTCTTTTGTCCAAACAAATTTAACCCCTTTATGAGTGAGCTTTGTTAATTGGTTAGCCAACTGGGAAAAATTCTGGACGAAATGTCAATATTAACCTACTAAACCAATAAAACTGTGTATCTTAGTTATAATTTTCAGTGTTGTCCATTCCTGGGTTGCCCTGGTATTTTAAGGATCAACAGAGATTCCATCCTTAGAGACAATATGGTGAGGAAAAGAAATCTTCTGAAGCCAGAATTCGCACTTGCTAAATTTCCCATATAATTCATTTCTTCTAAGAGTACTTAGGATAATGCACTAGTTATTTTCAAGATCTTCATATATTTTTTATTATACCAAAATATCATAAATAGATACCATAAAAATTCATCAATATATTCCCTGAAAACTATATTCATTAGATACATGAAGACAGAGGGTGCATTATTCAATCCAAAAGGTATTACTGCAAACTCGTAATGCTCGTACCTTGTTCGAAATTTTTTTTCGAAATGTCTTCCTTCTTCACACACAATTGGTGATATCCAGATCGATGGACAATCTTTTTGAAAAATATTGAGCTCCATAAAGTTGGTTGAATAAATCATCAATGCGAGGTAGCCAATAATTTTTCTTTATTGTTATAGCATTGATCTTCCTATAATCAATGCACAACCTCATAGATCCATCTTTATTTTTATCAAAATGGACAGGGGCTCCCCATAGAGAAACACCTGGGAGAATAAATCCCTTGTTACTCAATTCCTCTAGTTGTTTTTTTAGTTCGAATAATTCCACAATGTCTATTCTATAAGTGGTCTTCGATATGGTCTTTAAACTAGGAATTAATTCAATGAAGAACTCAATTTCTCATTCTGGAGGATGTCCAAGTAAATCCTCTCGAAATAAAACAACATATTTTGAACAATAGGTATGTCATCTATTTGAACATTATTTTCCTCACACATAGTTATTTCATTCTCTTCTTCCCTAATAATTGAATTTAGTAGAGCTACTAGGGGAAGATATGGATAATAATCATGTGGTGATGTTTCTACTCTAAAGATTATGTACTCTTTATCATCATCAAAAATTGTAACCTCCTACTTCTTACAATGAATTTTCACATCATGTTCTGAAATCCAATCCATACTGAGGATTATATCAAATTTAATCATGGGTATGACAATGAGATTAGCAGATAAAGAACATTTATTTTCCCTAATGGGAACTGATTCACAAAACTTGGTTGCAATGATACTTCCCATAGGTGTTTTGACTGAAAACTCCCTTGTTAAGTCAAATTGAAAATAAATAATTTTATTAGCAAGCTAGGAAGATATGAAATAATGTGATGATCAAAAATTAAATAAATAATTGGCTAAACATGAGTAAACCATTAAATATCTTTCCACCACGTCTTTCGGAGCTTCACCATCAGCAGTAGTGATCGCATAAGCTTGGCTATGCTCCCTTGGTCTTTTATTAGGTAAGTTACATTGGCTCTAAGGACATTCATTTGCATAATTCCATTTTTCACTATAATTTTAAGATTCTACATTGAAAGTCTCTTTCTTCCCCTTGCAATCACGAGCTTGGTGGCCTTTTTTACCACACTAGTAATAGACTCTCATTCCCTTCAGGCAAGTACCTGGGTATTACATCCCACATTTACCACAGGATGGATATTCAATATTTTCCTTATTTAACTTATTTCTATTTCCAGAGTGTTCACTAGATCTATTTTTCTCTTACTTTTCTATAATTTCATAAGAATTAGAGAATTCCTTTTCTGTCTTGATAGTGCATGAGACAATATCTTTGTACGATGAGAAGGATTGTGAGACTAATTCTCAATGGAGAAATGGTTTTAACCCATCAAAGAATCAATCAATCATACTCCTTGGGTTACATATATAATCTAATTCATCCCTAGCTAACCTTTTAAATTTACCCTCATACATTGTGACATTCTCATCCTCCATTTTCCTCAAACTCAAAAATTGTCTTTCCATATCCGCTTGATTGTCATGAGGAAAGTATTTCATCCAAAAAACACTTTAAACTATCACCATTACATGTTCTATACTTCTTTATCTTCTTTTTTTTTGGATTAATGACCACCATTGATTAGAATCTCCCATGAGGCGATAAACTGACACGAAAACTTTTTCACTTTCATTACTCCCCAAAGCATGAATTATTTTCTATAAGGGATTTATCCATTGCTCAAGTAATAAAGTATTTGTACTCCCATTAAATTTTGGTGGTTGTTTCCTCATGAAGCAGTATAACATTTATCCTCCACATTGTGGATCAGGGTACTCCATACAGGTAAGTTTATTATTCATAACCTGAGTGATTTGTCCCAATATGGTGATAAGATGATCACCACCAGTTGCTTCACCAGATCCTCTATAATTATCTTGAGCAGGGGGGAAATCCCTACATAGATTGTGTGTATTGATACGGTTCTCATTCCTTCTACTAGGTTCCATTTATAAACAATGTAACACACTATATTTGTTTAGGAATCGTAATACATAATTAAAAACTTTTAAAACACTTAACATAATTTAAACAGTTTATGGATATAATCCATAATCATAAAAATGGTTTATTTGAAGAATTATATACTCATAAACCCTTTATAATTATTTTTAAAGAAAATGATAATTATCCTTAGCATATCCCTTGATAGTCTCCTAACCAAGAGTGCAGTAAGGTCTGTTTTCGTTTACTAGTTCTCGTTCGGGTCCAGATCAAAGCGGTGTTTTTGGGTTTTACCCCTAGGTTAATTTGTTCCAGAGCCGCCTCTACCTGCTCATCTCTAGATAGGGATGTATTAATTAGAAAACTCACAAAATCTCTACAATACCAAAATTCTAGTAAGTTCTTCTATACTAATCCTCAAAGTCTATATTAGGGTAATGTTATCTAATCAGAGTTTTTCTAATTCTAGCATCCATGGTTTGTATTAACTTCCTCTGATACAAACTATAATGCCTCGACCCTAGTTACCCAGAGTCGTTGCATTATTACATAACAGTTTCTTGATACAAAGAATCATGTCCCGAAAGACTGATTAGTTTAGTAGACTTGGAAGTACTAGATACATTCATAAGTTTTACATTATATCATGAAATAAAAACATCAAAAACATTTTTGTACCCTTTTTAAAAAACTTATATCCTTAGACTATCCCTATAGTTCAACCATAAAATACTTCTTCACATCCTGGTAAAAATAAAATATAGAAAGCGGTGAGCTCAGATGCTCATTTAGAATAACAATATAGCAGAAACATTCATAAATAAGCATAAACATTTAAGGAAATGTATAAGACTAAACCAAAATCCTTTTAAACATAAACTTCATCATAATATTAAAAATATAAAAAAATAATTCCATTTACTTATTCACATGGATATTCTACTAGCCGAATAATCATATGCAATATCAATAGACACTTTCATAATGATGGAATGCATTATGCCAGACTTCATAACCAGATTGTCAAAGCCTTGTGCCAAGACTACAAATAAGATTTTGTCCAGGACTTGTTCCAAGAAACTAGTTTGTCTCATGAGACCTACCGATTCTTAGAAGAGTTATATCAGTCTCCACCCATCACTTACTAAGTCCAATGCATTCCTCATATGAAAATGCTTAAACATTACATAAACATCTATATTAAAACTTGCATAAAAAATGTCAATACTTTATCCATAAACCATGAATGGTGTAAAAATAAAATTTCCATTGTCAAACATATCACAAAACATTCAATAAAATATGGAGGTTTTGTATCATAATAAATCGACTTCAATCAAGCTTAAAATCTATAAAATGATGTTGACAAATAAGAAATCAAAACTTTTTGAGAGAAATATATCTTTCTATTTTGAATTCATTTAGAAGTCATGTAATTATAAAAGAAAAAATTTATATTTAAAATATTCTTATAATCTCGTAATGGAAGCTTTGACGATGTTATAATAGCATAAAATAGGCACACCCACTATATAAGTTAAAAAAACATTATTACCTTAATTTTGTCAAAAAGGTCATCAAGTACCTTGATTGGAAAACGATGGAAATATTCTCTTAAAAATATATACAGTTAATTAAGGGTATAAATTACTTTAACCCATAGTTTAGTAAATGATAAAAATGTTTTGAAACACATTTTTAATAAAACACGAATGTGGGTGATAAAGAGGTCCTAGTAGAAACTTACGTAAAAACAACCTCGTACAATAAAGAGATTGTGAAATTAACCCATACCTTGTAATTTTCCTTCGTAGAGGGTAAGATAACCTCCTATATAATAGTTAAATAATTTTTATTAAATTATACAAGAACCATATAAGTAAATATGATATCATATATGATCTTTTAATATTACTTTATTAATAATATTTCAGTATTATCATCGTTTCAGGACTTAACTAATTCGTTATCCTTTATAGGTTTTGTTACGTAAGCCATGTTTGTTATGGATAGGATGTATTTGATTCATATCCTGAATTATATAAAGTTCTTAAACATTATTTTCAATCATAAAATGAAAATTATTCTTGAATTATTATGATGGGGAATGAATCTTGTCACGTTCGTGGAGATGGTAATCTGTACGTACGCACGAGCGATAATATCATTCAATTGAAGGTGAAATATTATTTAATTGAATGATATATTATATATACAGAATTATTAACATGTTATATTTATTATATACATCAGTTATACATCATTATAATACACATACAAATAATTAAGTGTTTGAATAACAAGCTACAAACAACTTGGATACGGTAAGTCGTACGTACGCATGTATGGTGACTTTGTCATTCATATGATTGATAGAATAATTAATATGGTTTTAATATTTTTATAATAACATCACAATATATATAAGATACTGTAGATATTATTTTAGAATGGAAACAACAAAGAAAGAGGAAGTGGAAGAAGAAAAGAACATGAAAGAGGTGATGAAATGTTTACCTCTTCTTCGAGTTCATCCTTTTGATTTGATCAAAATGGCTCATTAGGTTGGCTTCATGACCAAAGTAAGGCCTCTAAGATGAATAGAGGAAATATGGGAGGATATTTGGGAAGGTTATGGCCAATAAAAAAGGCTTTGGAGGTGTGAAATTAGGAGAATGGAAAGTTCCCTTTTATAAGAGGGGTGAGGGTCGCTTCAGGAAAAGCATGAAATATTATTTAATAATAAAAACATTTTCGGCTTCTAATGGCTCACAAATGATTTATTTTGAAGTTAAGTTGGGTATGGGTCTAAAAACTCTCAACCAATAGGTTTTATACATGTTTAGGTCACCATATTAAACTTATCTTTTAGATTTAACTCTTAGTTAAATAGTTTGTCATTTACCATGCCTCTTTGTATTTTAATATTATATGGTTAATAAACTTACTCTAAATATCCAATATAACTCCAAGTGGTTCATTATTAATATATATAAATTTATCTAATTCCTTTTTCCAAAACATATATTTTTAGGATTATTATATCAATTAATAATATAGTATTTGTTTTATAAACTCAATTATGTAAATTTATACACTATTCAGTATTTGATTTTTTTTAAAATTATAACAGCATGATTACCTCAAAAAAATTATTTTATCAACCCTAATATTTCATATTAACATATTAAACTTGTGTAATTCATCAAAAGTATCAAATTACATTTATTTGGATATTTATAATATCAATTATTTTAATATTTCATTAATAAGGTAATTACTGCATCATCATTGTGTCATAAATAAATTAAATTATTTAATGTCTAAAAAATATAAATAAAATACCATTATTTAGGAAATCATTTTTTCTGTATAATTAATATTTATAGTCGAATTTATATTGTGTGTAGCCCTATATTAAAATTAGTTTAGTTATTAAATTTTGAATTTAACTCTTTTAACTCTTCTTTAAATAAAATAATAATAAATTTCCTTATATAATCCTAGTGGACCAAAGGGTTCATATTTTATTCCTAAGTTTTTTTTTGTCTAATTAAACATATCCAATAGAATTAGGACATTTTTTAGGGTAATTATGATACTATTTTTACCTTTAATTACCCTATTTACTTTTAACCATGGTATATAAAAGTCAAAAGATAATATTCACCAAAAATTATTTTCATTTTATTGAAAAAAAATTTATTTAATGATATCAACGATGTCACTAGGATTTTTGAAATTCAAATCATAGATGAGGTAAAATTATGTTTTCTGAAAATTTGCAAATGCTCCTAGGGGGTGGGTAAAAGACTATAAAAAGTTCAGTAAAATTTTTATATATCTAAACTTATTGTAAAATGACTCCAATGAATTACATTGAACATATATAAGTATTATTTTTAGAGACCCAAAGCATTACGTTCATCGAAATTACATTACTTTTTTCGAATACTTAATACAAAACAAAAACAGACACACAAGGACTGTAATAGTTTAGTGTCTTTGGAAACACGGAATATAATCTTCTAATCTTGGTGAAATATCTTGAAAATATCCCACAAAGATCTTCCTCCTTTATTTTCTTCCCTAAAACCTTTCTTTGAATATTAGGGAAAAGAAAACATAAAAAAGGGTGAGCTAAAATTCCCAATAAGGTTAAACATAGAGAACACAAAACAATCCATAAACATTTGAATGTAAAAACTTGAACATAAAATCTAATGATCAAAATTTTGAGCAAAGACATGAATCTTGGAAGTATGTAAGGCATATATCATAAGGGGACATCAATAATGATAAAATATCATGGGAATAAAACTTGTAATTTTGGAAAAACATTAAGCACATGATATTATTTCTATAGTAGCCAAGGCATTACTGCCAAGACCATCATAGTGGACAATGTCCCTTTCTGAATCGAGTTCACTCCTCGTTTCAGTCCTATAACACTGAACCGAAATAACATACCATTACATCCATGCCTATATCATGAGATATATATCTTTACCCAATGCATTGGAGGGAGATATAGGTCCCGCCCATCTTATAATGAAATCATTATTACTTGTGCCATAAAATAAACTGAAAACATTCATCATAACCCAAAGAATAAAATGGGTTTAATAAACATCATCCCATAATAACATAATCCATATAAAACAAATGTATATAATTTTATCATAAGATAATAAAAACCATGTAAATAATATAGACATTATACTTGAAACATACACATATGAAATAATGTCATCATAGATGGAAAATGGTTTTGATAAAACACTTGAAATGAATTCTTGAGGAAAATATCCTTTCTTCTTCAAAATCATTTTCTTTTCACAAAATTCCATGAAATCATAAAATAAAAGAGTTTTTTTGAAAATAATCATGAAATCTTGTAGAGTAAGCTTCATGAAAATTAGGCTTTATGAAACCGTAAAAGTATGTTTATGCTGTTTAAGTTAAAAATAACAATCTCCTCGTACTTTTGTTAGAAAAGTCAAAAAGGTACCATGTATGGTAAACAAAAGAAATATTCCTTCCATAACACAAATTAAAAGTCAAATATGGGTAAAAAAGAATTTAAACATACATAAAAACACTTTTATAAAACATGGACATAGATGATAACAGTAACCCTAGTAAATACTTACAAATAAACAATCTCGGATAAGAACGAGATTATAAAGGTTATCCCTTACCTTATGTCTGATATGCTTATTATGTATCCGGACCTCCTATATAATTATTTAAATAATGTTATTGACTTATTATAGAATCATATTCATTGTTATGATATCATATATGGTTCACTTATGACTTTATATTACCTGTTCTTTTGTAAATTCCATGTTAAAGCAGTGTTTTGGGTAAAATCATTTCATTTATCATACGTGTTTCGACATGTTGTTCTTGATATTATTACTTATATACTGATTTACTTAATTCCCTGATGTAAAAAATGATTTATATATAATATATATTCAATATATAAATATATATAATATATAGATTAATGGAATGAAATACACCATTCATGGAGACGGTAGGACGTGCGTACGCATGAACACTGTTTTCATTTCCTTATTGAATTAATTGGAATTAAGTAAATAAAACATATATGTTCATAAATCCAGTATCATTATTATTTAATATATTTCATTATTTTTTATTATATATACTTTATAATCATACTTGAATGGTTAATCATTGAAAATGAATCTCATCCTGTTCGTAGAGACGGTAGTCCGTACGTACGCACGAGCGATGATATCATTCCCGTGATCATGGAATTGTATTGAAGTGTTTGTATAATGTTTCAGAATCAATATAACTTTACGATAATCATATATAGTTATTTATTTACACCATTATACCCATCAAAGTAAGGTGGTGGTTGAGAACAGATTACAACACGGCGTGGAGACGGTATTCCGTACGTACGCATGCGCGGTGATTTCGTTTTCCGTAAGATGTATAGAAGATGAAATTGGGTTGTTTCATATTTATAATAACACATTAGTATATGAGTGATACTGATTTTATTAATTTACGATGAAACAAATAAATAAGAATAATTAAAAGAAGATATAAATTGGAAAGAATCAGTAATGGATATTACCTCTTCTTTGGCGCGACTCTTCTTAACCTCCTCTTAAGGCACTAGGGTTGGACTTTTGAGGAGACCAGGACCCCTATCATGTAACTAAAGAGCTTTAGAAGAGTAATTGTCAGGGATTTTCCAAGATTCAAAGCACAAACTGGTGTGAAGGGAGTAGGGAAGGGGTGCCCTTTTTATAAGGGAGGAGAGGGGCACCATTGGAAAAACTTAAAATATTATTTTATAATAAAGTCATATTTGGTTTATAATAGCTCTAAATTGATTTATTTAGAATCCAAAGTGGGGATGGGTTGAAATAATCCCAACCAATAGAATTTAGACAAGTCTAGGTTACTATTTTAACCTTATCATTTAGATTTAACTCTATGTTAAATAACTTAACTTTTACAGTGTCTTCTTGTTTTCTTACACTATATGGTTAATAAACTTAATATAACAAGCCAAACGAACACCAAGTGGTTCATTATTAATATATATAACCTTATATAAGTCATTTGGCCAACCCTTAGATTTTTATGAATATTTTAACAATTAATAATATAATATTTGTTTTAAAAACTATTTTATGTCAATTTTGACAATATTTCGTAATTGATTTTTCTGAAACTCATAACAGCATGATTAGACAGAAAAAAGTTAATTGAATCAATACTAACATGTCATATTAACCTATAAAATTAGTTAAATTCATAAAAAGTCTCTAATTACATTAATTTCGGTATTTATAATATCAAATTTATTAATATTTCATTATTTAGGTAATTACTACATCACCATTGTGTCATCAATAAATTAAATTATTTAATGTCTAAAAATTATAAATAAAATAAAATTAGGTAGGAAATCTTTTTATATTTATAATAAATATTTATAGTCTAATTTATATTATGTATAACCCTATATTAAAAAAATTTTAGTTATTAAACCTTGATTTTAACCATTTTAACCCTTCTTTAAATAAATTAATAATAAATGTCCCAATCTAATCCAAGTGGATTTAAATGGTCATATTTTATTCCTAAGTTTGTTTTTTGTCGAATTAAACTTATCCAATAGAATTAGGACATGTGTTAGGGGTTATAATAATATCATTTGTACCCTTAATTACCTTATTTACTTTTAACCGTGGTAAATAAAAGTAAAAAGTTACTATTCACCAAAAAAAATCATCTCATTGAACCACATTTTAGTCCTTGATATTAACCGTGTCTCTCATATTTTAAAAATTCCACTCATAGAAGCGGTAAAATTAAATTTTATATCAATTTTCAAATTCTCCTAGGAGGTGGGTAAAAGACGGTGAAAAGATCAGTAAACTTTTTATATATCTAAAATTATTATAAAATGACTCCAATGAATTACATTGAACTTATATAGGTATTATGTATCAATTTTGACATAAAATAAATTTAAATAAAATAAAAAAAATTTAAATAAAAACTCAGTTTTTAAATAGTAACCCAGTGTTTTCACAATTCATCAAAAATTGAAAGTTTTCAGAAAAATACCAAAAATTCACCCTAGGCTAATTTCAATATTTCGAATCCAAAAATGAAGTCCATTTTGAAAAATAAATTTTCCAAAGGTGGGTATTACTATTCAGAAAGGCTAGTTCATAATAATATTATAATAATATCTCGTTTAGTGAAACTTGGTATTGCTTACTACACACGCTATCGAAGAAGGTCTTGATTGCGTGTAATGCAAGCCAAGTCAGGGTTGCGTGTAGTGAAAGCTCTATTTAGTGTTGCGTATAACATAATAAAAATATATTTCATTTAAAAATTAAACAGAATATATACATAATTTTGTATAGAGTAATTTCAATAAAACTAACTTGAAATTGTGTGTAACATGAGCCAAGAATAGTGTTGCGTATACTGCAAGCTAATACGGTGTTGCGTATTGAACAAGTTA
The DNA here is from genome assembly GCA_963277665.1 of Viscum album. Taxonomy (NCBI): domain Eukaryota; kingdom Viridiplantae; phylum Streptophyta; class Magnoliopsida; order Santalales; family Viscaceae; genus Viscum; species Viscum album. The sequence continues at coordinate 1,472,727,392 of OY728119.1, read as the reverse complement.
ATTTTGGTGTAGTGTATAACACAAGAAATAAATGAAATTAAAAAGAATAATTCAAATAAAATCTTAGGTTGTTATATTATATATCTATTTTGACCTAAAATAAATTTAAATAAAATAAATAATTATTTATATAAATAATCGGTTTTAACCAATAACGCAGTGTTTTTCACTATTCATAAAAAATTGAATGTTTTCAGAAAGATACCAAAAATTTACCCTAACCTAATTTCGATATTCTGAATCCAAAAATGAATTCTATTTTGAAAGATAAAATTTATAAAATTTCAAAAAGTGGGTATTACTATTCATAACGACTAGTTTGATTGGTTGTGGTGTGTTAGAATCTTGAAGTTGCGTACAATTCAAGCTATTAAATTATTCAAATGGAAACAAACTGTGGAGCATGGGGTGTTACAATATAATTCCAAAATGATAAATTCATTCACATGAAAAAGGTTTTAAAGGATTCTATATTTGATCTTTGGAAGGATAATTTGGAAATATGGTCAGAAAAGAATATTATTATGACTTTTTTTCCATTTTAACCCTTATATTATTAATTAAAGCCCTGGTAAACCCGTTTTGACAATAATTTCAGTAATTAATTTTTACTATTTTCACTATTAATTTTGGTCAAAATATATTTTTACAGAAATTTTTTTTTTCTCTAAAATTATTCTTACTTATATTTATAATCTATAGAAAATAATGTCAATGTTTAAACTATATTTTTTCTATAATAAATTTCTTAATGTCCATACCCACCAATTTAATTTCTTGGTTAAAATTATTATGTTTAAATAGTATTTTAATAGCATATCATGTTTTTTTTAAACCTAGTGTTTTATGCATCTCAAGCTATTTAAAAAACAAAATTAATTTTAATGTAAATATATTTGTTTTTATTGTGGTGTTGCATTATACCCTCATACAAAACATTAGTCTTAAAAATTTCATAGATATTTCCTTTTAAAAAGATATTTATAGTTCTTCTTCACAATTTCGTCTGGTTCCCACATTTCTTCCTCAATTTTCTGATTTCCCCAAAGTACATTTAGTATTCATGTTTTCTGATTCCTCATAAAATTCTATATATTAAGAACCTGGATGGGTTCTTTATTATATGATTGATTTGGTCCCATTTATATTTCATCAGTGATGAGAACATGTGTTAGGTCTGGAATGTACCTCCTTAACAATGATATCTGAAATACATCGTGTACTTTTGACTGATTTGGAAGCATTTCTGAATGATAAGCAACAAATACAATTTTTTCATGAATTTCAAATTTTCCTATATACATGGGGTTCAGTTTCCACTTCATACCAAACTTTATGACAACCTTCTATAGAGATAAATTTAAGAAAACATGATATCCCACATAGAATTTCAAATCATTTCAATGATTATGAGCATAAATCTTTTTCCTACATTGAGCTAATTTAATGTCATCCTAAATAGACTTTAATTTTTGTTCTTTTATTTTTAATATGTTTAAGTCCAATGATATTCCTTCAACTTGATTTATCTAAAGAAATTGGATTACTACATCTCATTAAAATAATGTCTCATACTATTCCATTTGAATAATTTAATGGAAACTATTTTTATAAGAAACCAATACCAAAGTTAAATATTGAACCCACATACCCTGAAATTCATGTGATCATTAAATCAACATGTCTTCCCTTATTCGAATAATCTTTTAGACATTCTATATGTTTAAATATGGTAGGAAGTTCTGAAATTGAGTTTAGTATCGAGATCCTTATGAAGAGTCTTGCATAATTTCAATGTAAAATGCGGATCTTTATGAGACACAGTTCAAAGATGTTCACCATAAAGTCTTAAACTTCATTAATGCAGATCCTTGCAAGGTTATGAATACGTAAAGATTCTCTTATGGAGAGTAAATGTGAATATTGTCTTATGTAATCAATGATAACCCATATTTCATTATTCATTTTAGGATTATTAGGTGAACTTGTGAAAAAATCCATTGTAACACCATCCTATTTAAAAAAAGAATAATAAAAGTTTGCATGAATCATCGATAGTATGTCTCGTAGCTTTGATTTGTTGAAAAACCAAACATCCAAACACATAATAAGAAATTTCCACATACATGTTAACCCACCAAAATTGTCCTCTCAAATCCCAATACATCTCTGTACTACCATAGTGTTTATAGAAATTCGACCTATGATAATCATCAAACAATTAACTTTTTAGTCTAGGTGCTTATGGGAAACATAATCTCTTAACAAATTTCAAAACACGAACTTGGCAAACAGAGTATATTAATTTCCAATAATTCAATGCTTTAATTTTCTTCTAGAATTTTTCATCATCAGATTGATACGATTTTATATTTTCTAATAAATATTGTTTTGTAGTGATTTGAAAAAAACATTGATATATCCCCTTAATAATTTACATTTCTTTCATTACTAGATCTTTAAACATAGGATCTATATCAATTCTCATTTGGGTAAAAATTACAGGATTTTTACTATTCAATAGATCCACTCCCATATTTTCTTTCCCATGGTGGTATTTCATGGAGAAATCATAATCTTTAAGTAGATAGATCCATTTCTGTTGTCTCATATTGATCTATTTCCATGAAAATATGAAATTTATGCTATTTTGAACCATGCATATCTCACATATTTTACCATTTAGATAATGTATACATATCTTTAGAGAAAATATTACAGCTAACAATTCAAGATCATGTGTTGGATAGTTCAAATCATTAGTATTTATTAGGATTTATACATATGAAATAACATTAATATTTTTTATAAGGAAAAAATTCATTTTTATGATGTACCACAACTTATCATAAACCCATATTTTCTAAATGGTAGAGTAAAAATCTATAAATTTACAAATATCCTCTTTAATTTAGAAAAAAATTATTCACATTACTTTTTTAAAAATCATACCTCATTTAAGTGTAATATTTGTTAAAGGGTTATCTAATCGATAAAAATGATAAACAGATCTTCAATAGTACCCCCACAAAACAAATGAACATACATACCTCAGTTATGATTGTTTGTATAGGAAATTCTTTTATTTTCATTGTCTTGGTGGGATCTGTTGGGATTACATCCTTAGAGACAGTAAGCATAAGAAAAGAAAAATATTGAATCCATAAATCAAACTTACTAAATTTACCATATAAATATTGGCTTCAAAGAGGCTTAAGAATGACCCAAAATTGATTCTCATGGACCTCATATATTTTAGAATATACCGAAATATCATCAATTTAAAACATAAAAAATCATCAAGATATTCCTTGAATACTATTTTCCTTAGATCAAAAAATAGAGGTTGTTTTATTCATTCCAAATGCAGTAACTGTAAACTCGTAATGTCGATACCTCATTCATAAATCAATATTCAGAATTTATTCCTTCTTTACTCACAATTTATGATAATGAGAAAGAGAGATAATATTGAAAAATATTGGGCTTCATGAAGTCAATCAAATAAGTTGTTAATGAAAGGAAGAGGATACTTTTTCATTATCTCAATATCATCAATTTTCCTTTAATCTATGCATTATCTCATGGATCCATATTTATTCTTAACAAATGGAGTAGGGGGTTCCCATGGTGAAAAACTGGGGTCAATAAATCCATTATCAACCAACTCCTCTAGTTGTTTATGCAAATAAACTAATTATAAAATGCTCATTCTATATGGATCCTTTGATATTAGTATTTCAATATGGATTAAACAAATTAAAAAAACAAATTCATGCTCTAGGGGATATCTAGGTAATTCCTTAGGAAATAAATCAATGAATTCTTCTATAATAATTACTACATAAATTTTAAGGGTACCTTATTTATCTTTATAATTTGTTTGATCTTCTTCCCCAAAAATCACATTCATTATAGCTGATGGGAGAAGATCTTAATATTTATTAGATGATGAAGTATCTTCTATATAGATAAGGAATTCTTCATATTCAACAAAATAAAAATTTCATTCATCTAGTAATAAAAATTTTCATTATATTCTAAAATATATCCCATACTGAGGATTATATGGAAGTCAACCATAGGTATGGTAATAATGTCAGCAAAAAATATCACATTTTCGTTTTGTAATGGGGATGACCTTAGACATCTTTTTTGCATTGATAATTCCTCTATGAGTTTTGATTGACAAATCCCTTCTCAAAATTATAATTGAAATTTTATATTTTCTTCAGAAACTAGGTAGACAGATAAGAGTTTAATGACACTGAATCAAATAAAAAAATATGAATATAATATTAACATATCTTCTGTAACATCATTGGGTACTTCTACCTCAACTAATGTGATCACATAATCTTTTCCTTCCCCAATATAATCTTCTATGGTGGTTTCCATTAATGCTTGGAGAATTAATTTTCATAGAGCCCCATCTCATTATAGTTAAAACACTAAATAGAATTTTTTATGCCTTCCCTCTTCATTATTCTTCTTTGTGACCCCTATCTCTGAGATTATAACAAACTCCCAATCCTAGGAAGAATTTTCTAGTGTGATTCTTTCCACAATTTTGACAGGATATAAATCACTATGGTCTCTTATTCTTCTTTGATGCATTTCCTTTTTCATGGAGATCATATGACCAATTATTCTCTTAATTTCCCTTAAATATTTATGATATTTAGAATTAATTATATATTTTGATGGAACATAAAATCATTTCATCATATAATGAAACTGGATTAGAGACTAGTTCCCTTGGGAGATTTGGTTTAATCCGTTCAAAGAAATAGTCAGTATTATATTCTAAGATGTGTATATAATTCATATTATACCAAGATAACCTTAAAATGGTATCTTTATACTTCATGACACACCCGCATTCCTTTTTATTTAATATAAATAAATATATATTCATATTATTTTGTAACTAATGATGGAAATACTTATTGAATAATATCTCATTGAAATATTACCATTCTGTGAGCTTAATTTTCTATTACTCTCTGGTATTCATGATCAATAACCACATTTTATCATAATCCACTTTTAGATAATAAAACACATTTTTGACCTTTTACTTTTCATGACATCCTATCACTATAAATATCTTTTCTAGAGACTTAATCGACTGATCGAATACTATTGTATTGTAAGTATCACCGAATGATGAAGGTTTTAATTGCATAAAGAAATCTGACATTGGAGAATGTTTCTATGGAATAAGTTTTTCTATTTTTGAAAGGTTATTTTTTATAACCTGATTAAGATGACCTATTATATCCACATTTATCTTGTCTCAAAAAATAGTTTTACTTGATTTCATATAAGGTTAATCTCTACATTTCCCGTCAGTATTTATACCATTCTTCTTTCTAGGTTAAATATAAAAAAATGGCATATAATGGATACAATTATAAATTTTAAATCTTAATGCATAATTCTAAATATGGTGTAATACATAAATTAAATAATAACTTCTTGCATTGTTATTCTCAGAAATATAAACTTTTTTTCTTGAGTGATATCTTTATTTTCATATTCATCATAATATTTTGTAAAGAAAATGTCAATTATCATAAACATATCCACTGGTAGTTTCAAAATAGGTGTGTTTTAAGGAACCATTTCATGATCTAGTTGATAATTGGGTAAATCCTATTCTTTGATTTTTAGTGTCACTGCCCCTAGATACCTATATTCATGAACGAAATCCACTTTTAGTATCCCTATAGGGATGTATTTCAATGAAAAATCACATAATAGTTTCCTTAACAAAACATTAGGATATTGTTCTATACTTATCTTCAAAATCAATCATATGGTTATGTTCCCTAATCTATGTGTTCCTAATCTAGTTCTCAAGGTTTCTAATAAAACTCTTATAGTACCAAAAATAATGACCATGACCCTAGTAACTGGGAGTAGGTGCAAATTTGTTCCACTAGTACAGATAAAATTGGCCAAATTCAGTTATTCTATTAGTTTTGGAGAACCAAAAATATAAATTATATCAATTTTACATTGGGAATATTTGATAAAACATAATACATAACAAATGAAAATAAACAACATCCTTGAAAAAACATTCTAAGAATTTTACATCATAACATGGGGAAAAAAATGGGTGAGCTTAAAAACATGGAAAGGGTTTTTTAAATTGGAATAAATAAATAATAAATAATAAATAACCAATAAAGAATTGTAAGTAAAATAACACACATTCCATTTAATCAATAACTTCTCTACAATAATTAGTCAAGGCACAATCAATATGGGAATGTAAATAACTAAAAACACATTCCATTGAATCCATAACTTATAAGGGAATTATTAATTGTTGGACTTCATGATCTTAGGAATCATGATATCTCAACCATTATAATATTTCCTCAATAAACATGAAACTACTAAGTGAACCTTATTTGATTTGAAAAACTAATTAGTCTCATGAGACATATCGGTGCATGACATGGCTATCTATAACCACGCCCCACCCATAACTATATGTCCAAATAATTCCTAATATATCAAATAATTTAATTAATTCATATCTCAATATGTTTATCATGAAGTGTACATATTTAGGTAATGATACATATTTTTTAGTATTTCTACAGTAAATCAAATATCATTCAAAGAACACATTATATGTAAGAATGGTATACATTTAATGAAATAATAATATCCATTATAAAATAATATTTTTATTTAATATAGATGTTATTTTCAATAAATAATGATCATAATAAATTTATTGTTTCAAGATAAAGTTAGTAATCATAAAATAAAGTGAGATTCTGAAACAACATTTACCCCTTGATTATTTTAAATCCCAATACCCTTCAATGAAATCATTTAAATTGAAGTATAAAATGACATGAATTATTAAGGAATTATGATATTACATGTAAAATGGGATTTATATACACCATATAAAATAAATTAGGTGGATAATATTACAATATTCCTCAATGAAGTGAAATTGAGATGCAATCCCTTACTATTTGAATTCCATTAGATTAACATGCTTTAACTTCTTGTATAATGGTTTTAAGAAGATTATTATTTGTACCAGAACCATAATCTTACGTATAATATCATATATTATCCTTTTTTAAATTTTTACCACCCCTCTTTTAACTAAATTCCATTATTTTATTTTATTTTTGGGTGTCAATTGTCTTGTTTTCTCATGCATGTTTTGTTATGAAATATATGGTACATTAAAATAGTATGTAAGAACATCATATCTTGAATGATAATAATAGTAGAAATACCATATTTAAATAGTAGATATATTATTATCACCAATCATAAAATTTGGTCATGGAAAATGAATCACATCACTTTGTGGATATAGTAGGCCATTTGAACACAATTGCGACAATGTCATTCCCTTAACAGGTGAAAGGGTAAAGTAGTGGGTGATATATTAATGTTAAATAAAAAATATAATCTATTATTTATCACATATATTCATTAATTTTATCCTTATTACATTTTATTTAAAGATTACGGGAAAAACAATTCACATAACTTTTCTAGATGTTGGTCTATTATACACACGGACATCGTTATTTTATTTTAAATAGAATGGAATGTAAAAATATATTTATTATAACAGAATTACGTAAGTATAATAATATCTAAAATATATTATACATGTTCTAAATCCATAATTATATTCATCATATAAAGGTGGTGATGGGAAAAAATATGCATCAGTTTATGAGATGACAGTCCACCGCAATCAAGATTGATGATTTCATTTCCCATTTGATGGAAGTGGAGATGGATAATTATTATGACATAGATATAATAAAATCTCAACATATGGTAGAAACTAGTGTTATTATATTGGAATTTTTAATACATAATTGATTGTGTAAAAAATGATGAAAGAAAATAAAAGAGATTTGTAAATATAATTACCTTATCTAAGAGAGACAATCTTTGGATAACTTCTTAAGGACCATATAGATAGAAGTTTTTTAGGAACAGGTTATCTAGAAGTATTAAACAGAATTATAAACAAGTGGTGGATTTTTTTTGTATTTTTTTCATTATTAATAACTATGTAACATTGAAAGTTTAGGTGATTGGACACAGGAGGTACCAAATATAGTTAATTGGACACTAAATACTTAAAAACTGTCATCTATTTTGGTTTTCTATTCTGAAAATGTTTTCATGGTAAAAAGGTTCTTTTGAATCACCATGGGTCTAGAATTAAATTTCAATTAGAATGGGAAGTTGTATCGGAGTTTGGATATCTTGATACCTAATCTAATGATGCTTGGTTTTTTTTATGATTTTAACATCATGAGGTAATCCAAACTTATGATCCAATATTTTTGAAAGAAAGAAATAAAATTTTTTCTGGTCCATTCTAATGGGTTCTAATCATATTAAGGTTTGGATGGAAAGATAAAGGTACTGGAATACTGGGAAGTCATATAACTTTCCAAAAAATGATAGACAATTCTATGTCTATCCTAACTTTATCAACATCATGAATATTAATGATAAAAGTAGGAGTTTGTAAAATAATAAATGTTATGAAGTGGAAGTATTCTAGTTACAGTATATCGATGTGATTATCACCAAACACATAAATGTTTTAGAAGTCTGGTATGTTTTATGTTTTTGAAGAATTTTTTTTGATGATGTGATGAACGAACTATCCATCGGGCAATCCAATACACCAGTTTATCTGATCCATAAAATAAAAAAAATATAAAGGATCACACATAAAATATAGTTAATATAGTCACTACTAACACCAGTCCATTCGACATGGTATGCCACTGGTCTACCTGAGTAGTTCCGGCATTGATCTATCAGACATACTGTTAGTTTCAAAAAGGAATCTGATGCTAAGTTCTATTGGAGGAAGAGCTATAATTTTGATGTTGTTGGGGCTGATGAACAAGATGGGATCTGAGACCGATCATTGTGATTAACAAAAATAATGTATTCATCTATTTTTATAAAGCAAATAAAATTTGGTATTAAATTGTGTCAAGATAAAATGAAGACGTGGTTTTTTACAATTTAATAGTGGGTCTAGAGATGTCACACATGAATTGATTCTGATACGGTGGATAGAATCATATACATATGCATCATACAAAATCTAAAAAATATAATTCATTAGTAGCTAAAATTTATCAGATGCGTAATGTCAATTTTTTTTTAACTTTTGAGTAAAAAAATATTTTTTAAAAATATTGAGTATGTGATGTCAAGGGGGTTCTAGAATCTTTAGAAGTTTCAATGATGCTTATAAAAAGGCACATAAGTATACTGAAGTTTAATAAATGTTTATAAAAGGATAATTATAGTTTGTACAAAGCATCAGAATGGGATTTCATTCTTTTTTTTTTAAATTTTTAAATAGTATAGTGCATCAAAATGAGATTTTCTAGTCTTACGTGAGCTTCCATCAAATTGCATAATTATATTAAAATGATAATGGATATTGAACTGAATAATTTTTAAGAAGAACAAAGCTAGTTTAATTGGTGAGAAGATTTGAGATGTTTTGAGAAAAACCCAGAAGATTTGATATGTTTTCAAAGATTCAAATAGAATGTTTAAATTAAATTAAAATTCATGTTTATGGATATTTTTTGAGTAGGAATGCAAAATTATTTTTCCAACCATTATAATATTGGTCTTATAATAAATATATGGAAGTAAATTATACATTCTAATGATTATTTCAATATTTATGTATGGAATAGGGAGAGTAAAATAATTTAATTTTTTAATGAGAATAATTTTTGGACTAATATTTCCTAAGGAATTTTTCAATATAGAAGAAGAATGAAGGAAGAGGTTGTCAAATCAGACATACTTCTTAGAATGAGATTTCTGGATAAAGATACAAAGGATTTAGAATCATTTCTAGAGTATCTTCACAAACTTATTGTTTTCATACTGATGAAATTGAACTGAGAAGTAAGACTAAAAAATCAAACTAAGACATTAGATAGAGTTTTAGTATAAATTCCGGGAACTTTTTTTTACCTGTTAAAGGGAATGAAAGTGAATAATTTTTTTGAATATTTAAAAAAGTGAATTTTGTTTATCTGCATAGTGACAATTTTTAGAACCAACTTGAGTATGTTTAATAAATTTTTACACAAACAAGTTTTACACCATTAATGATAGAAGAAAACATGCACTTTTGTATTGATTATAGAACTACAAAAGTATAAGAGTTTATCCTACATGTTGTTTCCACATAAAAGAATTATTTTGGAGTGCATTGTGTGGTATTGGATTATTTCCAATCCAATACAAGGAATAAATATTCTTATTGAGTAGTAAACCTTTTAAGTACTTATGTTCCTATGGATGTGTGAATTTGTTTTCTAGGAAATTGATAATTATTTAATATGAGGCAAAGGTTTTTATGCAATTAACATAACATAAAAGCAAAATCTTTCACTGATTCACCCCACTCTCTCCAAGATACATTAACTTTGGTTTGGAATTTTCAATTTTTATCATAGTAATATTTCCCTTTATTTATTGTTTTATGATGTTTTTAAATGATAAGTTTTGATAGAGAATATGAATTGTGAGATTATTAAGGGGATTTTGGTGTTTTATGGATAGAAATATCTTATCTAATATATATAATTATCTCATCTTATGTGTCTTGGGTATGATGTTTCAGAAGCTACTATAGATTGATTTCCATATCTTTAAGATAAGGATCAACTGAAATTGATGAATAAGAATAATCTTGATAAAGATGGAAGAGAAATTAATAATTTATTCTAATCACTTTTTAAAAGTGTGTTTTTAAGTGTGATGTGAGTTTTAATTTCAAAATGTATCTATGAAAAGTTGACCAAATTTTATGAAGGTAATACGATGTTGAAGAATGAAAAGTTACAAATATAAAATCCCTATGCCTTATTTAACATTAATATGTGATTTATTGCATAAAATTACACTTAAAACATCTCAAAAATATTGAGAAGTATGGTGTATTTTGGAATTAGTTACATTACATAACAATTTAACACTGTAAGAAATCATATTTATTAGAAACTTCCTTAACATAAACACATATAAGACTGTTTAGGATAACCAAGGGACATACATAAGTATGTGGTGTACTATAAAACTCAGTAAGGTAATAATCATGTAATATGTTAATACATGTTCTACAATATTAATATCACTCGGGAATAAAAGGATCATGAATAATAATGCATTTCATTTCATGATAATCACAACCTGGGAAATGTAGAAACAAGTGCATCATAAACATAGAGCCAATCTAATTTCAAAGATATTATGATGTAAAAAAGTCCCATAAATTAATTAGTTTATCTCTCTATCCCATCATGAAATCTCAATAGACCAAACATTACTCAATTCATTAAATCTTTATATAATTCTGAATGCACTCGTTTAATTCATTTCATTCTCAAACATTTGTGAGCCACATAGATCATACAACATGGATTTATTCAACATAGTATTTTCATCCATGATCAAGGAGTTTGGAATACAAAAATTTAACTCCCAATTCAAATAATAATAATTGAATAAAGGATGTCACCCTTGATAGAAAATGGGTACTATATTCACTACATGACTATTTTCACTTGAAACATCATGGTGAAATTTCGGCATCATTGTCACGACCCACCCTCAGGGCCCATTCCATGATTACCCCAAGCCCACCTTCCATTGGCCAGGGGCTGGTGACCAGCACCTAAGGTGTAAATCCTGTTAACTAGGAAGGCATTTCCAATATAAATCATAAACACATCCAAACAGAGTACAAGAGGAAGTAATAAAATAAGTACAAAAGAAAGTGTTGAAAATTAAATGGGCCAGAATAAAAACCCAACTGAAAAGTACAGCTACAACTGAATAAAAGTACAACAGAAAAGACAAACATCTCGAAAAATAGAAGCAGCTCTTCAGTCGTTCATCTTGGATCCTACCTGAAGGGTAGGTACAGATAGAACAGCTCTTGGATCATCCACCACGGATCCTACCTGACGGGTAGGTACAGATAGCCTCCTCAACGCTCTCGCCCGTCAACCTCCTCCGAGTACCATCTTGTCGTGAAGTCCACCTCCGGATACTGACTTGTCGTGAGGTCCACCTCCGGGCACCATCCAGTCCTCGAGCACTCGGCCACTATCTTCGTTGTCCGTCATCTGCATCCAACACAATTAGATGCGGGCATATCCCGTGTAGGGGTGAGTTTAACGATACTCAGTACGGACCTCGAGACCCTCAAGGTCTCACTAAATCCAACAATGATAACCACAAAGAAGGATCTAATAGACAACCCTTACATAGGTATAAGCCCATACTTATACCTAAGTTATCAAGTAACCCATCTAAATCATGAGGTATCACACATTAATGAATCAACGGATAACCACTACTTAGGTATATGCCCATACATATACCTAAGTTATCAAGTAACTCATCTCAATCATGAGGAAATCACAAAGGTCAACGACTCAGCTCAAACCAGGATTTTCATTAAAGATACTAAAACCACAACTGCTGGAGAACTCCTCCTATGTCAGGTAGAGTAGTTCTATCACAACTCCAAGGTGCTACTCACTGACCTTAGACTACTGAGTTACTCCTCATGTCGAGTACCGTGGGTCCTCACCCAAACACAGTAGTGTTCCCCATCAGGGGTCTGCCGCCCAAACACTATAGTGGTTCCCATAATAGCCTACAGAGGTACTCCTCCTACCGAGTACCGCGGATCTGCTTCCAACTACTAGGTGCTCCATCCGCTGTGTTTCTACCACCAAATACCAGGCACTCCGTCCACTGGGCTAGTCAACTCACTCCAACTCAAAACGGTCATGTAGTTGTCAAGTCCACAGCTACATGGTCTCCGCACTCCGCATGCTCGTCTCCAGGAGGATCTCCTCCATGAGCTACTGATCGATACTCCAAGTATCACAAATTTCCATGAATAAGTATCTCAAAGGACCTCCTCGTCACAGGGGTCTCAACACATCCGACGGCACGTCAATCGGACGCTCGGTCTATGAGTTATTAGCCTATTCATCCTGGTGGCCCGGTTGGTTTCGTGTACAAACCAACCCGACTGTATCTCAACTGTACCCCGAAATCTCATAGGGTATACTCGTAGGGACTGTTTCTCAATGTGATTACCAATTCTGCTAATGGTTCGTCGAACAGACATCCGGTCTAAAAGTTATCAGCTTTTAGGTGTGTGCAGTTTCAGACGACACCTGATTCCGAGGCCCGGTGTGCCCGGAAGCAATTTCTGAAGTTTAGCTCGGGTACATTCTGTAAACGAACTAGTGGGTTTTTCTATCTTTTGAACCAGTTCTAGGAATTGAAATCTGAAGGCACCGATTAACTCGCAGCACCGGTAATTGCTTATGTGGACCTTTTCCAAAGTTGCGTTTTGAGATTTTTGATGTATAATTTTTAAGAATTAATTTAAAGTAAATAAAATTGGTTGTGTACAAATTTTATCTAAGGAAGGTGGTTTTTATCCTACTAAGGGGAATTTTTAGGTGGTTCTCACACCCACTTAACCTCCCAAGGGAGAGTTTAGTGTGGTGGGGCCCACACGAACCCCCAACTCTTCACCGCCCTCTCAACTACCTAAACTCCCCATAACTCACCCATATTTAATAAATAACAACTCCACTCATTTAATGGAGTGGAGCCTCTCCACTTTAAATCTATCTCTCATCATTTAATGTTTTCCAACACAAGAAAATCAATGCTTTCAAACTCTTAAATTATTTAATTAAGGGATTTGATTTTTGAATGTTTGGAAAGTGTAATTAAAATAAGGAGTAGCCTTATTTTAATTTGGTTGGCTTTTGTTGTGTTGATGGAATTTTTTGAGAGACAGAGAGAGATCCCTTGTGAATGAGGAAGAGAGTTCCTCCTTTATTGAAGAACACCACCCTTCACGAAGAACGGTTCTCCTTCCAGCGGATCTCCAATGAACAATGCTTGAGCCGGGATTGAAGGCATTTGCGGAAGCGACGAAAGCCAATGATCGTTGCCACCTTCATCTCCTCCCTTGCGATGACGCCGACGAGCCGACGTCCACCCTCTCACGATATCGTCATCGAATGACGAACGACACGAGGTAGGGTTTTTAATTAAGTATAATTTTATTCCTTTTATTCTTTAATTCTAAAAAAGCAAAGAATGTGGATCAACTTATTATCAAGTTGATCCGTGAATGTTTTCCTTGGGGATTGGGAATAAATTGTTGTGGGAAGTTGTAGGGGTTATTTCTTTGTTCAAGTTTAACATCATCTTTCATTGTTAAGATTGGCTGAATGTTATAGTCATAACGGGAGGAGATCAGACCGCATGAACACGGCCGATTCTCCTCCCCTCCACTTTGTTAATTTCAATGATGTTTGTTGCGAAGGTAGTGCGGTGTCGTTGCACCAGGTGGGAAAGGAAGAGGACCACGGTCGGAGTGGGCCGCGGCGGAGGGGTGCGGCGCCATCGCACTACGTCGGTGCTCCAAGGGGGACGCGGCCGAGGAGGGCCTCGGCAGAGGGGCGCGGCGTCGTCGCGCCGTGCTGGTCGGACAGGAGTCGCAGCCTAGGGCCGCATTGGTCTTCAAAGGGGCGGCCGGACAACTAGACGCCGGCGCCACCTGAAGGTGGGACCCACGGGGGTCCCACGGTTACACCCATGGTCGGCCATTACGGTCGCCCGTTTCAGAAAACCAGGGGGGGTGTAACCCCCCCCCCCCCCCCCGATAGAACCCTGGAGCGGACCCCACTGGGTCTGCCATTTCGGAGACAATGGGGTGGCGCCCCCATTCGCACCCCACTCGGCTGCGAGATGAGCCGCGGGCCGGGCCGGACCCGGGCCCGGGTCGGGTTGACCCGTGGGGTATTGGGCCGGGTCGGACCGGGCCCGAACCCCTTATTTTCAGATCAGGTTCATTCAAACACCCATATCATGGGCTATAAACCTCCGTTAGAGGCACCATCAGTTGCGTTGGTATCCTTGGATTGAGACAGTCATTTCAGTATATTACACTCAAGATTTCGGTAAAGTTTGGGTACATCCGGGTTGGTATGAACTCGAAACCAATTGGGCCCTCGGAGCGGAAACAGTTATTACTTAAGCTCTAGACGTCTGATTGATGTGCCATAGACTTTTTCGGATTACTTTTTATGAGATGGATCTTTTTTCATACTCCAACTGAGGTTTGGATGTAGTTGGAGTTTGGCCGGGTTGGATTGTACCCAAAATCCAACCGAGCCCCTAGAACGAAAAAGCTTATGACTTTCAGACCGGACGTCTTTTTGATGAACCGTCAGCAGCGTTGTTAATCACATTGAGAAACGGTCCCTATGAGTATTCCCTATGAGAGTTCGGGGTACAGTTGAGATACAGTTGGGTTGGTTTGTACACGAAACCAACCAGGTCCCCGGGACGAAAAGGCTAATAACTCACAGACCGGGCGTCTGATTGACACTTCGTCTAATGCGTTGAGACCCCTGTGACGAGGCGGTCCTTTACAATACTTCTTAGTGGGAATTTGTGATACATGGAGTATCGACCAGTAGCTCATGGAGAGTATCCTCCCAGAGACGAGTGTGTAGAGTGTGGAGACCTAGTTGCAGTGGACTTGATGATTGCTTGACCGATTCGACTTGGAGTGAGTCGACTAGCCCAGTGGACGGAGCGCCTGGTATTTGGCGGCAGAACCATGGTAGACGGAGTTCCTGGTAGATGCCAGCAGACCCGTGGTACTCGACAGGAGAAGTACCTATGTAGGGTATTAGGGGAACCGCTACTGTTTTTGGGCGGCAGACCCCTGGCGGGGATAATTACTGTGTTTGGGTGCGGACCCACGGTACTCGACAGGAGGAGTACCTCAGCAGTCTAATGTTAGTGAGTAGCACCTCGGAGTCGTGACAGGGCTACTGTGTTTGTGCTATCTATACCTACCCTTCAGGTATAATCCGAGGTGGACGACCCCGGAGTTGCTTCTATTTTTCCAGTTGTTTGTCTTTTCTATAGTACTTTCGTTCAGTTGTAGAAGTACTTTTCAGTTGGGTTTGTATTCTGGCCTATTTACTTTTCATCACATTATATTGTAATTATTATATTACTTCCTCTTGTACTTTGGTTGGATGTGTTTTTGATTTATAAAGGCAATGTAATCCCAGTTAACGGGATTTACACCTTATGTTCTAGTTGCCAGCCCCTGGCCTATGGAAGGCGGGCTTGGGGTAGTCACAGTATGGGCCTCGATGGTGGATCGTGACAAATTGGAATCAGAGGAGTCGGTTCTACTGTAGAACTTAGGACTCTGATATTTTCTTTTCTGTGAAGCAATAGTTTTAAAGGTACTAAGTGTGGTATTTAGTTCAGGGAGTCCAGTGTTGGTGCGGGCGGCAGGCGTATCCATATACCAGGACCCTGACTTCTGATTTCCGACTCATTGCATGAAAACACTAATTGTGTGTGTATTTTCAAAAGTTTCTTTTAAATTAGCTCAAACCAGGTAAGCTCACCAAGTATAATCATTTGACTGTGTCACATCTGTTTCTTTCAAAATGTCTTCACCTAGTCAAACAATGTGGGTACCGAGTGGGGAGTGCGATTATAGCCCACCGAGTAGCGAGGCCTTAGTACAGGGCCCTCCACCAGTTGAGACACCAGTAGAGATTGAAAGCCGCTTGAGTATGATGCACAAGTTCCAGTATCAGAGGCCTCCGACGTTTCTAGGCGAGTCAGATTTTTAGACGGCTGGGCACTGGCTGGAGTTTGTAGCATTAGCTTTCCACATAGCAGGGACACCAATAGACTTGATGGTGTACCTAGCCGTTAGCCTCTTCCATGGAGCAGCTGAGAGGTGGTGGAGCCACATGTTCTAGTTTTGTGACGGGATGACCTTCACCTGGGAAGACTTCAAGACCTTCTTTAGGGTGGAGTTTATACCAGTGACTCTACACTCTGATCATGCTCAAGAGTTGCTGCCTTTGCCCCAGGGTTTTTCGTTAGTAGCCTAGTCATCTGTAGGAAGGTGTCAGATGATGCATGGTCCAAGAGGACCAGGCCAACAGGTGGGTGACATTGGGTTTTAGGTTCGGTTGTGCATGGAAAACGAAACTGAGTCATCCATATGAGGAGAAGGAAGTTCTATTCATGCAGCAAGCAGGGTCACACGGCATGTGACTGTCCGACTCCCCGCACAGTTGATCCGCAGGCATTGGAGGAGCCAGCGAGACAGAAGCAGCGGCGAAAGCTTGAGCATCAGCCAAGCGGTGAACAAGGAAGTCGAGCTCTGGAAGTAGGTGGAAAGGAGCGGGACTAGTTCCATGCATGGAGGCCTTTTTTATTGGTTCTTCTAGCATCCTTTTTGTTGTTGTTGTGGTTGTATGTGTCTTTGTACTTTGAGCTGCAGTAATAAAAGACACCTTTCGTTGTAGAGTTTACTTTCCTGCCCTCTCTTATGTTGTTACTAAGAGGATCTGGTTTAAAACCTTTGACTTGATCCTCTCTTTCGAGATACCTAATGGAGGATACCCAGTGACCACATACTGCTGCCGACAGTGTGACTTGACCCTTGGAGGTAAGAGTAACGGTTGGATCTCTTGGTAGTAGCATCAAGGAATTACGACGTCATCCATGGAATGAATGTATCATTCATGTCAAGATTGACTATATTAGGCAATGAACGTGGTTCATCTAGGGGATGGGAACAGATTTCATTTTTCGGTAGAGGAGAAATACCAACAGCTCTTTGGTAGATTTTAGACGAAACAGGGTGGAGATGGGTTCATATAATTGGCTAGTCTCACCCATTGTTCGTTGAGCAAACGGTTTATGGTTCTCTCCGTCTCAAACAGTCTCAGGTGTATCTACTCTCAGAAGGACATTAACTTGAGATAGCAGTGATGGCTTGAGTTCCTCCAGGACTATGACTTCGAGATAGTGTATACTCATGGAGAGTGGAACGTTGTAGCATATTCTCTTAGTAGGAGATCATGTTTTCAGCAATTAGGAGTGGAGAGAAAATATAGGAACGTGTTTCAGGTATCCATTGTGGTTAGTGATAGAGTCAGCTCGTGTAGAACCAAAAATTGTTTAGGCTATAATGGAGAAGGTGTAAATCATCCATGAGAGGATGAAGACTGCACAGAGCAGACAGTAGACTTTTTCTGATAGGAGACAAGACCACAGGAGTTCGAGGGTGACAACCACATCTTCTTACGGGTCTCACCTCAACGAGGTCTAAAAAGATTTGAACGAGGTGGAAAGTAATATCTGAGGATCATCGGACCTTTCTAGGTCCTCAGCAGGGTAGGCGAGGTAGTTTACCGTCTGTCCCTTCCACCTCAGTTGCATCAGGTGCACGACGCCGTTCACGTATCTCAGCTGAGGAGATGTGTGCATGACCTATATGACATCATTGACCACGGAGAGATGGACGCCAATGATGGGGACACTTCCATGGGGTTTCAGTAGGAAATGAGGATCCACATGAGCGGGTCCTACGGGGACGGTCGATTCCTCTTTTGCGCTTTCATTGAAAGCATGGGAACCTCTAAGAGAGCACATGGGAGCAGGATGCTCAGATCCGTTCTTGGTACCTACTTTAGTTTCCCTAGATTGTGTTTTAGCTTTACGAGGACATAAAGCCCTGAGGCGAGGGTAATGTAAAGACTCAAAAAGTTCAAGTAAAATTAAGAAAGAAAATTTCCTTGAAATTTTAGGGTCTTTACATTACACTAAACTCTCCCATGAGAGGTTAGGATGGTGTGGGCCCCACCTAAAACTTCAACTTAGTAGGATAAAAACCACCTTCTTTAGATAAAATTTTTACACAAAAAATTTTATTTACTTTAAACTAATTCCCAAAAATTAAACATCAACCCGCCCAAAACGCAACTACGGCAAAGGTCCTCTTAAGCAATTATCGGTGCTGTGAGTTCATCAGTGCCCTCGGATTTCAATTCCGAGCACCGGTTCAAAAGATAGAAAAACTCGATCATTCGTTTACTGAACGTACTAGAGCTAAACTTTGGAAAATGATTCTAGGCCCACCGGGCCTCGGAATCAGGTGTTGTCTGAAAACTACACACTTGTAAAATTACAAAGAAATTATGAAACAAATTCCCTTGAAATTTCCAGGTCTTTACAAACATAACGACGTCACATTAAAATCCATAAAATGGGTTTATGGGAGAGAAAGGGGTATCTTGTAATTTTAACATTAATTATACATTAATGGTTATATGGAATAACATATCTTGTCATATGAAAATAAAGTTTAAGTTATAATATCAAGAAGATACTTGAATAAAGATAACAAATGAAAAATCCCTTACTTGAGTTTCTTACTCTAAATGCTCTATTGGAGATTTTTGATAGCTTTCAGGAAAATTGGGAGGACTCCAAAGAGGGGAGGGAAGAGTAAATATGTGTTCCAAGTAGTTTGAGTGAAGATAATTGGGATCTTGTGTGGTTTTATATAGAAAATTAGTGGGGATTTAATTAATATTTCTCAAACATTGGTTTTGGACTCCATATAACAAACCGTTCCATGGTTGTTGCCAATGGTTTTGGGAAAAGATGATTGTTTCATTATTTTATAATTTCAAGGCCCAAAATCTGTAAAATAATACCATTTATGATGTGGAAGCAAGTCATACTCTTAAAGAAATGATATTAAAACCTTTAAATATATTAATGGTATTTAAAGATTCATAATGGATTTATTAAATTAATAAAATAAACATAAAATCACAATATTTTAAAGAGAAATAATATATTTTATTGTGGACACTATTTATATTATTTATTACATCAATTTTGGTTCATTATGATTTCATAATAAAAACTGTATATTTATAGGGTATCTAATTTTTACCCGAAAATTCGATTATCTCAGAAAATTATAAAAAATTTACCGTTTCTTAATTTCAATTTTCAATTCCAAAAATAATATTAATTTTATCTAAATAATTTTCAAAAAAAATTTCATTTTAAAATTTAAAATCACAATCAATAATCATTGAGAAATGTTGGGTTTGATGATAATAACAGTTTTCCAACCATTATAAAAATTACATTTGAGTTCACAAAAATTATATAATCATTCATATTAAATAAGATTTATTTAATAATAATAATTTTTAAAAATAATTTTTATTTAATAAATCCACAAATTCATTAGAGTAAATCCTTAAATTAATTCGAATATTATCCAAATGTACAATTAGCGTTTTATCATAAAAAAATATAATTTTTTATCAAAATGATTATTTATTCCTTTATAAAGTCAAAAAATAAGGAATAAATAAATTAATAATTTAAATTAAAAAGGATAGATAAATATTTCTACTATTATGGTTACATTTTTATTGTTAAATTATTTTTATCCTTAATTAACATATTTTCCTTTTACCGTGGCAATAAATATTCACTACAGTTATCATTCTTATTGTTCAAAAATTAAGTTTAAGTTATTACCTAATATTAATTATGATGTTTCAAAATATGTAATCAATTTTATAAAAATTAATTCATATTGGTGGATTAATTTAGTTTAATATAATACCTACAATCTAGATGGATGTATTTTTCTAAAAAATACATATTTATAGAAATGATGATTTACTGCTAACTCTATAACTATTAATCTTAATTATTTTAATTTTAATTCATAAATATGGATATGTAATCTAAAAATTCCATTTAAATAATTTATAATTAATTTTTATATTAATTAAGTATAGTGGATAAACATTATTCATTTTAAAAGAGTTTTCATAATATTGCATTTTGAAGTCTAAAATTAACTTATTCTAAAATATGGTATAAACATATTTCAAATGTTATTAATTGAATTAAATATATTCAAATAATACTTATTTTTAATTTAAATAAATATAAAATAATAATTGGATTTGTTATATTACTTAATTTATAAAAAGAAATGACAGTTTTATATAAAATCGATATTTTTCATTATACAATGAAAATATATTTTTTCTGAAAAATACCAAATTTTCAACCTTAATTATTTTTTGATATGATGATATAAAAAATGATTTTTTTTAAATATTGTTTTAAAATTTTATATAATATAAATATAATATTTGTCCATAAAAATAAAAATAAAATATCATTTTTAATGAAAAAATAATTTAAAGAACAAAATGATATTACCAAATATTTATTGATTATTTACAAATAACTATAAAATATATTTAGGAAATATATATATTTCATAATATATTTAATATGAATCATATAAATAAAATTAATGGTTTGGTTAAAATTATCATATTTAAATAATCATTATTTGTTTGGATGCGGTGTTGTGTATCACTAATGCTATTGAACATAGTTTTCACTTTTAAAAACATAGGGTGTTACATTCTTCCCCTTTAATAAATTACATCCTCATAATTTAAAATGGAACTCAGTTCTTTCTATTTCTATCCATTCTCTAGAAAAAAGTTATAATTATGGATGAGTTTTTTTTAACTATTGAACACATTAATAGGAATTCAATGATATTATAGAGGTAACTTAAAAATTACATCTATTTTTTAACAAATAAATCTCAAGGATTCAATCAAGGTTATAAAAAAATATATTTCCTACAAAAAAATTTGATGGGATTTTTTTGTTCCTGTATTAATGTTTCATATTTTTTTTGTGATTCTACCAAATCATATCCCCAGAGAGTGTAAAACCAGGTTTGCATCAAAGACCATTGTTGTGCACTAGTTTACAGTTGAGTCTAACTCAATGCGGTGTTTTTGAGTTTTCCCCCAATATATATATATGTGCTAGTGCCACATCCAATTGTAATATCCAAAAAGGGATTTAATTTCTTGGTAAACCACTTATTCTATACTTACCAAAATGTAGGAATGTTTTCTTATACTTAGTCTTATCCCTTATGTTTTCTCTAGAGTTTTTTAATCATAATCCTGAAAATAACTAAACAATTCCCTTGATACCAACTATAGAAACCCAACTCTTAATTTCATATAAATACATGATTTATTACATAATATTACACTTGATACAACCCATATGATCAATGAGACTAGTTTATTTGTGAATTAGGTACATTACATGACAATTTAAATTTGGAAAAACATCTTTTTTATTGAAAACATCCTTAATATTCTCAAACTTACAACTGCATGGGATAATCTGGGTAAATACATAAGAAATGGGTGAGCTATAAATACCATTAAGGGAATAAGAACAGAATAAGGTAATACATTTTATACAATATTTGGTGGGTTTACATAGGAAATGATGGGGTATTTGTTTAATATTTCTCAAACATAGGTTTTGGAATCAATATAACAAAATAACAAAAACCACAATACTTCCATTGGGTTTTCCAATGTTTTACCAAAAATGAGAGTGTATTTAATTATTTTATATTTACAAGGTCCTAAATAAATAATACAATACCCATTATGCTGTTTAAGTGAGTCAAACTCTTAATGAAATGATTTTAAAACCATAAAATATATTAATGGTTTTGGAGGATTCATAATTGATTAATAAAATTAATCAAATGAATATAAAATCACATTATTTTAAATTGAAAACATATGTTTTTGATTTGAAACCATTTATAGTATTTATTACATTCCTTTTGTTTCATTATGAAGTCATAATATACACCGTAGATTTAAATAGTATTTAAATTTTACTGAAAATTCAACACCATCAAAAAAATTTGAAACATTTACCATTCGATCATTTACAAATTTTTATTCCAAAAATTAATATTTATTTTATCTAAATAATTTTATAAATATTTTAACTTTCTCATTTAAAATAATAATCAATAACTATTGATAAATGTTGGGTTTTTGAAAATATCAGTTTTTGAATTATTATTAAAATTATATTTTACTTCATAAAAATTATATGATCATTTATATTAAATAAAAATTGATTTATTATATTATTTTTCTAAAATATTATTTTCTCAAAAAACTATTAATTAATATAAATAAATTCCATAATTGAATTTGAATATTACTTAAAAATAAAATTTGTGTTTTATCATTTCAAAATATAATTTTTGTCAAACTCATTAACTAATCCTTTATAAAGTGAAAACAATAACGAATAGATATAATAATAATTTAAATGAAAAAGGATATATAAATACTCATACAATTAACGTTACATTGGTTTTTGTTAAATTATTTTTCACTTTAATTAACTTATTTTCCTTTTATTGTGGTAATAAATATTTACTACAAATACTATTCATACTTTTCAAAAATTAAGTTGACCTTAGTGCCTAATATTAATTTTTATGATTCAAATTATGGAATAAATTTTATAAAAATTGATTCACATTTTTGGGATAATTTAACTAAAAATAAATCCTACAAGAAAAGTGGAAATAATTTTTTTGAATAATAAATTTTTTTAAGGAAAAAATGATTTATCTTTAAATCTATAACTATTAATCCTAATTATATAAGTTAAGAATAATAATGATATATTTATAATATAAAGAATTTATTTAAATAAACTCACATTAATGGTTATTTGAATTTATTATAATGGAGAAACAAGATGCATTTTAAAACAGTTTTAAGAAAAATGCATTTTTAAGCCTCCAAAACAATTTATACAAAAATCTGTTATAAAAATTATTTAAATATAATAAATAAAATTAGATAATCATAATTATTGATTCTATTTTCTTTAAATTAATTTAATGAATAATTGTAACTTATATGATACTTAATTTATAAAAAGAAGCACTTTTTTACCTAAAATCGATATTTTTCACTATTCGATGAAAATATCTATTTTTTGAAAGATACAAAATTTTCACCCTAATTCAATTTTGATATGATTATACCAAGACGGGGTTTTTATCATATAATTTTTTTAAATTTTCTTTAAAATAATAATAATATTTTTTCATAAAAATAAAGAAAACTCGTTCATATTTTAATGAACAACAATATATTACCAAAAATCCATTCATTATTTACTATGAATTTATGAATATATATAGAAAATATAAATGTTTCATAAATTTTATAATATGATTCATATACACAAATTTAATGGTGAGGTTGAAATGATCATATTTAAATAATTATTGTTTGTTTGAGTTTTGTGTTTTGTATCGCATACGCTATCAAGCATTGTTTTCTCTTTTAAAAACACAAGGAGTTATAAAAAATCTGGATGCTAAAGAATAAGGATCTAAAATGAGTTAGTATGAATATTTTGGTCACTTCTTTACAAGGATTAAAGGTATTTTTATCACCATAATATATCTTTTTGAGATGTTGGAAGATCCAACTGTTTTTGAAAATTTCTTGAGAATTATTCTTGATAATTTTGATTCAAAAGATTTATATTTGGAGGATAAATATCTTGAAACCCAATATATGGATGACATTCATTTTACTCTCATTAATTATGAAGTGATAAGGTATAATATTATGAAAGGAAAAAAATTTGATCAAGACATCTCCTTCAAGGCTGTGAAGAAAGGGAATTATAATAAGATTCCTTAAAATAAAGAAGGTGGTGACTTAGAATCCTAAAATTAGTTATGTAACAATCTTGATGACGTTTATTCTTGTTTTCCAAAAATTTGAAAATAGGTACATGAATTTATACTGGGAAGATACACATAAATTTTTTTAAATTTTTAACAGTGCAGCAATTTTCAGCTTAATTTCCTCAATGAAATAATAAGTACGATATTGATGAAGATGATATAAGTTCAAGAATATATTGGATAAAACAAAGTTATTAGTCAAAATCCTATTCCAGTTGAAAATATAAAAAATTATCCATATCCAAAAGCAGTAGTTTTTTTGTCATAATATGATGAAGATTAAGATAGTAAAGTTGAATGGAAAACATTTTTGAAGTTGCTGGATAAAATTTTTTCATAACTATAGTTAAAAATGAAAAGATTTACTCTAGTAGTTACAAATAAGAAGAGTATGATTTTTAATTTCACAAAAACAATGGATCTTAAATAACTTCTTAGAAAGATAGTAATACTTGAAAAATAAATTAAAAATTGAATATGGAAATTCCTATAGAAAAAAATCATGAATTTAATTATGAAGATAAATTTATGTAACTTGAAGAGGTTTATTGTCTAAAGAACTCTCATGTGAAGAAAATACATTAGGATGAACATCTTGAAGTAAAGGTGAAGGAAAAGAAAGAAGAGTTTCAATTTTTTCAACAAAACTCTTCTAAATATTCGCATTCAGTTATAATTTTGAAGTAATCTATCTCTGATTTTGGTGAAAGTTATATATAGGGTGAACCTAATAAGTATCTATAAAAGTTACCTTCCAAGGTTGAAAATAAATTTGAGGTTGTTCCTAACAATAAAAAATCTAGAAAAATTGTGTATTTGGCCCAACATATAAAAAATTAAGAATTCAAAAAATTTAAAAATTTATGAGTCTAAAAAAATTATTAAAACTTACAATTTTGATAAAATTGGGAAGAATTCCAAAATGAAGAATAATATTCTAGTTTATAGTCAAATTTTTGGGCTTAATAATGTTATGATTTCAATGATAAGAATGTTTTTGAGAACCATGTACACAGTTTCAGACAATGTAAAAGTTACCGAGGTAAATATACTTACTATGGATACTTCTAGTATTGTGTTGGATTTATCCATATGGAATATATGTGTTTATTTAATCAACAAAATTAAAAATATTCCCTGATTTATAGAAGTAAAATTTCAAGGGGGAGTCAATCCTCTAAATTGAAGAAATATTAAAAATATTTGTTTGAAGGTTAGTAATAGGGTCCACCCATTAGAAACTATTTGTAAAAGATATGAACTACCTATACATCTTGAAAAAGGGTGTCTTATTTAATTACCCTTGTAAAAACATGTTTATAAAATTTATTCAAAACCATATGTGAAAAATGAATAAGGGAAATAAAATATATTATTATAGAAACTTCTCTAAATGATACAAAAAGTTAATGACCCTAGATCTTGAATAGGGGGAGTTCTTCTCATATGACTGAATTTTTTAAATTATAGAAGAATGTGATAAATTTAATTTAAGGAATAGTTGATTTTTGGTAATGATGAATCCCTCAAAATCAAGGGTGTTGGACCCACAATTACTGGGTAAAAAATGTTAAATCCAATAAATCCTTTTTCATTCATGGGTTAAAACAAAATCTATTGAATGTAGAAAACATTATGATGAATAAAATATAATTTTTTTATTAAATTTCTTTTCTAGTGAAAAGGGAGGGGTGGAAAATTTCTACAAGAGGCCAAAGCATAAAAGAAAACCTTTTTCATATTTTTGATGGTGAGAATTAATATTATTTAATAATGACGGAATAAAATAATTTTTGGCATAAAATGTTGGGCATATGTTTCAAATAAAAATTCTAAAGTTATCAAAATTATACAGTGTCCATAACATTCCTAAAATGTCAAGATTAAGGAATTAGTATAGTAAAATTCTTCAGAAAGGGAAGATTTTATACTCTGTGCATAATAATGTTGATATTCGTTCATATCAAAACCTGAATCATCATTATTTTGATATATATGGTCAAATGAGAAAAAAATTAATATTCATAGGTAATTAGTTCTTTTATTTCATTGATTATTTTACTCGTATTAATTGTTTTGTGTATTTGAAACATAAGGTATATGCTCTGATAATGTTTAACTTTTAGGATAAGTAATGAGAATAAACTTGGGTATTATATGAAGAATCTGACAAATAATCATGATGGGTAACACATGAATGAAAAGTTCAAAAGTTATATTCAAAAAACATGGAATTTTACATGAGTTTAGTACACTATATAAACCATAAAAAATAATGTTTAAAAAAGGAATATTAGAAGTTTTGTTGAAATGGGGTGTACTATGTTACCAGAGGATGGTATTTCTCATTAATTTTATAGGAAAGATAAGATAACATTTATCTATATTTACAAATGTTGTCTCTATAGTCCATGTTCTGACATGACTCTTGTGAAATGTTCTATGACAAAAATCTAAGTCATAAATACATTAGAGTTTTTGTGTAATTGAATAACCTAAAACATTATATAACGTTGTTAACTAAACCATATTTCACTTTTTTACATTCCCAAGGATCATTTTGGTTTATAGTTTTAGAATGTTAGGACATAATTCATACATATCAACCCATAAGAATAAAAAGTGGCTACCACAAATACAATATCCATTTCTTCCAAAACATAAAAATTTGAAAATATAACATGATTTCTTAGAAAAATCATAATAACATATAACATGAATTTCTTATGTATCTTACACATTATTATAACAATTGAAGACATTTTAAAAAATGGTAAGAGTATCAAAATCTTAGTAAGGGACATAAAAAGAAGGATAGAAAACATGAGTCCATGAATACTTATAAACTTATGAAAAAAAATTCAAAAAGACATACTTCTTACCCATAAAGTATTATATACTTTTTGAAACATGAGATTTCCATAAAACATAGAAAATATAAATAAAACTATAAATTTTTCTTGGGGAATTACTTTCATAATTTTGTAACCCTCATTGCTACGTTACATTTTAAACCTCATGTCTACTTTATGGTGTAAGCATCGGAGTTACGCTTGGACTAACCATACGACAAACCTCCAACATACACAAACCCAATGCATTGGAGGGAGATACAGGTCTCATTCTTCATCATAAAAAATTCCTAAGATCTAGAAAATAATAACAAGACATGGATAATTTTATAAAAACATTTCTTTTCAAATTTTTAAAATAAAATTATAAAAGATGAGTTTTATAGTGAAGCCCTTATAGATATCATATAATTGAAATTATAATTAATAGAATGAAATGAATATATGTATAAACTATAAATAATCATAATACAACATATAAAAATAAAATTCATTACAAAAATAATCTTAGTATCACATAATAAAAGAAGTATAATTTTATCCTAATGAATGGAAATTTGGTTAAAAATTCCCTTACCTCACATTCATATTAAATCAAATGTGTTTAAAACTCTTGTATAATGGTAAAAGGAGTGTTATTAATATTTAACAGGAACCTATTCATTTTTATAACATATTATATAATCATTTTGTTACATCATTCCACCAATTTATTAATAATAACTATTCATTTCCATTGTTTCAGATGTGTTCTTTACATGATTTCCTAGGTTGGTTCATATTTTATTTTCTTTCTGAATAGAAATGAAACTCCAAAAGTGGAATGAAGTGGTGTTAATATTTTTCCATAATATTAAATTATTCTATAAATCATTTTTTCCATATATGATTATAAATCATTAGATAAAACAGTAATGACATTTGATTAGATCATTTTGGCGGTTCTTTAATAATCACCAACTAGTTTCATTATTTAATTTAATATTATGTATATATGTTAATTAAATAACGTGAAAGAGGTTATATCATTAAATTAATAATCTTTTACAACCATTAAAATGGATTTATATCTATATTTTTAATATGTAAAGGAAATTGAAGATACTTTGTCCATGATGACGGTAATTCAACACATCAGAGACAATATTGTTATTTTTATAATAAAATTGTATAGTAGAATAAGTATGATGATGAATTATTCCTTTAACATGATAAAATTATATTATATATGATATTTCAGTTTTCATTTATCTTGGATAAGGGTAGGTGAATAGAGTATAAGAAAAGAAAAATAATTGAAATAAAAATAAAAGAAAATTAAAGTGAATTTTGGCCTCTTCATCTCTTCTCCTTGTGATCCCCCATAAGGCCTTTGGTTTTAGACTCTTGGTGAGAGAGTAAGATCTTAGATGTGGGGAAGAGACATGGGATGTGGATTGGGCATAATTTAAACAACTCTGAAATCATGAGAGTTGTGAGGTGAAGAGGGGGTAAGGGTAGGGTGGTATTTATAGTGCATAAGAGGAGGGTTATCCCATTATATTAATCATTATTTTATTATTTTTCCCAAAAAAAAGTGATATTATTGGTTCATATGAACAAATAAAGTAATTAGAGCATTTTAGTTCGAACCAAGGTTTCTCACCTTAACATAACATCATCCATGACTCAATAATTCTTGTATTTAGCTTATTTTGCAAATTATCGTATTTCACTATTCACTAGAAGTTCAAGTATTTCAAAAAAATACCAAAAATTCTCCTATTCCATTTTTAGATTTGTATAATTAAAAAATGAACTCCCATTTTTTAAATTAATTTTTTATATATGATTAATTTAATTATTAAATAAAATCTGAATTTACTTGAAAAATAAAAAATTGAAAACTATAATTGATTTTTTAACACCTTAAAAATTAATCAAGGTATCACATAATCATATTTTAATCATAAGGAAATAAAATTAAAATTTATCATTACGTTATAAGAAAATAAAATTTTCATTTAAATTATTAAATTAATCCTAAAATCGTAATTAAACATTTATGACTTTCAAAAATAGAAACACTTAAACTATGATCATATTGTTACTTATAAGATCCCTAAATTTTATTTAAACATTAATTTGTGATGTTACTAGTTATTTCATCATATAACAATTCATAAGGGTTAAGTTTATATTCATAAGGTTTAATTTATGATTCACAAAAAATTAAGCTGATCCTATCAAACTCTAAATATCTTACTAATTGAATATCCGTGTGTCAATTGTTCAAAATTCAAATCATAGAAGTGGTAAAATTATGTTCAAAGACTAGGTTATAACTATCTCCTTAAAGAATGTGTCATTACATAGATACTCATTGTTTCTTTCATTTCATTCTATATCAAAATGTATTTTTGAATCATTGGGCTGTTACATTCTACCCACCATTTGGAAATTACATCTTGATAATTTGTATTTAGTTATTAAAAAAATAAGGTTTCCTTTCCCTCATATCATTTTAAGATTCATATGTTTCTTCTTCAACCATGCGGCTTCTCTATAAAACCTTGACCTGGTACACTACCATATTCTACAATATATTCTCTCTATAATAAAGAATTTGAACATGATTTTCTTTTTAATAGAGGTTATATTTCAGCTAAACTACTTCGGGGCTCAGTACATGAGATTAATATGGTGCTATACTTTCTTAACATCAAAAAATGAAAAATGTTATGTACCTAAAATAAACTCAAGGAAAAAGATACTTTGTAGAAAACTGGTCCAACTTTCTCTAGGATTTCATAAGGTCCAATGAACTGTGGACTTAGCTTTAGTTTCTTACCAAATTGCATAACACTTTTCCATAGTGAGATTCTAAGAAAAAACAAGATCCCATAACTTGAATGAAATGTCTTTCCACCTATTATCTGTATAAATTTTCAACCTGCTCTGAGTTATCCTTAGGTGGTGTGGGATCATCTTCACTTTATCAGCCAATTCCTCTATTAATTTATTGTCCTATAAACTACCTTTACCCATATTTATCCCAAAATTATAGAGTTCATCATTGTTTCTCATAAAATTCCTCAAAAGGTGTCATCTGTATACTTGAATGAAAATTGTAATTGTAAGAAATATCAAACAAAGAAATATGTTGATCCCAACTTCACTAGTAGTCCAACAAAAAATCTTGAAGCATATACTCCAATGTCTATATTTTTCTCTCATTCAATCCATCAGATTAAGGATTAGAAGCAGTGATGAAATTTAATTTTGTTCCCAACGCCTTCTGAAGGAATTTCCAGAAGACATAAGTGAACCTTGTATCATGACCAGATACAAAAAAAAAATCCATCTAACCTGATAATATCTTTAAGGTATAGTCAAGAAAGATTATCTAAAGACCTAGTATCTTGAATTGGAAGGGAATGTGTAGATTTAGTCAGTCGTTCATCAATAACACATATTACATTGTTACTTCAAAAATTCTCTGATAGTCCAACCATGAATTCTATGGATACATTTTTTCATTTCCACTATGGCACTAGAAAATCATGAATCAACCCTTTGGTAGTTTTTTCTCTTCTTTAAATTTTTTACATGCCAAACATTTCATGGTAAAATCTCCAATACATTTTTCCATTAGATCCCACCAAGAATATTCTTGAAGGTCTTCATACATCTTAGTACTTCCAGGATGAAATAAAAATAGAGAACTATGAGCATCAATTAACAATTATTTCTTCAACTGGGAACCACAAGGAATACATAATCTCTTTTCAATTCACAAAACAAATTCTTCATCAACATTAAATTCTATAAACCTACAATTTTTGAGAAATTCTAACTTTTTTGTAGCTCACGGTATTCCCTCTATTCTTTCTTAATTCTATCTGATAGAGATGACTTCACTGATTCCTAAAACAAAATATAGAAATTTCCAACCCCAACAACATCAAATCCAAAGTTCATGACATCATTAATCAAGTGGTATTTTTCAAAAAAAACATGGTTCATGATGCATGATGTTTTTGACTCAAGGAATCCACAGTATTATATTATTTTACAAGATGGTAATTGATCGTGAAATAGTAATCCTTTATCAATTCAAGCCATCTTTTCTACCACATGTTTAATTCCTTCTGAGTTAATATATACTTTATAATTTTATGATTATTATATAATTCACATTTGTCTCTATATAAATTTTACCTCCAAATTTTTAAAGAAAAAACCACAACTACAAATTCGAAATCATATGTGAGATAATTTAACTCATGAGGTTTCAGAAGTATTGGATCATAAGAAAATACCTGATCATTCTACCTTAGAAAACAACCAATTCTATTCCATGAAACATAATTATAGATGAAAAACTCACCATTTATTGATGGTAGAGACAAAGCTAGACTATTCACCAGTCTCTTCTTCAGTTCTTGAAAATAAACATCACATTATTTTTTCAAGATAAATTTAACCCCTTTTTATGTTAATTTAGTTAGAGTTCTAGATAACCATGCAAATATTTTAGCAAAACATCGGTAATAACCTACTAATATAGGAAAACTATGAATCTCTGTAACATTTTTAGGTCTTGGTCATTCATCAACCACTTTTGTTTTGTAAGGATAAACTATTAATCCATCTTTATTTACAATGTTCCCAAGAAAATAAATATATTCTAACCAAAAATCACATTTTCAAAATTTTCCATGTAACGTATTTTCCTTTGGAGTTTTCAAGGCAATCCTCAAATGTTTTTCTTGATCCTCATGAAATTTTGATAAGAAAAAAATATCATCAATAAAAACAAAAACAAAATTATCCAAATATTCATGGAATATTCTATTAATAAGATCCATGAATATAGTAGGGGAATTTTTCAAACCAAAGGTCATAACAGCAAACTCATAATGACTATATCTTGAAAAAAAAAAGCTACTTTCAGAATTATATACTCCTTCAACTTTAACTAATGGTATCCAGATATAGAGTCAATCTTGGAAAATACTGAGCTCCTTGGATCTGATCAAAAAAGTCATCGATATGAGGAAAAGGATGCTTATTCTTAAAAGTATTGTTATTCAAATATCTATAATCAATGCAGAGTCTCTTTGAAATATCATTATTTTTAACAAAAAAATAGGGGTACCCCATGGTGAAAAGATATGATGAATGAATCCTTTACAAATAAAATCCTACAATATGTTTTTGAATTCATGAAGTTATACTTGATCCATTCGATTTGGGATTTTGAAATTGGCTTAGAATATGGATCTATATCAGTTGTAAATTCAACTTCCCAATCAAGTATAACACCGGGTAACACATCAATAAAAACATCAATGTATTCATTTACCACTGGAATGTCTTTAATCTGAACAGTTCCCTTTTTTTAACAATATGTGAAAGATAACATCCTTTTCTATCTTTTAACAGTTTCCCAGCTTCCTTGCATGTTATCAATTATACGAGTTCATTCTTGTATGAAAACTGAAATTCTTTCTGAAAAACAAATTATTTATCTCTACAATCAATATTACCTTGATAAACAGGAAACTAATCCATACAAAGAATGAAATCAAACTCTACTAAGGGAAAAAACAACAAGGTTTTTAGGTAATTTCTTTCCACATACAACAAAAATAAGTTTATTATAATGAAATTTTGATGTAATATTTCCCCATTGTGTTTTAACCATAAGTCACAGTCTCATTTATTGAGTTGAAATTTCTAGTTTTCTATAATATTTCTCATAAATAAATGAATGTTTAGACCTCATATCAAACCAGACATTAGAAAAATATGAGTAGAAAAACAAAGTACCTAATACCACTTCATTGGATGGCCCTACCTATGCTGACATAGTTGTAAAGGATTTCACTAAATGTTCCATCTTATAATTTGGTTTCTTTCCATCATTCAAATATTTCTTTAAGAAAGTATTTTCATAATGACCCATCTCACCATAATTAAAACACTTTATAGTTTTATTATTCAAATTGATCTTATGATCATCTTCATTAAAATCTAAATCCATATGTCCAGACATACCACATCTAAAATAATTTCTATTTTGGGTAAGACATTCCCCATGTTGATTTTTACCACACATTTCTCAAACTCGAAACTAAACTTTTTTACCTTCAGATTTTTTTGATTGATTATTACATATCTCTTACCACCATGACCTATTTTTCTATTATTTTCAAAGTACACATGACCATCATAAAACTCTATTCCCACCCTCTCATCACATTGGACAAGTATTTCATAACTTCTGAATTTGTGGTAAGCCAATGCCCATAGATATCTTTGCCTCAATCCTAAGTAAAAAATGGTTGATTTTTCTATCAATATCCTGAATAAGATTTGGAGTGTACCTTTCCAATTGAGTGAAGCTTACTTCACCCACAGCTACTAAATCTACCTCCTTTTACTTCAATTAAATGAATTTCTTTTCCATCCTAAGTCAAACCACCATAAGAAATTATTTTTCAAGGAACATATTTTTAAATTCATCCCATTATAAGGCATAAATCTCTTTGTTACCCCTGATATTATATAAAATTGACCACCATTGGTCAGATTCACTTTAAAAAGGATAAATATAGGAACTAAGATTTTTATTATCTAAAAACCTTATAAAATCAAATATTATTAATGTTCTTTAATTCATCCATCTACCGGAACTAGGTGACATGATCCACTGAATATAAGAGGGTGTTTCCACATTAAATGTTCCACTATCATCATGTTCTTTTAAGGTAGATCTGTTTGTTCTCCATCTTGGATTACACTATTTTTTATTGACTGATTCATTTGATCCTTTTCTTTGAAAAACTATTCAGTCCCAATTCCCACCATTCTAGGTTGTGGATTCAGAAAGATATAATACTCTCAGTTCCTTCATAGTTCAGCTTCCTTGTGTCTTCAATGGAAAATCATTCTAAAAAACATATCATAGATAGAGAAACATGGTAATCATAAAATTATATATCATTTTCATCACAAATAAAAGTTGAAAATAATTTATTCTATTCTATTAACATCATACAAACTCAAAATGTTATCTAAACCATCCTTTAATTCCAATTATAAGGACTTGACTTTAAACATTACCTAATATTGCTAATTCAACCAGATTTCAATTCATTACATTCACAAGGATCTTTATAGTTTAGAGTTTTAGAAAATTAGGACATAATTCATACATATCAACCCACAATCATACAATGTGGGTTCCACTAAAATGGTATCCATTTCTTCCAAAACATAAAACATTAAAAATATAACATGATTAATTAGGAAAATATTCATAACATTTTACTTGACTTTCTTATTTCTCTTACACATCCTTATAAACTGTGAAAACATTTAAAAATATTGGATGAGAATAAAAATCTTAGTAAGGGGTGTATAAATAAGGAAATAATCCATTTTTTCATGAATACTTATAAATATATGAAATCATTTTCACAAATACATACTTCTCACCCATAATGTATAATATACATACATTGGGAAACATAAGTTATGCATAAAATTTAAAAAACATAAATAAAACCATAAAGGTCTCTTGGATAATTACTTACTTAATTTCATAACCCTCAGGGCTTCTTATTATTTTTAACCCTTACGATTGTGTTATAATGTAACCCTCACCACTAATTTATAGGGTTACCGTCGTTGTTACACTTGGAGTAACTATACGGCCAACCTCAACCTTATACACAACCAATTAATTTTAGGGAGATATAGGTCCCTCCAAACATTTCAAACAATTTCCAATATCCATAAAAAATCATAAAAAATTCATAATTACATAAAACATTTCTTTTGAATTTTGAAAAATAAAATTTTAAAAGAGGATTTTTATAGAGAAGACCCTAAAAATATAATATAATTAAAGGGAGAACTGATATAATTAAAGTAATATATGTATACATTGTAAATAAACATAATAAAATATAATATAAATCAAATTAATTACACAAATAATTTTAGTACCACATAATCAAAGAAGTTGAAGGTTAACCCAATGAATGCGAATTAGGTTAAGAATTCCTTTACCTCAGTTTTATCATAGTTAAAATGTGTTTAAATATCTTGTATAATGGTTAAAAAGTGTTATTATTATTTCACAAAAACATATTCATGTTTATTACACCTTATATTATCATTTTATAACATCATGTCACTCATTTATTAATAATATTTTCTAATTTCTATTGTTTCGGGTGCATTCTTTACTTTATATCCATGGTTGGTTTTTATTTTATTTTTTTATCATATGAAAATAAAAATACATAAGTTTAATAAAATGGTATTAATATTTTCCCATAATTTTAAATGATAACAAAATTTACTTTGTTTTTAGATATGAGGATGAATCATTTGATAAATATTAATGACATTAATTTAGATCATTTTGAAGGTTCTTTGATAATCAAGAACTAGGTTCATTATATAATTTAATATTATGTATATATGTTAACTACATAAACTGAAAGAGGTTAAATAATACATTTTAAAATATGTTTAAATAATTAAAATTTCTTTAAAACCATCATTTAAGGATATAAAGGAAATTTAAAACATATCATCCACGATATCGGTAATTTGGAACATCATAAATGATGTTTTTATTTTTAGAATGAAAATAGGGAGGAGGGATAGTATGATAATTAATTTTAAATTTAAATTGATACAATTATAGTATATATGATACTGGAGTTTTAATTTATATTTTATAAGGTTATGTGAATAATTTATAAAAAATTGAAAGAATTGAAATTAAAATAAAAGAAACTAAAAGAGGCTTTTTACCTCTTGATCCCTTCTCCTTGAGATCCTTCTTAAGGAATTTGGTTTTGGAATTTTGGTGTGGTCATCAGGTCTTGAATGTGGTAAGGAGCCTTGGGATGAGGATTAGGTATAATTTAAAAAATTATCAATGCTTGAGAGGTGTGAGATGAAGAGGAGGTGAGGGGTGGTATTTATTGTGGATGAGAGGATTTTTTTACATTATTTTAATGATTATTTTATTATTTTTATCAAGATAAATAATAATATTGGTTCTTGGGACAAAAATTATTAATTAGTGGATATAATTTCGAACCAAGGGTGTTTACCTAAGAATAACATCAACCATGACTAAATAATTCATGTATTTAGCTTATTTTGTAAATTATTATATTTCCCTATTCACCAAAAAATTCAGGTATTTTAGAAAAATCCAAAAAATCATCCCCAAAAAAAATTTCAATGTGTAGAACTAAAAAATGAACTCCATTTTTTTAAAATTATTTTTTATATATGATTAATGTAATTTGTAAATAAAATCCTAATTTATTTGAAAATTAAAATTTTTAATATTGTAACTAATTTTATGACGCATTGGAAAATTAATCAAGGCCTCATATAATTATATTATAATCATAATAAAATAAAATAATAATTCATTATTACATTTTAAGAAAATGAGTTTTTTTTAAATTATTAAATTTATCATAAAATTGTAATTAAATATTTATGACTTACAAAAATAAAAACACATATACTATGATCATATTATAAATTATATGATGCCTAGATTTTATTTATTCATTAATTGGAAAGGGAAATATTCATTTGATCATATTAATATTCATAAGGGTCAAGTTACAACTCATAAGGGTCAAGTTACTATTCACAAAAAAAATTACGTTTATCCTATCAGACTCTAAATATCTTACTGATTGAAACCATGTATGTATCTTTTTTAAAATTCAAATCTCAGAAGTGGGAAAATTATGTTTAACGACTAGGTTATAACTATCTCCTTAAAAAATTCCTTACATTGAGACTCGTTTTTTTATACATTTTATTCTATATTAAAATTTATTTGTGAATCTTTAGGGTGTTACATTTTAGAGTTCCCCACATCATAAAGAACACAGGTGGAGACCTTGGAAATTTTTATTTGAGAGGTGAAGATGGAATTATTCTTGGCAGTGCTATGGATAGAAGAGGATAAAGATGTTTCCATAATGTGATAGGAATAATAGTTGATTCTATTGATATAAGACTTCTTGAAAATGTCTAGGAAGATTTTTTACAATCACATGAATAAGAGTAGTATGAATATGTTAAAATATTTTTTGTTAAGAAACATGAGAATTATTCCACCAATTATGATGAAAAAAAAAAGTAGAAGAATTTGAAAAAACTATTTCTAGGGATGAGAATAAAGTTTTTACATTTCATCCAAGGATTAGGAGACAAGTGTAAGCTAAAAACATTATTAGTGGTTAACATCAAAAGTTTCTAACAATAAGAATATCAAAATTAAAATCATATACTTATTTATATTCAATTTGAGCCTAAATATGTTAATGAAGTATTTTAGAATCCAGAATAGATTCAAACTATGAATAAAGATTTGGATCAAATTGTGAATAATGATACTTGGGAACTCATAACAAAACCAAATAAAGATAAATATTATTAGTACAATTTGGGTGTTCCTGAACAAGTTACATGAAGATGGTGAAGTGATAATAAATAAACCAAGATTACTTCAAAAAGGTTACTCACAAATTCAAGTCATTGATCTTCATGAAACATCTTCTATGTTTTAATGGTTATAAATAATTATAAACTCTATTGAAATTTACTCACAAAAAGTTTATTTTTTCTCAAATGGATGTGAAGTTGGAATTTTCAAATGGAGTACTTAATATATAAGTTTATATTTAAAACCCATATGGGTTTTTTTATTGGGAAGGATGAAAGTTATGTATCTATATTGAATAAATCATTGTATCAACAAAAAAATATTAGGGATCGGTGCTCAAAATTGGATACTTTTCTAAGGAAAATAAATTTTAAGAAAGGAAGGGTCGATATGAATCTATACATCGAATAAAGTGAGGATATTTACATCATTCTTAATTTTTATGTTGATGACAATTTTTTTCTCAGAATGATGAAATAACTTGTAAAACGTTTGTTGATTATATGTTTTTTTTTGAAATTTCCATGCATAGTTAAATGAAATACTTCCATGGGTTATAAATCTCCGAAAAGGGGAAATACATCTTTATTTATCAGAAAATGTATTCTACATAACTTCTAAAAAAATTTGGCATGGAGAATTGAAAAACTATTTTCACACTAATTTTAATGGTAACCATGTTGATTAAATATGTTGGGGGTAAATAAGTTGACTAAAAATAGTTTTTGAATCTAATTTGAAGTTTGTTTTATCTAACAACTTCAAGACCGTAAATTATTTAGGTTTTTACCTTATGTTTCATATTCTAATTTGTTCTAAATTAGTCACATCATTATTTGAAAAATTACTCATAAATATATCACTGGAATAAAAAAAATTATAATCAAGTATAAAAACTCCGAAAGAATTTATTTTTTATATAGATGTATATTTGGAAGGATGTGTATATTATAGAAGATCCCCATCTAACAGAGTTTTATTTACCAGAAAGAATTTTGTAACATGGAAAACTGAGAAACAAAATTTAGTAACTCTAAGAAAGGCTGAAGCTGAGTTTGTTGCTACCACCCAAACTAAAACACAAATTATGTAGATTAAGACTCAGTTAAAAGACTTAATTGATTAAGTGAAGTTTCCTTTTATCTTGGGTTATAATAATCAGAGTGTTATTAACCTTACAATAAATCTAGTACAACATTCTTGTTCAAAACATATTGATATCAAATATTTCTTCATTGAACAGAATTTATAGAATAATGAACATAGGATGAATTATATTCCAACATTGGAATAGGATTAAAACATTTTCATAAAACCTTCACCAAAGGAATAATTTTTTAAAAATTGCTTGAACATGGGTTTCCAAACTCTTTCTCTCCATGGTTGATATATGTGCTTCTATCCCCACTCTCATTTAGCCTTTTTGATAGTGTTATCAGGGGTAGAAAATGATGTTTCATAAATCTATCCATTGATAAGTGATAAACCTTTTAGAGAATAATTTTTATAGGGAGGTTACTATAATTACATATAAATTACATAATTTTTGTGGAATACTTAATAAATCGCACAAATTGACACACAAATACTGAATTAGTTTAGGGCCTTTGGAAACATGGAAACATAAAAACTTGTTCAAAAGTGATCTACATTGTCTCCCGCTATTTTCTTGAAGACTAATACCCTTCTTAGACATATCAAACATATAATATATCTTCATGAACTAAGGAATTAAACATAAAAAGAGGTGATCTCAGATGCTCAGGAAAGGTAAACAAGGGAGATATGTAAGCATAAACTATATAATAAGTTTATGAGAACGTGATCATAACATTATATGATCATACCTTGTATATCATAGAAGATAAACATGAATCATGGAGCAAATTTTATGTGCTCATAAGTCATGAATCAAAATGAATCAACCGTATAAGCCATGAAAACTAAACATTGGAGTAATACATGAGATTATTTCATACACATAATCATGTAACATCATTCCATATAAGTCAAGAAACATTTTTATAGATTGATAGGTAACTTCATGGGATCGCACCTACTGGGCGGGAAAAACCACCAACCAAAGTCGTAGTCCATTTTTTATAAGGGATCGAGTTTCCCCTTCTTCCCATAGTGGATAAGGTTTCCCAATATTCTTATAGTGGATCAGGTTACCCCATATTCCTAGAGTGGAATAGGTTTCCATATCTTCCCATAGTAGATCAGAATTTCCCATGATCCCATAGTGGATCGGGTTTCCCAATATTCCCATAGTGGATCGGGTTTCCCCATCTTCTATAGTTGAACAATCATGTCGAATTGATTTAAATCATTATCTCAGGAGATATAAATCTTTACAAAATGAATTTAAGGGATATATATATCCCACCCATATCAAAATAAAACCATATATATATGTATAATATGATAATAAAACTTGCATCATATCATTACCCATAAAAATAGATGTGTTTCAAAAACATCACATCGTAACCCAGGAAATGAAATGGGTATCATAATAATTCATCATATAATTCCCTATGTAATAGAGATATGTCTAATAATCATTACATCCAATCCTAACCCCTGAAAATAAGTGGGTTTAAATATCATATAATTTATAAAGGAGAAAATGGTGTCATAAAAATCATTCAATCAAATCATAAACCTTTAAAGAAATAATATTTATGGTATTCTTAGAACATATCACCAGTAAAGCATAAACTATAACAAAGTATGTCATCTTATATGGAAATATATTTTTAAATATCACATGAAACATTTCTTAAGGATGATATACTTTCATTGAAAATATATCTTATAAAACATTTCAACATCCTTTTCCTATAAATAAATCTTTACAAGTTCATTTAAAACATTTCTTGAGGAAAATATATTTTCCACTAAGAAGAATTATTTTCAAAACATATAACATTTTTGAAAACCTATTTCTTTTAAAAATAGCTCTAAAATATAGTAAGGAAGCTTAAAAATATTTTGAAAATTATTTTCATTGAAAACACCTTGAAAACTCATAAAGAAATATTGAAATCATTTTGTAAACCATTTTCTTTTAAAAATATTTTGAATCTTAAATATAATTATTAAAATCATTTGAAACCCCTTATATAGAATTTTTTTTGAAAACTTATAAATAATGTTCGAAATCATTTAAATCCTTTTCTTTTATAATAACATTTTCAAATTATGTAAAGGAAGCATTGAAAATCTTTTAAAAAAAATTAAACATACTTTTTTTAAACTCCATTTATTTGAAAACTCCTTTTAAATTCATAAAATTTTCATAATATTGGGAAAAATATTTCTTTAAAATTAAATTTCTAAACTCACTAAATAAGCTTCAATGAAATGATAGTCATCACCGAGGGTAAGTCCGTACATGTTGAACATTCCTTTTGCAGCTTAAAAGTTTAGAAAAGTTACCTCATCGAAAAATAAAAATAATATTAATTTTAAAATCGGTTTTTAAGTTAAAAAATGGGTAAAAATTTACTTCAAACAACATATTATAATATTAAAACAATTTTTGAAAACATATTCAGTAAACTTGATTTTGAAAAAACATAAATTTCCAACCGAAAGGAAAAATAATTTAAGATTTTTATAAAACAATTTCTTAATTATATTACAAACCATTGAGTTTAAAATATTAATAATATATAATGGATAGCCATATTATAATAAAATTCAAGAGTTTATTGAGATATGTTTCATAATATTTCATGAATTGAAGAAAATGGTAATTAATCCTGATAAACAATGAGATTGTAGCAATAAATTGTTGCCACTTTGGTAACATTGTATATAATACCCATAAAATAATCATACAAAATAAATCATAAAATATCATTAAAATAATTAAATTCATGATATAACATTTCAATGTGAATTATATACACCCCATAGAAAAATATAGGTGATAACATGGCATTTCTTTCAAAGAATTCAAATTAAGACAAAATTACTTTTCTGATTTGGTAAATTTTGAATAATAAACCCCATTAAATAAATATCATAAAATGGATATTTAAAAACCCATAAAATTTATTATTTTAATCATATAATACATTCATGGTCATTATACACACCCTGAATAAGAAATATGAGGTAGACATGGCTTCTGTCTGATAGAACATAAATATGAGATGAGAAAACACTTACAACTTGAGTAAATTTAGAATAGTTATCCACATGAGAGAATACCATAATTAAAATATTTTAATATCATAAAATAAATTAAATTAATTATATAACATTTCATAATTTATTATATACACCACACAAAATAAGAGGGTAGTGAACAGGGCATGTATCTCATGGAAATAAAAAGTGAGATAAAATTCCAATACCATGTGTATGACTTCTCGCATGTGTATTTACATTAAATAATAATAAACAAATGTTAATTATTTACTATCTTAAGAAACTTTTTCATGTTTATTATATATTTTACTCCACTTATTAAAATGGTGTATACAACTAATTAGATAGTTAGTTTTATGTCGGGTTTTTCGACCAAATTCGGTTCATGTGTTAAAATGACATTGGTAGGTTGACTATGGTAAAAATTTTCATTAAATAAAAATATAAATTATAATAATCATGAAACAATAATCATATTTATACACCAATTAAACTTTTAAAATAAATCATGTTATATGGTTATGAAAAATTAACTAAGGTAACAATCATGGAGACGACAGGCAGTACGTACGCATGGGAATGCTAGCATATTTCAATGATTGTTA
This sequence comes from Viscum album, assembly GCA_963277665.1. NCBI lineage: Eukaryota > Viridiplantae > Streptophyta > Magnoliopsida > Santalales > Viscaceae > Viscum > Viscum album. The sequence goes on along the minus strand of OY728119.1, from coordinate 1,472,684,663 downwards.
TGGAAAGGAAATAAAAAAAAAATTCCATAATTATAATTATATCATAAATACCATGTAATATAATAATATTTAATTATATATTTAATTCTTATTATGTAAAAGGAATCACGTCGCATCGAGGATACGGTAATCCACACGTTCACGAACGACACTATCACTTTTTTGTGAAAAAATGTAATAAAGAAAATGAGATTTTATTTTTCCAAAAAGTTAATTATGCAATAAATATAATACATATATCATTTATGTAATATATTTTTATTAAAAAAATACTTTATATGTTCCATGTATAGTGTGAACTAATCACATCGCTTTGACGAGGTGGTAGTCTACAGTTCTGCAAACGACGTTATCATATTTAAACAAATTGGAAAGCATGATTGTATGTGTTATATGATAATTAAAGAAGAGTTAAGACAACATAAATATCATTTATAGTATATAATAACATCATTTACATCATAATTACAAACAATGATAGGTAGTAAAGGAAAAATGAACAACATTGTTTCATGAGGTTATAGTTCGTATTACATAAAAGTTGTAAGTTAATTACCCAATAGATAAAATTGTGTGAAAGTTTAGGTAGAACACATATAATATAAAAAATATATATATATTTATATAATTAATTTATTATTTAATAATTTAATAAGAATATTTTAGGAGGTGGATAATGAAAACAAATTAAAAAAAATGGAGGATAGATGTTTCCTCTTATTCGAGTAACGCCTTTTGGTTTTCACCCAAGGGGATTCTTGGTTGTATTTACTCAAAATGTTAGTATTTTCGGTTAAGGGGATGTATTTTTAGGATCTATTTTATTATATCATGTTCTATCTGAAGTTTCTTGATAGGTGTGATGAATTGGGTGTGTTGAGTGCCTTTTTATAGTGGAGAAGGAGTGGCATTCTTACAAACTGTTGAAAATGGAATTTCACCCACGTTTTTCAAATGACTAGTGTCTTGAATAATGATCAAAATTAGATCCAAAATATTATAGGGTATAAATAATTCGATTTAAGTTATTTTTTTCAAGTTATTATGTAATTTTGTCTATTAATTTTAACATTTCGTCCCTTACTAAGCTAAATTTCCTTTTAATTGTTGTAATTAATTTTAATTACATTCATTACTCTATTTTTTCCAAAACTAAGTAGACATTATTAAACATTATAAATTATTATAATTAAAAATTTTGAATCCAATTTTTAAAAGTCAAATCATATAATTTGAAGAAATTAATTTAAAATTAATCACACAGACGGGATGACAATGCGGGATTTTAAACTAAAATTGTTACAAAATTTGCTAAGTTTTCATATCTAATGTCAAAGTGAAATTGACCCCAATGAAATAAATTGTATCAATTTTTTATAATTGATATAATTTTACATTAATAAAAACTATAAATATAATTTAACGATAAAAATAAATTAGGTGAAAAAGCTGTTTTGAATTAAAATTTAGTATTTTTACTATTCATCAAAAAAATCATCACAGAAAAATATCAAAAATTCACCATAAACTGATTTTTATTTTTTTAAATCAAAAATAAAGATCATTTTTTAATGTGAAATTTTTAAAATTTCCGAAATTTATATTTAAAATCGGCTTTCCATTAAATGGTGGTAAAACTTATTTTACAAAAATATAGATTTTTATGTGTGATATTGGGTTTGTTCCTATCATGTGCCTTCAAAATATATTTGATAAATTTAAAAAATATGTGATTGAATATATAAAATTTTCATTTAATTAATATCATTATCTAATAGTAATTAATTTTTTTAGGATAAAATTCCTTTTTTATCATAGAAGTAATTTTTATAAGATCATTCCCTTTATATTCAATTAGTTCTTATATTCATTTCTAATTAATTTGAGACTAATGAATTCAAAAAATATTTTTCATAAGTTATTTAATTTGATTCATAAAATAAAACAAAATGGCTATTCCATATCATATTTTATTAAGTAATAATATTTTTAATGATATATTATTGTTTAGTAAAACTCGTTATTGCATGTTACGTAAGCCATCGGGTAAATTCAGTTTTTCAGGTAACATAAACTAACTTCAGTGTTTCATGTAGAGAAATATAAACTTTACATTTCATTTAGTGCATGATTAACTTGGTGTTGTGTACAATTAAATCCAAACCTAGTGCTTTAATAATCACAAAAAACAATTTTCATTGTTTTGTGAAGTACAGAACATCAGAAAGATTAAATTAATTTGAAAAAAAAATCACAAAATCTCGTGGTATCACATTTTACCCACCTTAAAATGAATTTACCCATTGAAAATAATTTGGGTTATAAAATTTTTAAAACCAGAAAGTTACATTCACAGAAACACACATCATAAAAACAAATACAAAAAAATCATTTAAAAATAGAAATTATGAAACAAAAAAATTACCCAGTGTGACTATTAATTGGGTTTCCACATGGGAGAACATATGTGGTAACTAAAAAATATAAAATTGGAAGATAAATATAACTATTATGTTCTGAGAGATATTTATAGATAACGTTGATCAACAAATGTGGGTAATCATAGAACCATATATATGTGATGATCAAAGAGATCATATGATTCATTATAAAAAAGGTCCTAGGATAAATATTTTTGAATATCATTTTTCTATATTTGATGAATTAATTTATTGTATTGGATCATAAAGAAATATAATTACTTTATTTCATTCCTTTGGATTTTTACAATCTCACTAAATTGGATTTTCATTGATCAATTCCCACTTCATCTCTTACAGTAGAGAATAATGGTGAATTTTTCAACCCTAAAGAACTAAGAAATCATGATATCCATAAATAAAATGATATGTTATTCCATCTACCTTTACTTTACATCATTTTAAAATGGTTATCATAGGTTATCCAACATTCCTAAATCCTCATATGGTGAGATATTACTTTAATCTCATAAACTACATTGAAAGTTTAACTTAAGACCTTTTATAAATGGATAAACTTTTAAGTCATCCTAAAGATTAAAATCCAAAATAATAGAAATAACTTCATGAAATAAACATAACATAGATCCCTCATATATAAAAAATTATCCCTTTCTTGTCACATTCCAAACAGGTGAATACCCTCATCGTATATTCCCTTGAAACATGGTAATAACTTGAATTACCATAAATCCTTTTGGAAAGAATTCTTGCTTCTTTATTCCAAATATAATTGGATATATTCCATAGGTCAATAAAGTTGTAAAATTTATCCATGATTACGCATAAAAAATTTTCAAAAAATACTTAATTAGTTATAAGGTCCTCAGTAATACCCAATTTACTTTATCCAAATCCATCATCTCTTCATCCACACTAATCAAAAACATTTCAACATCTTGAGCACATTATGGGTGACCATCCCTTAATCAAAATATCACTTTTCTAAGACTTCATCCCTTTTAATCCTTTATATAAAACTTATACTAAAAATAGTTATATATTTCATGATTTTTAAAATAGAATGTTTTATTTAGAAAGTATATACACTTCAATAATCCAACTCTATTCTTAAACCATTACTTAGGCTTCATCAGATTATTCCTTAATAGTTGTTTCCTAGAATATGAATAATAAATAATGTATTATGGTTCCTCAAAGTAAATATAATCATTCTTCATTCATTTAATGTAAAAACAATTAAAGAACATCACATGCCTTTCACATATCATTTGGGGTCCCTTTATCTTCAATAGTATAACCAATACACATACCACCTTCCTGATTCTTCTTTTGAGATTTCCACTTGGAAAATAAATTTTCATAATTCCTACACATTAAAAATATTAAAAATTAAATGTTAATAATGTTACTTATATTTCTCTCTATTGACAAAAAAGGACAAATCATATGGTGAGAAACCCATATCATAGAAGAAAACCACATAATCATGAAACTTTTCTTATAAGATGTATAAATCATGAAACATACTTTTTAATCAATGGAGCCTTTTTTTATCCTATGTTATTCATATTCATAATCTATTCAAATCCATTATCATGGTTTGAATGATTTTTTGAATTTCTAAAGTATATCTCCTAGGAGTGAAGAACTAGGTGTGTATTAAGGCTTGTTGTCATGTACCAAGTTACCCTCAAGTCAGGCCTGACATACCTTATTGAAGTTTTTATTCCTATGTAAATCTGTGATAGAACAACACCCACATGTAGTATCCAAATAGTTATTTATTTCTAGGAAACCACTCACCCTATACCTTACCAAAAATACCATACATTTTCTTAAACTATAACTCATAATTATACTTATCATTAAATACATACCATGATAAATCCTTATAAATATAAAAAGGGATCTCACTAAAGTTCTCTCATCATAGTCTTCAATAGTCAACTGAACCTTCACTATCATATGAACTATAATGACCGATTCTTGATGTAAATAAGTATTAAATCATTTTTTGTAGAATACTTAATATACTATACAAATAGACGCTCAAAGACTGAATTAGATTAGTTTCTTTGGAAATAAGGAACGATAAACACTGGTGTCTAAGTGAGCTAAATTATCTATCCCTAGGTTCTTCTAGACTAGAACCCTACAAAGTCATATCATACATAAAATATATCTTCATAAATTAGGGAAGGAAACATAAAAATGTGTGACATCAAATGATCACTAAGGGTAAACAAGGGAGATATGTAACCATAAACATGGGCATAAGGGTATAAGAGTGTGACAATAAAATTATAATATAATTTACTAAATATCACAGATTATAAAAATTAATCATGGAATAAATATTATGAGTTCATAAGTCATTGATCCTGGGGGAATCAAGATAATAAACCATAAAATATTAACATATTATTAAGACATGGGATTGTGTCATAAACTTAAACATGTTACATCATTCCCTATAATAAAATATGAATTGCTTGAACTTATCAAGAAACTTCATGGAGACTAAACCAATTAGGTGGGACACACCACCATCCCTAGACATAGTACCCTCCTTTTAAAGGATCACGATTCCCAAGCTTCCCAGTGTGGATAAGGTTTCCCCATATTCCCTTGGTGGATTGGGTTTCCCAATCCACCCATTTTAGATAGAGTTTTCCCATATTCCACAATGTATCAATCCCATTTACTTTATTTCCATGTGTATTTACTAAGATTTAAATCATCACCCTATGAATTTGAAGGATTTATGGGTCCCTCCTATCTAAAAATTAAATAATACAAACATGTTCTAGAAGATAATAAAACATTCATCGTATCATGGCCTATTAAAGGCGATGGTTTTTGTAAACATCATATCATAAGCCATGAAATGAAATGGGTATCAAAAAAATCATCATTTCATTGCCTATGGAAAATATATTGGCCTCATAATCATTTATTCAAATCCTGACCCTAGAGAATTAGTGGGTTTTAAAAGCATATAAAGCATAGAAGAGAAGCGGGTGTCCTAAACATCATTCAATAAAAACCAAAACAATTCAAGAAATAATATGAATGGAATACATGGAGTATATCCACAGTAAAGAATATACTATAAAAATAAATTTCATATTATATGGAGAATTATTTTGAAATATCATATGAAATATTAATAAAGAATGATTGTCTTTCTTTTAAAATCCACTTCATAAAACTTTTTAAAATATTTTTCCTATAAAGAAATATTTACAATTTCATTTAAAACATTTATTGAGGAAAATATAATTTATACCATGAAAATAATTTTTAAAACAAAAAAAATCCATAACCTTTTTCTTATAAAAATAGATTTGAAAACTTATAAATGAATATTTAAAATATTTTGAAAACCTATTTCTTTTAACACACCTTGAAAACACATAATGAAAGAACAATGAAATTTTGAAAACATTTTCTTTGAAAATAAGTTGAAATCCTAAAAATTTGTATTTAAATAATTTAAAAACCCTTTTATAGAAAATTTATTTGAAAACATATAATAAAATAAGAAAATCCTTGAAATCATTTTCTTTTTAAATAACACTTTTAAAACATAAAAAAGGATCTTTGAAAATCATTTAAAAAGTTCCTTTAAACATAAAACATTTTTGAAGGCATTTTTCACTGAAAACAACTTTAAATTCATCAAATTTACAGAATATTAGGAAAACATTTTATTTAAAAATAATATTTTAAACTCAAAAAGTAAGCTTAAATGATATGATGGCCATGACAGCGGGTAACTCTGTACATTCTAAACATTCCTTCTGCATCTTAAATGTTTAGAAAAGTTCATTGATAAGAAAATGAAATGAATATTAATTTTAAAACCATTTTTTTAAGTACAAAATGGTTACAATTTTGCATTAACCATCATAGTATAATATTAAAAAAGTTTTTAAAATCATTTTTAGAAAACAAGGTTTTGAAATAACATAGATTTCTGACCGAAAGGAGAAATTATGTCAGATTTTCATAAAACCATTTTCTTAATTATCTTAAGTTTTACTGATTATAAATGGTACTAATACCTAAATATATCACAGATAACCATATTATATAAAAATTGATGAGTTTTCTTGATATATGAATCATAATATTTCCTTAATGGAAGAATCATCACAAATAATCTTGATAAACAATGAGATTATAGCAATAAATTGTTACCAATTAATAAACATTAAATCATAATCCACATAAGGAATAAAATTAAATAAATCATAAATTACCATGAAAATAAAGATATTAATTATATTACATATCTATGGCAAGTATATACACCCCATATAAAAATATATGTGTATATTATTACATGTTTAATAAATAATTTACATTGATACAAAATTAATTTATGGATTTGGTATCTTTTGAACCATAAAACCATGAATGAAATATCTTACAATGGTTTTGTAAATACCCATAAATATAATTATATAGATCACATAATACAAACATTGTAATTATACAAACCACATATAAAAAATTTTAGGAGAACATGGCTTTTGTATCATAGAAAATAAAAGTGAGATGAGAAAACACTTACTACTTGAGTAATATCAGAATCATGATACCCAAGAGAAAATAACATCATTTAATTATTTTAATATCATTAAATAAAGAATATTAATGATATAACTTTTCATAGGTAAGTATATACACCACAAAAAAGAAGCAAGAAATAAGTATGGCATGTATCTCATGGAAATAAAAAGTGAGATCAAATTCCCTTACCTTGAGTTCAAATTGTCACATGTAAGTTTATATTGAGAAATAAAAAAATGTTATTTGTTTACTTGATGCATAAAATTTTTAAAGTTTATTTTTATTTTACTTTACTTATTACATTTTTGTATAAATCTACTTAAATAATTGTATTTACATTAGCTGTTTTGGCCAAATTTTGTTTGTCTGTTAAAATGACTTTCCTATATCAGCTATGGCCAAATTTTCCATTATATAATCATATATATAATAATAATCATGAAATAATTATCATATTTATACATAGAGTTTACTTTTAAAACCAATTAGGGAGTATTATTAGATAAAATGAACTATTGTTACAATCATGGAGATGGTAGGTCATACATATGCATGAGTGATGTTACCATTTTTCAATGATCATTTGAAAAAGTAGGTAAAAATTTAAATATTTATATAATTATGATTACATCATAAATAAATTTTTTTAGTCATATATAATTATTTATTTAATCCATGTGATTTAAAAGGAATCACATCTTCTCGAGGAGGAGGTAATCTACAAGTCTACGAACGACGTTGTTACCTTTTTAGTGTGTGAATACGTTAATAAATTAAATTATATACTATATATATATATATAATTAATTACTACATTAATATCATATATATTTAATTTATTTCACATATTTTTATTAAAACCATTATTTATTCCATCCATTATAGATTGAACGAATCACATCACTTTGTGAAGGTGGTAGTCTACACTTCTACAAACGAGCTTCTAATTATTAAAAAAAAATTAAATCATGAAGGTATGTGTATTATAAAAATTAAATAAGTATTAAGAAAAAATAAATATCATTTATATCTTATAAAATATCTGTTTCAATCCTAATTCCCAACCTTGATGTGTGGTAAAGGAAAAATGAACAATATCGTTTCGTGAGGTCGTAGTTCGTCATACACAAAAATGGTAAGTTCATTACCCATTATATGGAAGTGTGTGTAATTTTTTGTAAAAACATTATAATAAAGTCATTAAAGTATATTTATTAAACATATTTTATTTTTTTAATCCTAGAATTAGAAGATTTTATGGTTTGTATAATGACAATATAATAAAAGACCTTGATGAAGAATGTTACCTCTTATTCGGATAACTTTTTTTGGTTTTCACAAAATGGATTACTTGGATGGATTTATGACCAAGTTTATTCTTCTAGGTTTACTAGTGGTATGTTTATTATATATTTGGTAATATATTTTTCGATCCAATGTGTATTGAGAGGTATGACGAAGTGGCAGGGGTGAGTGCCTTTTTATAGTGGAGGAGGAGTGGCATTCTCATAAATTTTTTAAAATGAAATTATACCCAAATTTGTTCTATGAAAATTTGGTCCAATAATGTTATAAAGTATATCCAATAAAGTATAGGTTATAAATATGGAAATAAAGTGTATTTTGGATTAGTTTATAGGTCATTTGGTCTCTTATGTTTATGGTTTAATCCCCTGTTAAGCTAATTTTCCTCTTAATCATTATAATTAATTTTAATGACATTCAGAAATATATTTTTTCAAAAAGTTAGTTGAAATTATTAGAAATAAAAAGTTATTATTATTCCAAATATTTAAACAATTTTTCCAAATTCTATTCACATAAGTGGCAGAAATTATTTTAAAATTAATCCCACATATGGGATGACAATAAAGGGATTAAAAGTAAAATTGTTCAAACATTTGGTAAGTTTTCATACCTAATTTCTTAGTGAAACTGATCCAAATAACATAAATTTTATTAAATTATGTATAATTCATATAATTATAATTTAAAACCATTTATAAATATAATTTTTCCTTATAAATAAATTAGATGAAAAGGAAGTTTTGTATTAAAATTCAGTATTTTTCATTATTCATCAAAAACTAAAACATCACTGAAAATTGTCAACAATTTACCTCAAACTATTTTTTATATTTATAAATTAAAAATTAAGTTTATTTTGACTTATAAAATTGATAAAATTGACAAAAAAATATTTAAAATAGGTTCTCAATTAAAAGGTGATAAAACTGATTTTATAAAAATGTAGTTTTTTAGGTGTTTTATTGGGTTTGTTTCTATCTAATGCCTATCAAATATATTTGAAAAATATAAAATATATCTTATTGAATATATAAAAAATATATTTCATTTATATCATTCACCAATAGTAATTATTTTTATTTATTATAATAATATTCCTTTGTTATATAAAATTATTTTTTATGAAAACATTCCCTTTATATTCAATTATTTCTTATATTAATTTCTAATTAATTTTTATGTAATGAATTAAACCACATATTTTAATAATATATTTAACCATATTTATAACTTATAACTTATTTTCAAGGTTATATCTTATTATATTGATTAATAATATTTTTTATAATATATTATTGTATCGTAAAACTCGGTCTTACATGTTACGCAAGACATCGAGGAAATTCAGTCTTGCGTGTAAGGTAAGAAAACCTTAGTGTCCCTTTTACATGCACCAAAAAATATGGATTGATATCATAAAATATTACAAATTCAAAATTCATTTCCACCCTGGGAAAGAGAACAAGGTGGAAGGTGCTCTAAGTAGAAAGGACCCAACGATTATATCGTTAATGAGAATTGGAAAGCATTTAATCTTCTTATATTTGATGAATATGGACATGAGAATTATAAATAAGCGAACAACATCAATCATTTCACAAATTATTTCTCAATCATCTCTTTTGGAAAGGTTAAAGGATGTTCAAAAGGAAGATGTGGGAGTTCAAAAGAAAGTAGAAACTATCAAAAAAGGGAAATCCTCAAAGTTCAATGTTAATGAAGAAGGAATTGTGAGATTTGGGTCAAGACTATGTGTTTTATCAAATCCACAGTTAAATAAATATATTTATGGATGATTCACAAAGTTTTAATTTATCCATTCATCTAGGAAATAAAAATATGGATCAAGATATCTAAGAGCATTATTGGTATGATAACATTAATAAGGAGCTTGTTGAGTATACATCAAAGTTCTTAGTATGTCAAAAAGTGAAGGATGAGAGGTAGAGGTTTAAGGGGAAGAAGTAACCATTTCCCATAACAACATGAAAATAGGAGAACATCACCATGTAATTTATCATTGTAATTATGAAGAAATCCAAAGGTAGCAAAGCTATCTGGGTTGTTTTGGATCATCTTTCAAAGACTACGCACTTCATTTCAATTTGAGAGGATTTATCATTGAATCAACTAGAAAAAATATACATCAGACAAGTGTTAATGATACTTGGTGTACTACTATCGATTGTATCTAATCAAGATCCAATATTCTCCTCTAAGTTTTAGAAGAGTATCCAACATTATCTGAATACTGAAATGAACTTCAGTGTGGCTTATCATCCCCAAAATGATGACCAATCTAAGTGGACTATCCAAACACATGAGTACATGTTGAGAGAATTCTCAATGGACTTTAAAGGAGGATGGGATCAACATCTTACTCTGGTTGAGTTCTCTTACAATAACAGTTTCCACTCAATCATCCAAATGGATCCTTATGAATCCCATTATGTGAAGAGGTGAAAAACACAAGCATGATGGGATGAATTTTGGTAGAAAAAACATCTAGGTCTATAAATGGTCTGATAAATGTTAGAGAATGTTAAGACCATTGAGTAACAATCAAAGCTACTCAGAGTCAAAAAATGAGCTATGCTGACAATCGTCGACGTGACCTAGAGTTTGATGTTGGAGATATGGTATTCCTCTATATATCTCTATGGAAGATAGTTTTGAGATTTTAGAAGAAGGGAAAGCTTAGTCCAAGGTACATCAGCCCTTTTGAGATCCTTGAGCGCATTGAAGTAGTGGCCTATCAACTAGCACTCTCGCCGAACCTATATCAAGTACATGTTGTATTCCATGTATCACTCTTAAAGAAGTACATACCTAACCCATTACATGTACTCAATACATAGATGGTACCATTAGGTAATAACCTCTCCAATTAGGAAAATCCAGGGAAGATCTTAGATTTTAAGGAAAAATTTCTATGAAATAAAACAATTCCCCTCATAAAAGTGTTCTGGAGAAACCAAACGTCTGGAAAATCAACATGGGAAACAGAGCATGTGATGAGGAAAATTTAACCTCTTCTATTTTAGAGTGGTAAAAGTAAATTCTGATGGTGAAATTTCTTAAGGGGGGAGTTTGAAATGACCCGAAAATTAATTAATAAAATTAAATTTCTTTTATTTAATTAAATGTTTTATAGATATAGAAAACACATGAACTTTTTTTTATTTTAAGCAATTGGGTTTAAATGACTGATAAGTATCACTACTATTGATAATATAGATGTTGAACAATGATCGCATGACTATTATACATTTAAGGTTTCTAAAAAGAATCCTTTTCATGTAGACAAAGGAAAGGATGTTGTCATCTAGCAGACTCAAGACATACGAAGCTCATTTTTTAGAGATCAAATGAGAGGTAGCGTCACTGAGATTCACTCTTGAACAAGCCCTGGTAGAGATTTAACATGTTAATCTTGAATGGAATCTCCTATAGTAGAAGTGGAAGTTAATTGAGGTTACCACCTGAGCGATGTTATCCGAGCTACCCCAAAAGTATGTCACAATCACACACCTTACCCTTAGGTATTATGCGGGTGTTATAAGGGGTTATGTAATAAGGTATTAGTTACTTATTCTGAAATATCTTTTATAAATAAAATTCTTATTCCATCAATTCCTTTATGAGATTTATTTTCCTTAAAAATATAATAAATTACATAAATCAGCTTTTCTAGTAAAATGGTACTTTTTCAGAAATATAGAAATTATAATATTAAACTAAGTTTTTATTAATAATTTTATTACAATATTTTTATAAGAACACTTTTTATAATTATAAATGATGATAATATGTATTGTTCTTAGTCAATAAAAGATTAAGTATTCAGTTGGATAAGAATTATATTTTAATATGATAAAACGGAAATTTTATTTTGAATTAAACAATTTATTTTGATGAATTAATGAAATTTTGAAATATTTAATATTTTAATAAAATATTACTATCAAATTAATTTTATAAATAATAAATGAGTATTTAATTTTTATGAAGTCAAATATAATTTTTATTAAGGTTTAAAAACTGTTTTTTCAAAACCCATCAATTTTCCATAAATACCAGTTGCTATTTTAAAAGTGAAAATTCACATATTTAAAAAATTATTTAGATAGAATAAATATTATTTTTGGAATGAGGTTGTCAAAATTATCTGATGAATATTTTTTTCAAAATTTTCAAAAATAGTCGAATTTTTGGGTAAAAAGAAAATACTGAATAAATATATTGTGTGTTTTATGACATCATAATGACCCAAAAGTGATGTAATAAAATACTAAAAAATGGATATTCTGCCAATATATGTTTTAACTTTAAAATATTTTGATTTTTAATTTGTTTCATTAATTTTATAATTCCTTAGTAGACCCTCCAACACTTGTAAAATATTTTAACAATTTAAAATGATTTTCTTTAGAGTGTGACTCAACTCGATATAAGAAAGCATAATATTTTAATATGTTAGGCCCTTGAACTTATAAAATATTTTATACCACTCCCCTTGGAATGAAACTATGATAAAAACCCTGGTAAGGTTTGTGGTTTTGATTAGTTTAATGTGTAGTGTCTAAAACCTAAAAAAATAAAGAATTCCCCATCAATTTCTATATAATCCCACCCAACCTCCAGTTACTCTTCACTAAAACCATTTATAGGTAGAAATAACTTTTTACTATACTCTCTAGAGTCCTAAAAAGATGCCCCAATCTCCAAATAATCTTATCTCAAGCCTCTCCCAAGCCTTAGGGATCACACTTCCAAGTAAGGGATTCCTCTCCTCCTCTTTGAATTCAAGCAACTTCTTTGAGATTAGTTCCATTAATTTCAATTGAGTGAATTTAAATTCATTTGTAATAATTATCGTACTATATAATTTATGTTATTTTTATTAGGATTCATTTATCCTCCCTCATTTGGTGCCTTAACTAAGTCGTTACTATGCCGAAATTCCATAAGGGATCATCCACCCTCCTTTTTTATCAAGCATTATTTTCATGTCATGTCTTTTAATTTCATTTATTCCTATGTTGGTATATGTTATTAAATATAATCCCTAATTAAAATTTTATTTTTAAATCATGTGATCCCCTTTCACTCTAATTTATCCCCCTTATGAACCATTATGTACTCTTGTTACTATGCCGAATTTTAGTAAGGGATTCCTTCATTTCTCATTTTGTCCAAGTTTCATTATATTGTTATACCATTTTATTTCTTATTAAAAATGTTGGGGTATGAATGTTCACCTCCCCCATACTTCCCATCATATGTTTTAAGGATGAGAGACCACTTCATATCTCATTAATCTCTCCCATGTACACTCTTTACCATGATGATCTTTCATAAGATTTATTCAATTTCTCTTCATTCTTCAAGTTTATTTATTAAGTTACACATTCTATATAAAACTTCATTGTGTTGGGTAATGTGTCTACGTTAATACATTAATAGAAATTTCATGTTAATATGATAAGATACCCTTTTATCTCCCATAAACCATTTTTATGAATTTTTCTGTCACGATGTTAGGCTGTAGAAATTACACCGTGTTTTTAAAGAAACATCATCATTTAGTGAATACCATACACATTTCTCTATCAAGGGTATTCACATTTTTGAAAACACACACACAAACACATATATATATATATAATGGTAATTACATGTATGTATTCCACATTCTTTAATCATTGAATAACTTATGATGTTGAATAATTTCATGTTATATGATCCATGTGGCACAATTATTCATGAAATGAAATATTTATAAAGGGTTCACCCTAATAATGATTCAATGAATTGGGTGGTGTTTTGTATAATGATACTCCATGTGAAATGTGGGTTTACACATGATAATTCATGTGTAATGGGGTTTTACTCAGGCTAATTCATGTGCAATGAGGGTTTACTCATGTCATTTCATGTGCAATGAGGGTTTAATCATGATAATTCATGTGAAATGATGGTTTAATCATGATAATCCATGTGCAATAAACCTTGGATCATAAAAAATATCATGTTCTATGTTGTTGAAACATTTCCATGTTATTATAATCATGTTATATCATATATTTATGTTTATGTTTCTCTTGTGCTCTATTCATGTGCCAATTTCCTAACATGTGTTGTATTCTTAATGTCATCTCTTGATTCCTCCCTTATTGGGCTTTATGTATCTCCCTTTTATTATGTATGTTCTCAGGTTATCCCAAGAAATACTAATCACAAAGGAACGTTATGGTCATGTAAAATAATATTTCAATAAAGATGTTGTATTTTATGTTTTATGTTGTTATGTAAAGTTATTTATTTCAAAAGACACTAGAATTCTCGACCCATGGAGTTTTCTTACGTGAAAGTTTATGTAATAAATAATTTTGAATTGTGTAATAAATAGAAGGGTTTTCATATCAACTACTTTAAAAAAATCAATTAGAAATCAGATTCAAAAAGTATTCTCATGGAAATTTTGTCAAACTTAAAGGCGAGTTTAAGACTTTTTAAATTGGTTATGATGTTGATGTGAGATTTTTGTAAAGAAATAACTATGTGGTCTATGTAAATGATTGATGATATAATTTTTTTTGATTATTTCACTGATTCAGTTTAACATGAATCTGATAAGTCTGATGACATGATAAAGAATCTGTCAAAACAATTCCAAAAATAAAAGGAAGAACAACCTAGCCGCATTCAAGAAGATATAGAATTGAATGGGATGATGAATTAAGTAGCTTTAACTATGAAATGTGAAAGGGAACTCAAGGAATATATTGTATAAAAACTCAAATATCATGAATAAGTGATAAAATCTCAAGGTGAATTTCTTGAGCCTCAAGAAGACAAAATAAAAAATCTTGAAAATAAACACCAGGAATATGAATAGTTGATCAAGAAGTTTGAAGACAATCATAAGGAATTAAAGAAGTTAAGGCTACCATGAAAAATATGATGTCTAAGGATAAAAAAATGATAAATTATTTTATCTTAAACATCGATCTTTTTTTTATTTTACCTTATAACAAATTCTTTCATCATAATGAAATTTTTTATCTTTCCGTTATTTTTCTTTGTATATTCCTAACATTTTAGGTACAATTTTTTTCTTTCCATCTATTCTTTTTTCAAAATCACAAAGCAGGAGAAAATAATGATAAAAAATAATATTATAAAATAATATGCCTCACTAAGGGGTTGAATACATAAAAAAGAAATTATTAAGTAAGGAAGAGTAATTTCTCTATGAAAAATAATAATATGATCCTTAAGGATTTCAAAACCTAAGGTGGAGTTATTCGTATTCATCATGATCCATAAATAAAAAGGGAGATAAGTATTTCTTTTATGCTTATAAATGAAAACCTTAGTCCTTGTTTTATTTTACGAAAAAAAAGTTCTTTCTTAAAAGGGGGATATTTTTATGCTAATAATTTTTCTTATGACTTTTCCATTCCTTTATGTTTTGAGAATCACAAACACGTTTTCTTAAAGAAAACTATCTTTCTCTAAACAACTTCCTCTTCAGGAAAATTTTCTTTGTCTAATAATGTTTTTTGTCCTAAACTATGGTTTTCAATGTCTTATCTAGTGTTTTATTAAACAAAATAAAACCATATTTTTATTATGTAAAAAATTGGATACTTATCTAACTTAGATTCTTATAGTTCATTAAAATCCAATTCTCCCAGAATTGTGAATCCGAATTAATCTGAAATAAGAATCCAATTTCTTTGGAAATCAGACTCTGATTTCTTCTGAAATAAAACTCTGATTTCTTCGAAAATCGTACTCTGATTTATTATGATATTAGAGTCTAAATTTTCATGAAATTAGACTACGATTTCATCTGAAATGGGTCTAATTTCTCTAGATATCAGAATATGATTTCCTCTACAATCATACTCTGATTTATTCTGAAATTAGACTCACAATTCTTCTGAAATCAGACATTGATTTCTCATGAAATTAAACTCTGATTTATCTTGAAATATAACACTGATTTTTTTTGGAAATCAGGTTATGATTTCATATGAAATCAGATTTTGAATTCATCATAAATCAGATTCTGAATTCATCAGATTCCAATTTCATCTTAATTTCACCTTTCATTTCATCAAATCATAAATTTTTTGATGTTTCTTTAATATATAAATGTTTCTTAAGCATGATAATTCTTCCCATGTTTTCTTACATGAAACGATTTTGTACAATAAATTTTTTTAACTAGATATTGGTTCATTGAAATGTGTATAAGTCCCTCTGAAATTTAAGGAAAAATATGATTATTGGAGGAGGAAGTATTACCATTGGAATCAATGCCTATAAATGCCCAACCATTTTAATGTTCTCAGGGATAGAGTTTTCATGGAGAGTTATTGATCTCTAGAATGAAGTGACACTCTATGAAAGCCCTGCTCATCCTACTTTATTTGAATTTTGTGAACAACTTGTTCAAGATGAGAAAATATTGTTTAGCATACCTAGTGCGATTAGGATTGTTGTTTTTATCAATTTAGGACTTCCATGGTTATAAATACATAGGTACCGATCACCTTAGAGATCGAGGTTTGGCAAGGATATAATAATTTATTCTAATCTTCATATCAATGGCGTACCCTAATTTGGGTAAGACAGACTTTATTGAATTTATTAATCAATCGATCTTTATCCAAGGTTATCGGATACCCATCTCTTTGGGTAAAAATATTTCTAATACTTTTCCTATTTTTGTTACAAGTTTTACTTCCAATGTATTTTGTTAAATAAAGAAATTGTAACATTCTTACACTATCTTACACATGTATACTCTAATATAAATAAGATTATATATTCTTTAAGGTCAAATATTTCCCAAATTAAACTTGTCTTACGTTTTTTATGGGATCCATCTTATCAAATCCTAAGAAAATTATTTTCATTATTAAGAACTAAATAGATTTTTTGATTCCATCTTGATTAATTTTATCAAACATTGATTTTCATAAGGATAAAAATGAAAGTTTTCCAACCTATAATTCACCACCCCTCTTGCAATATAGAAATCTACATATACATTTCGATCTAACAAATATCTGTTCAAATGATTATAATTTTTATGTTTCAATATTTTTTTTAATATTTTGAAGTGTTTTAAAGCTAGTTGTTTATTGATTTATGTAATTTCAATTTTGGGTGTTAATGATGAGACTTTAAAGATTAATGTATTATTTAATATTTTAAATATTATCCAATATTGTGATAACAATTACGGTTTTTATTAATGTATAAATATAAGTGAAAAAACATTATATTCTTTTTAGATCTTGAGACCCATTTAAAGTAATTTTTTGTAATATTTCCCTAAAAATTCATTTCAAATATTATTGGTGTGGAACAAGAGATGAGATAAAATTGAAACTAATCGAAGAATGAATAAAAAATTAAATTAAACTTATAAATTATAAGATATCATATAAGTATATTTTACTAAAATAAATATTTTGATGGTAAAATTATTTATCAAATACTTAGAGAAATATAGGGAATGTAATAATAAAATATCATGTGTTAATTTTGAAAAAACAAATCTATAAGTATTTTTCATATAGAGGTACATGAATTTTTGAAATAATAATATTTCTAGCCAAGACATAGAAAAATATTTTCTCCAGAAAATCTATATCTAATTTTAATACATTTTTATGATAAATTAATTTTTAAAGAATTATGTTAAATTATGAGGGTAAAATTTAATTAACTTCTAGAATTTAGTACATGTACCTTTTTAATTTAAAAAGAATACTATGTTTGATTTTCTATACACCATGCAATGTTGTGCATAAAATGAACTAGGATATACTAATAAATTATTATTAAAATATGGACTTTATAAAATAATTTTTGGATTGATAGGAATGAATAAGGGTCACCACATTATGAAATATATTTATAGATATTTTCCTCAATTGAAATAAAATTATTAATTCCATGGAAATGAGAACTCATTTTTTTAAATAAAATATTTATCGAATTATTTTTATGAAAACTTATTTTCTTTGCACACTATTTTAATTAAATTAAATTATATAAATCACTCTAAATGAATTATTTTAATTAATTTTAAATATAATATATTCAGTAAAATAAATTCTCATTCATCTAATGGTGGTTAATAGATATGGAATGAGTATAGATTTATTTTATTGTTTCAATATACATTTTCCTCAAAAATTGTTTTTATTTCATTATATGAATCGATATTGTGATTATTTTTTTCCAATTATAAAAATTATATTTGATAAATATAAATAATTTATAAAATCCTCACATCAAAACACTATTGAGAAAATTCTTTTATATTCTTCATAAAACTTTTATTTTTGGTTGATTAGTGAAAAATAAATAATCTAAAAAAGAACTATAATTTTTTATCTTTTATAAAATTAATTTTAGTGTTACAATATTATGGTATTTTTTTGAAATTCAGACAGTTTTTTATTTATTAAACAAAATTCAACTAATATTATGGGAATCAATGATATACATGTTTTTTCAAAAATAATTTCTATGCTTAAACTATTTATTTTTTTAAAACTCATTTTTCATTGGTTTTTGTGCTCTTATATTAAAAAATAGTTTCTACCACTTAATAAATAATAATCCTTAAAAATGTATTTATTTTTCTAAATCATGAGGTTAAAATTATATGAGGAGTTAAATTTCATTTTCATCCACAGTCATTAGTAATCATTGTAATAGGTTTTCACCACAATAAATTATAAGACATATTAATTAATATTAAAAAATTATAATAAGATCACAACATCCCACTTTAATTATTCTTTTATTAGTCTATTTAAATTCCATATCACCTTATATTTGAATATATATAAATCTTATGCCAATTTCCTTTGATTATAACCCATATATTATTTTATTTAATGAACAATTTAAAAATGCCACCCTTATTTTTCTAATATCTCTAATATTTTTTATAGGGACAAGAAGAAGTTATGGATGGTCATAAACAATTATTTTTAATATAGATAAATTTTATTTGTTATAGAATTTTATTTTTAATTTTTAGTGATCATAAATTTATATTTAATGGATAGGAATGTCGATGAAGTGATTGTGAAAGCAAAAAAAAGAAAATCAAGTGAATTAATTTTTTTTAAAAAAAAGGGAAATATTTTGGTTGAATTATGATGATCCACGAATTATATGGATAATTATAAAGTCTATGTTATTTTTAAAGTATTTATATTCTAATTACACTATTAACTTGATGTTTTTAATGTCTAAATATATGAGTAGTCATGAAAATTACTTCAAATGGTATTTAATGTTTTGAATTTATTTCAAATCGTCGTAAAAAGAAAAAACACAACCTTGAACATGATGGTGGAACTTTTATATCCATTAATTCATGGTTTATGTATGATCCTATTTTAATTTTGAAAATAAATTTCATGAAATTTAAATACTAAAAATGTGAAATAACCCGTGATTTTTTTCTTTAACAATGGGATACATCAACCTTTTTCAAAACATAATGCAGGTTCAATTTTAAAAAACAAATATTCCAAAATTTAATTATAAAAAATCATTCCCACGTAATAAATTCGCTATAGTTATCATACACGTCTCTTAAAAATTCATTAATCTCAATCAAATTTATGATATTGAAAGAGAAGGCATAAGTATTGCCAGATTTCATTTAAGTTGATTTCTTATTCTACCACTTTCAAAACTATCATAAATATTATTATATAATGACACAATTTTGTTAAATATATAGAAATTATATTATTTTTATGTTATAACCTTTTCCATGACTATTCCATGCTACCTAAAATAGACACTTCACTCATGCATGTGTGGGGGTGAAAGTCTTTAAGAAATGGTTTGTTATTTTTCATCACTAACTCATATGATTGGATTTAAATATAAAATTAATAAATATATAAGACTATGATGAAATTAATATTATATTTAAAAGATAATATGCTACATACCAACATACTCTTCGATATGGTTGAAATTAATAACATCAATTGTGCATACGTGTGGCCCACCACCTCTAAAAATTGACAAAAACATTATGCTTCATATTTCAAGACTACTAATCATAGATTTTTATAAAATTGTATTTAATGAATAAAAGTAACTATTATTACATATTGTTTAATATTGATATTATGAAATAATAAACCCTTTTACCATGTTCAATTTATTGATGTCATTTCTAGATTATTATCAGAATGTCCTCAAAACATTTGATGTAAACTAAACTGAATCAGTAACAAATTAAGTAATTGTAAAAAAAGAAAAAAATGAATAAATATAATTTAATGAACATGAAAAAATTATTAGTAAAATAGATATGTAATATTTTATTATTATTCAAGAAAGTAAAAGACATGAAATATTAGTCAGGACTCGAGGTAAGGGATTTCACATATAAATTTCTTTAATTGACAAATATTTAATCTTCACTACTAGTTTTTTATAGTGTATAATATATCATATGAATTCTTGTTATCATTTATTTACATAATTTTATGTGGTTTAAAAATATACTTCTTCATATATACATTAATTATTTTTTGATTTAAATGTCAATAATGTTGTAAAAGATAATTTATTAAAACCATTTTAAAAATTTTTAAACCTTTATTATTTAAAATTTTACACTTTAACTAAATTATTTTAAATGTTTTGTGAATTTATTTATTTGTACATCAATTATTTTTATATTTTATTTTCAATAACTTTTTTTATTCATTAAAAATGTTAAAATTGAATTTTTAATGTTTTCTAACTTGGATAGTTTTGTACCTTTTTACATATGTGATAAATAATGTTTTTTTAATACTTACTACATGAACACATTTTCCCAATATCATAGTAATTATTTGTTATTAAGATTACTCTTAATATTTTCATGATTTTTCATTGAAAGTATAATTTATTTCTCTTATATGAAATTTTAATTTTAAGTGTTTTTAAAAAGAAATGATTTTCCTGATAGTTTTACATAAAGAAAAAATGTTTTTCTATATACGTATTGAATAGAATATTTCTTGGGATTTTATGATGTATGTTTATGAAAATGTATCTTTTATTTATTTTATGGCCATTATAAACTTTTTATGATGGTGGGTGAGCCCGATATTATTTTCTAATGCATTGGGTAATGATTTTGTTCTCTAGATATTTATATTGGAACTAAACATTAGGTTGTAAAATATGTAAGGGTACTTGTAAGGTATCTATAAATATGATATACTAAAGAACTAATATAAGTTTTTCATGAATGAAATGATACTTCTTTGATAAATTTTGATATCATGATATAAGATAATATCATTTTTTTAAATCAATGTTTATAAATCTTTTAATAGTGAAAAAATGTTTTTTTTTTCAGGAGAATATTTTTATGAGTACTAATGTTTTTTAAAAAAACAACATTATTATGATTCTATATATTAATATTTATTATTATATTTATTAAAAATTATCTTAAAAGGGAATTTGATTTGTTGCATTAGTAATTGATTTTTTATCGGTTGTGGTTAATTATAAAAAAGCAAAGTTTTCTATGAGATTTCATAATTTTAATAATAGTCTAATGATTTTTTTTATTTTTAATCCCTTTCTGTATTTTTCTCTCTTTTGATGTTTTCAATATTTTTCATATGGACTAGGGTTTAATAGAAGCTATATAATGGTTTATCTTTCTGCAATGGGGTTTTGTACTAAAAGAAGAAATATTATTTTAAATAAAAAAGGTGTTTAAATTTAAGAATACTCTTTTTATGGGAAAAATATATTTAGTGGAAGAGTCCCTATTGTTTTTAAAGGGTTTTTTATATAGTATTTTTCCAAAAATTATAAACTTAAATGATCATTGGAATGTAAGAAAATCACATCCTTTCTATTAAATTCATAATTATTGGGTTTTAAAATCACAATTCGATCCATATATAGATAAATTACATCCTCGCAATTTAGTTTTATTTTGATCATATAATTATATAATAATTTATTTTTTTTAAAATTTTATTTTTTATGTTAATACTACAGAACTTATTATTTTACAAATTAATTTTTTTAAAACATATGTACCTTTATAAGGAATCTAATTGTGAATGTGTTTCTAGAGGTGGACCATGGTTATTAAATGATAATTAACCCATAAAACAATATAGATTTATCTTTTTCTCTATAAGTTCTAGGTATTATATGAAAATATACATACTTGATTTCATTCAAATACATAAGGTATATTTCGTCACTTTGTGTATTTCAGTCAATTGTGTACCTCAAATTCATCTAATATTCAAGATGATGAATAAAAATATTCATGCTTGAATTACTAAATTTAACTCAAAAGGGATCATGAGACCAGTTAAAAGGTAGTTTTATTCAATATATGGATGAATTTTTAATTTGAGATTCCTCTTATTTATATCCTTTTACTCAACCTAGGAATAATTGTTTGTCATAAATAAAAAAATTAAAATTAAAATAAACCATTAAATGAAGGGGTAATATCTCGAAATCCTCAATAATAACAACCAAGTCTTAACATTAATTATCTAACCCTAAAAATATTTGAAAAGTGATATACCTAATTTGAATACATCATAATCATATATACAAAAAAATATTATAATTATTCTTAATTATAATCAGATAATAACCCTAAATATTATAAATGATGGTGAGGGTTTTCCTTTTACTAGAAACGTTAAGAAAATTCTATCCTTGAAGTTAACATTTCCAAAAAAAAGAAAAATTATAAATCCTAGATTGAAATAAGGTAAATCCATAAAATATCTATTTTCACCAAGAGACCCATGAATCATCCAAAACATATTCTCCTGATACTTATAGTTGAATCACTGAATATATTTGATTCATTTTTACTTATTACATTAATAATACATATTTATATTTTTTTCTCACTTTTAGTAAACTCCTATCATTTAAAAATTTATAACAATATCTCCTTCCAAAATTATCACATATAGAAAGTTACACTCTTATATTCTTCTATTTAATAATATTTACCTATTCATGGTTCTTAGTTGTTCACTTATTATCGTGATTGTATTTTAAAATATATGATTTGTATAAATATTTTTTAATGTAACCTAATACCATACCATCAAATGATTAATATTATTATGAATCTAAGGGACTTTGATATCTTGTCTTTATCCCATATATAAAATAGTCAATCTTACTTTTAAAATTACTTAAGTAGTCCACAACATAACTTGAAAATACAGTAAACTTGGCCTCATACTCAACAAAACCTTCCAATTCCATCTAATTTTATTTTAAAATTTTAATTTCCATATCAGTTTGATGTTCTCTAGGAAAATATTTTACAAAAAAAATGGTCATTATTCCATATATAATATCTCATCATTCTTCTTAGTATTCTTAAAAAATAAAAAAAAATAAGCCTCATCTCCTTGATGAAAATAAAATTACAAAATAACCTTTTCCTTTTCAATAAACCGCAAATACAAAAATATAATTTCAAGGGACATGATCTGATACTTAGATACTAATGTATTAATAGTTATTTTTATGGATATACACTTCCACTACATGGAACTATTCAATATAATTTCAATATACTAAGAATAAACTATTTTCTCTATATGGTAAAGGTTATTAGTCATATACTAAGACAAATTCCCTAATATGGTTAAAATTTCATGTGATATGAATGCCCAGTTAGCACTTGTGTATGAATTTGTGATTTATGGCTTCCTATATAGTAGTCCCTCTGGGGATAGGTTCATCGCATATGTGGTGTTGAAGTTTGGGATAAAAAATCGTAGTGGAATCTGTGGGTTATTGGTTCATTCCACATGTGTCAGGAACTCTCCATTCTCTACATAATATTATCATGTGATTCTTGGGCGTCATATAAAAGGTCGGCGGATAGTTTCTTTCAGAACCTGATTATATGGGTTGGTACCCCTAGATTAGTTGAGAGGACCTGTGGGGTTTTCTACTGGTGAGTCTTGTTTAAAGAATCCATATTGGTTATAGACTATAGAGTTTCACCATATATTGGAAGGACAATCTAAACTAATTATGTCTATAGATTACTTCTAAGTATTTTTATAAAATTCCACTGATTCCAATATTTATGTTCAATTTTACTTTAATTGTCCTATTTGTCCTTATTTTCTAATTTCTACCTTCTTGTACAGTTTCCCTTTTCCATTATGGATCATTAATAACTTCTTTTTCTTTCTTCTTTCAGTTCTGGGACTTTTTAAATTGGGTTTTAAAAATGGAAATCATTTTTTACAAATGAAAGTGGTGTGTGTAGTTTTAGAGGATAAAGTGATGTTTGGACATTTAAACTAATGAACCCATGTTTTATAAATGTATTTCAAACAAACGTTTTAAGACTATTTTGGGAAAGTAAATGCATGTACTCTTTTGTGCTTACCTACTAGGTTGCTTATTCTCAAACCCTAATTGTGCCAGTTATCATCTATAGACCTGAGATGTATTGAAGGTTTAGGATTTTGTATTGGGTTTTCATTTAAATAAGGATGGTTATTTTGAATAGTGGTGACTAAGAGGTCACATGGAGATCATTCCAATTCATTTTTAGTTTTAGTTTTGTTTTTTAGTTCTGTTCTATTCACCTATTATTTTATTTGGGATAATTTTTTTGTTTATTTTTTATATGGATTTATGTTGTCGAATTTGGTTTTGTTATTTTAACTTTGTTTTTATTGGTATAAATCATTTCCATTGTGATATCATCAAATTCTAGAGCTTGTCACTAGCCTAGGAGGATCAGGAATCCCTCTCGGGCATTGTCATGTGTGAGGTCAGATGTTGTGTTAAATGGAATCCCATCCGGGTTCATGACAGGGCTTAAAGAAACCTTGGGGGAACACATTTGAAGTTAAAGTGGCCAAAACTTCATATAGGATTGATTTTTAGTGAAAGAGATATTTTAAATGGGTGGGTATTTGTAGTAAAACTCGGTGAATTATTTAATAATTTTCAAATAAAGGTCCTAAAAATAATTCATTTTTAAAATGAAAACCATTGTATATCCCATGTTTTTTCAAATGTTTTAAGAAATTTGGGAAACATTTTATGATATTTTAATATATAATAATTGAAAACAGTTTTTAAATTTTTATTTGGACATGTAGAAGAAAATTTTCTACAAAATACTATTTTTAATATAAAATTTTCAACTTTAGACTTTTTGAAGTAACTTATAGGTTTAAAAATTGATTAAAATATATTAGAATATATAGTATAAATAAAAGAAAATATTTTAGGTTGTGTATTGATTAAAATTTATTATTACATCATTATGATATAAATATAAAGTCATAAAATATACCAAAAACCTAAAAATGTATTTTTACTATTTTCTAAAAAATAAAAAAAATTAGAATTATAAAAAACCCTAACCAAATATAAACATGATAATTTTAAATATAATATTTATTTCATCAAAATAATTATTTAAATATTAAAGTTTTATCTTTTAAATATACACATATTTATTTATTGAAAATAAGATTTTGTAGGACAGGGCCAAATTTCATACACTTATAAAAATTTCCTAGGATGCTACAAAATTATTTTATCACCTATTTTAGAATAATAGTGTCTTAAAATACTATTGCATTAAAAAATATTATTTAAAATACTGGATTTTATTTTAAAAGTGGATATATTTTCTAAAAATACAAATATGTTTTTTTTGTGTCCAACAATAAAATTATCAAGTTTTTGTTACTTAAAAATATATTTTATTAAAAAAATATCAAAATTTATTTTATTGAATAACCATTTTATTTATAATAGATAAATTACCCTTTATATATATAATCCATATCCACATAACCCTTTATTACACCCATGAATTCGCTAAGGGTAAGGTGTAGGATGGTAGTAGTCTCATGGGGTGGCTCAGCTACTATTGACTGAGTGGTAATATCCCCTAACATGAACATCACTCGTTGGATATTTTTTAAAATCTATTCTTATTTAAACTTATC
Organism: Viscum album; assembly: GCA_963277665.1. Lineage (NCBI taxonomy): Eukaryota > Viridiplantae > Streptophyta > Magnoliopsida > Santalales > Viscaceae > Viscum > Viscum album. Next base: position 1,472,658,268 of record OY728119.1, on the reverse strand, counting down.
TTGGGCTTGGTCAAGGGAGAAACCAAGTGATGTTACCCCCTCCCACGTTCTAAAAAATGGGCTTCAAACAACATGAATCTACATGTTGAGTTTATTTTTTCTTCATTATTAATCAATTATCCATTGTCATTACGAATTATAAAAACTAATTATAATGGTATAATTCCCAAAAGTCAAATATAACAATTTTTATATTGACCAATGGTCATATTTTTATTCCAATGGTCACATTTCTCACTATAAAGACATATTCACTAAAATTTAAATACAATTCATCCTAAGGTTATTTTTTCATTTTATAAAATGTGGATTGGATTACTAAAATATTTGTTTCATTTCTATAGTTTTGACCATGGGGAGATGATTACAGATGAATGGGCTGATCTATATTTTAACATATACGCTTTTATATTTCATATTTTTCATCCAATTATAATGTTTGAAATTTTTTTGGTTTTATAGATGACTAAACTTATTATATTTATTAATGATAAAAATATTTTATTATATTCTATGTATTTTGTATATGTATAATATTAAATAATATGACACACATTTCTTTAGGAAACATATATCATTTAAAAATCATAGGTCGTTAGATTCTTCCCCCTTTAGAAATTTCATCCCTGATATTTCAACTCCTATTCCTAGTATATAATAGTCGATTATACTTATGTTTCACTATTTCCTCTAGTTCCCATGTCACCTATTAAAACATATGTTTTCTTGAAAAAACTTTGATAAGGTGAGTTTCCATTTTTAGTAGAACATTTTCTCTACTATCCAATATCTTAATCAGCTTCTCCTCATAATATATGTCATGTTTCAGTTTTAACAGCTCCAAATTTGGTATATGTGAGGGATTAGGTATGTAATTTCTTAAGAGATATATGTGTAATACATCATGAACATCATCCATATTTTGTTGAAGTTACATCCAATAGTCCAAATATTCTATTCAATCAAGGATTTAAAAGGGTGCAATGTACCTAGGGATAAGAATTCATTTATTTTCAAATCGTATGGATCTCTTCCATAGTGATATTCGAAGGAAATATTGGTATCTAATATTAAACTCTATGTCCCTTAGTTGTTTTTTTTTAATAGAATTTTTTTCGGCAATGACCAATGTTTTTCTGTAGTTGGATGGAATGAACCTTCTCTATCATATCTTGCACTAGATCTAACCCAAATAGCTTTATATCACCAAATTCAACCCAATAAGTACGATTTATACTTACCTTCCCATAAAAATATTCATATGAATCCATTTGAATACTTTATTAGAATCTATTATTGTCTATGAAATCAACTAATGGAAGGTTTTGATCCCATCCACCTTTAAATTCAATTTATCATTTTTTCTTCATGGAAATGAGATTTTGAATAATCCTTTTAGATTGGCCATAATTTTGGGGATGATATGGTGCTTTGAAATTACATTATGTATTCATAGAATGTTTATCACTTATTTAAATTTTTGATTTGAACCTTGGATCATGATAAAAAAAACTCTAAAAGTGGCTCATCCTATATCCTCCCGGCTTCCTTTATGTATATCATGTAATGTTGTTCAAGATAGAAATATTCCTGAATATCAAGGAAATGTGTAGTCCTAGTGATTCGATCCACTATAACCCATATCAGATTTTTTCTTTTGTATTTCCTTAGGAGACCAATTATGATGTCTAAAGTGATATTATTCCACTTGTATGCTGGTATGGGTAATGGTTGCAATACCCCTCTATAAATGTTGTTCTGTTCCATCACTTGTTAAAACACCAAGTGCCATTTACCATAGTCAAAAATTTATCTTTTCATATTATCTGATCAATAATGATCACCAAGGTCCCTATAAATGTTTTTTCTTCCATGATGTATAGATAATGTAGAGATATTAGCTTCATACATTACCTCTTTCTTTATTTTTGGGACAGATGCGGCGCATATCCTCATATGAAGTTTTAGTGCACCTTCTTAATCAATATAGAACTTAGGAAATATCCCATTCTTTACAGCCTCTATCTTTTTTTGTATCAAATGGTGTACTCTTTGAGATATATTGATCTTTTCTAGTAATTATGGTTAAGAAACATTTTTAATAGGATTAATGATGTACCATCACATATAATTCCCATATCCAACCATCATAGGTCCTTTATAAATAGATCTCCTTGAATCCACTAAATTTCCAATAAAAAAGGTTCTTTCCAGGTCAATGCATTTGCAACATTGTTTTCTCTTCTAGGGTGATAATAAATTTAACAGTTAAATTCTTTAATAATCCCCAACCATCTCTTTTGTCCCATATTAATTTTCTTTTACATGAAAATATAATTAAATATTTTGGGATCATTATGTATATCACATTTCTACCCATCAATATAGCACCTCCATATCATCACAGAAAAAATGAAAATAGATAAATCTACTTCATGCATTAGATAATTATACACATTAGGATTTAACTATTGTGATTCATAAGTGATTGCCTTGCCATTTCTTATGATGATTCAATCAAACCCTATCATAGATAGATACTTATAAATAAAAAAATCCTTCTCTAATGGAGGGTATATTTAAAATAGATATAGTAAAAAAATATCATATTCAATTCTTGGAAACATTATTCACCCAAGTTTTTCAAATATAAACCTATCTCCTTTCTAAGTTAACTTGGTTATTAGATTATAAAGTGGTGAATTTTTTATAAAAAACCCCATATAAAATCCTTCTAAAAAAAGAAACTATGAATATCAATTACTATTGTTTGATTAGGCCACTTCTCAATTGCCTTTGTCATGGAAAGGTCAACTAAAATTCCTTCATCGGTTACAATGTTCCACAGGAATTAAACTTTTTACAACCATAATTCATGTTTTCAAAATTTTAAAAATATACTATCCATCATTATAATTTTCATTAGAACACTTAGATGATCCTCATGCTCCACACGAATTTTGGATTATATTATTATATCATCAATAAAAAATACTACTAATTTATCAAGGTATCCCTTCAAGACTCTATTCATCCCATCCATAAATATAGAAGGAAATGTGGTTAAGTCGAAGGTCATAAAAAACTCAAAATTCTCATATAATGATTAGAAGGAATTATTAAGAATTTTTTTATTTCATCACCCTCAATTTATGATACCCATAACAAAGGTCTATCTTAGAGAAAAATCCATCCTCGTGAACCTAGTCAAATAAATCATCAATCCTTGGGATAGGGTATTTGTTCTTCACTATGATACCATTATGTTCTCTATAATCAATGAATATCTCCATGGATCTATAATTAATCATTAAAAAGGAACATGTGCTCCCTAATGAGACACACTTGGTTAGAAAAATTAATTTTCCAATAGATTTTGATTTTTTTTCTTTAATTCCTACAACACCACATCTTCTATTCTATGCAGGGTCTTTAATATCAGATTGGATCTACATATGCATTCAATGTGGAACTATACTTCTCTTTTATAGGGAGTTCTAAGTAACTCTTTCAAAAATAAATCAATATATTCTAGAATGATGGGGAAATTTTCTATGTTTTTAATTTCATTTCCTTATCCCTATTCACTAATCATCTATATAAAGAAGGCTATTGGTGTGACTCTAGACACATCTTTGGCTGAGATATATCTCTTTTAAAAACACATGTATGTTCTCCATTAAATATAAATAATATTTAATTTCTCCTGAAGTTGATCTTATAATTATACATTGAGAACAAGTTCTTCCCTAGTATAGTGTTTAAATCCACCATGGGAATGGCTACTAGATTTGAGATTTCATTATACTCACCAAAGTAAATACAAGTGTATTTATACCCCATTAATCCAATGATAATTCATCCATGTTTCTGGAATGATGAATGTGCTTCTATAATCTTAGGGATTGATTTTATATTCATTGATAAATAGGATGAAATAATTCAATGCATATAATAAGGATCAAACAAAGTATGTACTAGCTTTGAGATCACAATGAGTGTACCTAAATCCACATAATTTGGAGACTCTGCTTAAGCATTTGTGATTGAGAATGCACAACCGTGTACCCTTTCATTATGTGGACGTTGATGGTGGTTTCCCATCATTTTCTTCTTATTTGGACATTTATTGGAAAAGTCACCAAGTTATCTACACTTGAAGCACTGAACCTCGGGTTGGGAATACACCAGCTTCTCTTTTCCATTATTATTAAGGAGTTGAGGTTTCACCTCACTGTAAAAATATTGATATATATGGACATCTATTTCATACTTTCATCACATTACACTCCCATGAAATCAGTTCCAATAATGTGTTTCCCACATTTTTGCTATGGTATGTTTCTCTTTCTGTCCGCCTTTTCCATGATCAAAATTATTCACTAGGTTTTGTTCTATTTTTCACTTCTTTTCAATCATCCAATGTGACCACTACATCTCTATTGACACAAATTTTACCTTTATAGAACTCCCCATTATCTCCTCATAGATTTCATTGTCTTGATTTTCCATATACATCTATATATGAGGTCTCAGTTCATGAAATTAATATATCAATCATTCACTTAGGATTCATAACAAAGTTAGAGGTGTATCAGGAAAGGCTTCTAAAATGTATTTCATAGATTCCCTCTAATTCTTTTTTTTTTTTGCATCAAATAAAAGAATTATTTTCCCATTTATGTTTTCATAAAATGGGAAAATATTTATTGAAAAATATTCCCATGAACTCTTCCCAATCCATATCATCAATATCTCTTCTTAGATTTGTGTTTTTATCTGTTCCCCCCATTGATAAGATTATCCTTCTAAGACGTATACATAAAGTTTGGAATATTCTATCATTTAATAGTGGAGTACAAAATATTTTTTATAGATGGAATCCATTGTTCAGAAATCAATAGATTGGTAGATCCATAAAAACAATGTGGTTGTTTAAGTATGAAGGACTCAACATAAAGTTGTTCCCATAGAGGTTAATAAGGTCACCCAACATGATTAAAGTTATTATTCATAACTCAAGGTAGTTGATTAATTATCCACATGAGGTTTTACATTATATATTCCATAATTTTAGTAATTCCATCAATTCACCATCTATTACCCCCATCATTTACATGGTTCCTCGTATTTTACAATATTATTATGAAAGAAAAAACCATAGTGAGAAACTTTTTGTATTTAGAAATCTTAACATTCTAAAGGGATTTAATGTCTTAAAACATCTTGCATAAATATGATTTTATTTAATAAAAATTATATATTCTATATATCTTTCATAATTGTTCACAACCATAATTTGATTAACCAAACATATCTCCCCAAATTTTTAATTAAGGTGTGTAACAACGTGCATTTTCAAGCACCACTTCATGATCGATTCTAGCTCAAGAAATTATTTTCAGGGTTGTTACCCCAATGTAATATTCCATACCAATATTAACTTATAGTGGATCAGGATTCTATCTCTTTGAAACCCATCAATTAATTCTTTAATAAAATTACATGATGTTCTCCTATATTTATGCTTATTCCTAGGGTTCTTATTAAAGTTTTCAGGTCCTAATTTCCAAAAATAACTAAAACTCCTAATGATATCAACTATGGTATCATTCATTTTTATTGCATAAATTTTTAATTACATGGAATAATATACATGATATTTTAAAATTTAGTTTCTTGAGAATTAGAAACATTATACATGAAAACATAAAAAATTATACTAATGCACACAAAAGGATTTTTCATGGGCTCAACCTAAGTTACTATTACTATATCTCATATCCTAAGGACATACATCAAAGTACAGGGGTTAGCATGAAGCCTATTAAGGAAATAAGTAAGGGAGACCCTTAGCATGATATTGATGCACATCAATAAAAATATGAGGTAAAGAAATATAACATGATCAACAGAACATGAGGTACATCATAATAAAAAGAACATAATTCATGAACTGGAAATGTGACTACAACATTTAAATGAGACATTTATATGTATAACACAAAGTATTATGCCAAATTTTTCATAAATAAAAATTACCAAGTGTATTCAATAAGATATTGTTGAAAAACGTCATATCTAGAGTCTAATTATATACCCAATTAATTATAGTGTCATCTGGGTGAAAATTTTATTGGTATTAATAAATTTCAGCGACATATATCATCATAAATCATTTCATTAATATCCCAGGGAGAATAAATAATGGGCTTCTTATCAAAATAAATTCATACAATATTTCTTAAATTTATTAATAATTACAACTTTCTTAACATGGGAAATTGGATTGTTGGTTTCATATATGTAAGCCCATAAATCAATAAGTGTAACACCAAAAGATTTTGGGAATTATTTTTTTTACGAATTAATTTTTTCTTATTAATATTTTCACTTCATGAAACACTAAATATAGATTTTGGTTATTATATAAAAGTACTAATTTTGGATTACTTTATACGCAACATCGAGGGAAGCTTGCACTACATACAACACAGACTTGGATTGTGCTACACACAACATGGAGTATCTCTGATGAAAAATTATTTAAATGATATATTTATAACCTATCTGTTAAAATTTTAATATGAGTTTTAATAACTATATTTCAAATATAAGTTATAATGTTTTCGATAATAAAAAATATAATTTTTGATAAAGTCCTTATATGTTTAAAACTACGATTTTCCCAATTGTATTGCTTTTTATGTCCTTCGATGAAAAAAATAAAATTAATTTTAGACACTATTATAAATTTAATTTGATAAAAAAAATTGAATTTTAAATGTAAAGATTAACTTTGGGTGAATGTTTGGTATTTTTCTGAGAAGTTTCATTTTTTTGATGAATAGTGAAAAATTCAACATTATAGATAGAAACTTCCATTTGGTTTAAACAATTATTATATATTAAATTGAATTTTAAATTCATATTAGATCAATAATACAGATATTTATCTAATTTACATCAATGGAATCATTTTTATAATGAAATTATATATGAAAACTTATTGAACTTTTGAACATCTCTTTTATCCACCTTCTTGACACATCTGTGGGATTACAGGTTAACTTATTCAAGTTACTTTTGTGAATTGAATTTATAAAATTGTAAATACATGGTTGTAATCTGTATGAATTTGTTTCTCCAATATTAACAATATAATTTTTGGTTAATAATAACTTTAGTAAATTTTTATTTACCTCGATTAAGGTTAAATTGGTTAATTAAAGGTCAAAAAAATATTATAACATTATAAAATTAACCTAACACTTGTCCTAATTTAATTGAATAATTATTTTTAGACAAAAATAAACCATTTAACTAAATTCTAACATTTTTAATCTACATGGGTATGAATATGAAATTTATTGTATTTTATTTCAATATAAGTTAAAAAATTGTACTCCTAATTTCAATATGTAAATAATTTTTAATATATGGTCATATAGAATATAGATTAAACTATAAATATTAATTTCAAAGATAAAATTATCATCTACATCCTTATAATTTATTTAAAAAATTTAGTGATAAAATTATTAACTTAAAATGTGACACAATAATGATACTATAATTTTTTAAATTAACAAAAGGATAAAATATTTGATAATAAAAGAATTGAAATAAATATAATTTTAATTAATTGTGGTGATCCAAAAAATTTATAGGTGAATATGACATTTAAGTAGTGTATTAAAGGTTTTGGTTCAACATTATCGTTATTTTTTGATTTTATATAATGATAAAGTTATGAATTGTGTCAAAATAGACCGTGAAAATATTTTATAAAAAAATATTATATTAAATTAACTAAAAATAAAAAAAAATTTAATAAATTTAAATACACTATGATATGGTATAAAATTTTATAAATGTTCAATTTATGGATAATTTACCTCATATAATTAATAATCTATAACCACCTATAATGTTGTTACCACAATTATAATTACAATAGAATAATTAAGGGTAAATCAAAATGGTAAGGTTTAAAATAAAACCAAAACTTGTATAAAATTTATTAGACGAAGATAATTAGACCCTTGTCAATTTATGATCAATTTGGAGTTGTTTAATGGAAACTTTTTTAAGAAAATAAATTATATATTATTTAAATCAAAGATAGTTACAAAGTACCACTCTCTTGTATTTAATATCATTTAAGTGTTCACATAGGAGGAAAATCAAGATATTAAATAATATAAATGTTTATTTTGATATAAATGATATTATTATCATTATATAAATTTATTTTTTATTTTTAGAAGTTATATAATTACTTTAAAAACTGCTTCAATGCTAGAACAATATTAATTTAATTAATAAAAAAATAGAATAATTCATTTTAATAATCTTAATTTTCTTATACATTGGATTAAATAATGTGTGTAAAGGATTTAAAAGATCTATAAGATGTATTATATATTTATGAAAGCATTATATTATCTTTCCCAACGTTTATTGATGTATTTGAAGTCCAATTAAATAAATAGTATTAAATTTGAAAATGATTATATCTTATTGAATACATTTATTATCAAATTATTTAAAAATCAAAAAAAAAGATAAATAAAAAAATGGGATAGGATATGGTCCAAAAATACTTCTATATTTCATTTTTATCTCCAAATAAATGAAAGAAATGTGTTTATGTGTATAGGAGAACACTATATATAAATGTTTTGAAGTATTTATGTTATTGTAAAGTACTGAATATCATTTGAAGAGGAGTCAAGTATGTTTTATTTAAAAAATAATAATTAGATTCATGTATCATATTTACAATATATATATGTGTGTGTGTGTGTGTGTCTTTATATATATATATATATATATATATATATATATCCATGTACCTAATTTTTTGAGGTTGTTGAATATCTAATGTATCCATTTCTATGATGTAGACTAAATTAAAATAAATTTGTAGGTCCATATCACTAGATATTTCTACGTATTTGAATTTAATATGCACATGGGTTAGGGAGATGACATAAGATA